>ML675614.1:11126575-11205867 GCA_007922155.1 Mesoclemmys tuberculata | reverse complement strand
TGTGTGTGTGTGTGTGTGTGTGTGTGTGTGTGTGTGTGTGTGTGTGTCACAGAAAGGAACAGATGATAGAGAAAAACAGATAGGTGACACTTAAGGGCAGATCCTGAGCTTGGGTAAATCAGCATAGCACTCAATGGAATAACGCTGATTTTCACCAGCTGAGGATCTGGCCTATAATAAATATTCAGCTACACATGATATACTAAATGCAGGTGTCTTTTATATGGCATATAACCTCCTTTGGTGGGGGGGACCCTATTATACTCCATTGTAAGCCTTTATGTATCAAAGGACTAAAGCTAGTTTCCTCATTGATGCCATAATTTTTTCAAGTGATTGGAGAATCCTTTCATTGCTATAAAGTATCCTCATAAAGGACAAATAATATTACAATAATTTGGATGACAGGATCTATTTTAGCAGCTCACAAATGATCTAGGACCTTGCAGATGGTAGCGGGATGGTCAGTGTAGGAGAGCACTCACAGGATTTTTATATCTAAGGTTTTCCAGTGAGCTTTGTATTGCGAACAGACATTTATTAATGGGTAACTAACCCTTTGATTACAGTACTGTAACGTTCACCGTAGTGAAAGGTAATCTTAGGAACCTGAAGGTGAGAATAGCATCAGAACATCACTATGAAAGTACACAAGTCTCAGGTTAGCGTGGCACATGTCCCCTTCACCAATACATAGGTTTTATGTCAGCCTGGCACAAAGACTATACACATTCCCCGTCAAACCTGGTCACAGACTTAACTACAGTATCAAAGCTGCAGAATGGGCTGGAGCATGGGCTCTGAAGCCTTTGGCGGGAGTAGGTTTCCAAGTTCAAACTCAAGCCTGAGCCACAACTTCAAAGTGCTGCCTCCACAGCTACATGCTACCTGTCTATTTTCTCTTCTATAAATTCTTTAATAGTAATAATTCTTAGCTTTCATATTGCAACATTTATCAATAGATCTCAAAGCGCTTTACAAGTGGATCCTTATTATTAGAGCTGGGCAAAAATTTTCAACCAAAACTTTTTTCGATGCAGCTTTGGTCACAGTGAAATATTTCATGGATTTGTGTCAATTTCACTGAGTTGTTTTAACTGAAACCCTGCCCGACCCCCCCATACTCTTTTTAAAATCTAAATGTTTCGATTTTTCTGTTTGAAATGACTGTTTCTGCCTCCTTTAATTTTTTTAAAATTAATTTTAAAACGTTTTAAAAAGGCTCAGAACCAAAACAAAGTGTTTCGTTCTGTGTCTAATGAAACATTTCACTTCACCCAAAATATTAACAACAAACAAACAAAAAAACTTTGATCCACCAAAACTTTCCATAAATGTTGTTTTCAACTTGAGCCAAAATGACCATGTTTTGGAGTTGTCAGTGAACGGGCAAACATGTCGCTTGCCCATTGTACAGATGGGGAAACTGAGGCACAATGGGGTGAAGTGACTTGCCTACAGTCATGCATCAGGCCAGTGGCAGGACCAGAAATAGAATCAAGGGTTCTGATCTAGTGCTCTACCCACTCCACTGTCATATCAAGGGTTGATGTAAAGCCAAGGAAGCCAATGGAGAGATTTTCTCCATTGATCAGGTTGTTAATGGCTTTGGATTGTGTGCAAGAAGTTTCACCAGGAGCCACTGACTGATCTAGCCCATGCCTCCTTCATTTGCAGCTTCTGTGAATTCTCCACCTTCTGCCTCTTCATGGTGTGATTTGGCTATTTGGGACTGCCTCATAGACCTAGAGTGAAGGGCCCCGTACGGAGCTGCTTTGTGCGCAGCTAATCTCAGGCTAGATCAATCCTCGTGCATAAGGAGGTCAGCCAGGAGGTGGGGAGCTGTGGCTTAACTCAAAAGCCTCGCAGCTGAACTGCATTTGACGCTGACCTCAGGCACTGGTTCGTGTTTAATCATGTTGAAAGCCTGCCAAGGAGCCTGGTTACAGAATTAAACTCTCTGCAATGTAACTATGCTCTCAATGCTGAGAGGAGAGGAAGATGGAGAGAAAGTGGGCTCAAAGGCTGACCAACATTTTGGAACAAGACTTTGAAGGAAGCCCCCCAGCATGGGTCATCAGACTCGGGCTAGCAGGGCTCGGACTACTGCTTTGAAGATAGCTGTACAAACAGTGCTCTGGGCTGGAGCATGGGCTCTGCAACCATTGGAGCGGGGTAGCTTTCAGAGCTTCAACTCCCACCTCAGTTGCAATTTCGAAGAGCTACCTTCACAGTTATTTTTAAACCACTAGCCTGAGCCCTGCTAGCCCACATCTGGTGACCCAGTCCAGCACATTCACTGCTTGCTCCAAAACGCCATGTAGACATATCCCATGGTTACAGCGACATTGCGGATGGCCGCGGGTGCAGATCCAGCCAAGCTCCTTTTAATCTAGTTAGCGCGAGTATTAAAAGCAATGAAGTGGCGCAGACTTCAATGAAAGCCCTATTGGTTTCCTCCCAGTTAAATCCTGTAATGGTTTTCTATAATAGAAGGCTGGTGTGAAAAGAAGTAGGGTGATGCACAGGGGGACCAGTCACTGCATTCCCTGAGCATGGCAACTGAGACTTTTTTTTTTTGCAGTGTGGGCAGGTTTGGCAACTCCCTGGGCCTGACCTTCTGGAAAGGTTCAAGAACTCAGGATGATCTGACTTGAGATAGCACAAGAAGCAGGATGAGAGCCAGACTGAATAAAAAGGGTGAGCAGCGTAGCGGGTGCATAGACGAGGATGGACAGTACAGTACAGTGAAGCTGTGCTCTACTTAGGCTCAAGCACTTCCAAAACAGGTTAGTAAAATACTCCAACCCTCAATAATTACTGAAGTCTGAGATTGCTTTTGAGTGGAAACTTCGAAGGCTTTCCAATTGGCCTGATCTTCCATTTGCCATTGGAGGATCCTGAAGCTGTGTCCAGGAAGAGATCCCAAAGAGTTCAAGCCTCTCCCCCACATTTATCCTTGTTAGTAGACAACATGTCAAGAAAGAGGGGAAAACATGTTTTAAAAGCTAGACCTAAGGTCACCAAGGTACTTAATTGACTAGATGTGTTCCTTCAGAATCTGCATATCTTGAGGCCTGGATAAACATCTCCGAGAGGGCATGCATAAATAAGCTTATTGGTCTTTTCCTGAAACAGATCCCAGCACATTCACCAGAGCATCAGGGAGGGGTCAGGCAAAGGTTGAGCAACAGGGATCCCCAAACTTTTCTTTGCGGAGACTGCCTTTGAAAATATTTCAGGCTCCGACGACCCATCCCCAAAAGTGATGACCATACCATACCACTCTTACCGGCATTCACAGGAGCTGACAGCTTGTGACCTCCCCCTAATAACCTCACAACCCCCAGTTTGAGAACACTGGAAGAGACTTCCCTCCCCTCCTGGCTCAGTCATGCTGAGGTGGCACAGGCCTCTCCGAGAGGCCTACTGATTTTGTTAGAAACAATTAGGATAACCATTATTACATGGTCACCTGGTCCCTGGCCCTTTTACTGGTCTATCAGAATCTCCCTGTACAAGGATTCATCTCTACGTGACATGTGGCCAGATTTTCAGAAGCACCCAGAGCTCAGCAGCTTCCACTGTGACACTTGCCGTCAGGTTTTCAAAGGTCCTCATCACTCAACCAACATTTGGGGCCCTTTTGGTCTGACTCTGCTTTGTTCCAGGCCATCTAGATTGACAAACACTAGGCAATAAGAATTCAGTTGTTCCTTCTCACTCTTTACTCTTCTCCCTATCTTTCTTGTCTCCATGCATTTCTGAGATTCCACCCATCCATTCTCCAGCTCCCATGCTGGGCTGCGTCAACACCAAAGAAGGAAGCGCCTCTTCTCATGGAAGGTTAGGGTGCTGGTTTGAGTGATTTTATTCCCCCCACCATTTCCCCTTTTTATCATCAAGAGGCTGGAATATTGCAGAATAAATAGGCTGCAGCTGTGTTGGGGGGAAGAGAAAAAAGAGTCACGCCTCAGCAATTTATGGACAATTTCCCATTAATAAAAGATAATGGAGTGCAGTTCAATAGGTCTGCAATTGTAACACTCGTTCTTAAGAACGGGGAAGGGAATTGGACAATAGTTCACTCATCTCTCAGGAATAGCATTAATGTGGCTTTGTGTAGCCTATTGCGGGGTGGTTTTAGACTGTTTTAGATTGTTTAACTGTGCAGTACATTAGAAAATGCAGGTGTATAAAGCCATTGGAATGACCCCGTCAGCAGTAATTTTTTTTAACAACCAGCAATGAGGTACAATGCCAGAGTTCGTGAAAGCATGGGCAGTTTTACCCAAATTCCCATGCATCCACACTCCCCATGTTAATGCCTGTCTTAGGGATTCCTGCTTATGGTTACTGGAGCTCATGGCGACAAGGGCACTAGCTGATCTCTGAAATCAATCCCTTGCTCACCAATGCCCCTTGTACAGGTGTCTGGAGAAGTGCTGAAAGAGTAGAGCTTTGGGAGGCAAGCCTGGGCTCCACAGCCAGGGTTAGATCCCAGACTAGAGGGATTGTCTGTTTACTTTCTAACGGTCGCAACTTATTTGACTTTCTTGGCCTAAATACTAACTGCTGAGGGGAAGATCTTGCAGACGGACAATTCTTCATTGCACTACAGAACAGGCAGGCTTCTATCATGACGTTCCAAGCGACCATGACCTGACAGGACGCAGCACACCTTGACATCATAGAAGTTACCAAAGCAGATCAGACCAGTGGTTCATCAGGTCCTGTATCCTGTCTTTAAGAATGGCCAGTGCCAGATACTTCAGAAGATGGCATAAGAAGGTGGGAAATTATGGACCAACAAGATTACAAGAGAGCAATCTTCCTAACCTGTTTCTTCCCTCTGTCTTTTCCACATCCTACTGTAACTGTGGATTCTCACTGCTCTCATGGTCTGTGCACATGGCTAATCCTTCTAACCTGTGATATGCTGTTCCCATGAATTCCACAGGTTAATTATGTATTTTATAAACAGTATTTCCTCCCATCAATTTTCAATTTGTTGTTTTCAGTGGCTTTTCCTTGTTATTGTACTATAAGAAAAAGGCAAATAGGAGTGTCTGCTATACACACACACACTTCCTCTGCAGTTCATTTTTATATAGTTCATGCCCTCCCTCCCCCACCCCCCACTACTACTGTTTAAGCTGTACAGTCCCAGTATTTTCAAGTCTTTAATTATATGGAAGTTTTTCAGTTGCCTCTAAGCATGTTAATTGCATATCTCTGGCTCTCTTCTAATTTTCCTATACCTTTTTTAGCTGGAGTGATCAGAGCTGCACACATTGTTACAGGTGAGAATATGTCATCCGTTATTTTATAATAGTTTCAGCATTAATTCCCATTCTTTAAGTGTAAGAACATTGTTTGCTATCTTAGTTGCTGCTGCATACTAAGAATAGCTTCTCCCTGCCCCCCACACCCGAGCTGTCCACATTAACATCATGAAAACCTTAGAAGCAGGGGTTTGGTTTTTTTAGTTCTGTAAAGCAAGGAAGTACTCGCTTAGTCTTTTTGTTTGTTTGTTTTTAAATTCCTTGGCTATTTGCATTAGCTGATATCCAGTCATCCATGATTTGTTTATGATCTGTAAGAAAAAAAGGTCCCCAAGCCACCAAGTTCAGATGCAGACCCAAACTTTTCCCAAGGACTGAGGGTATTTCTGTTGGAGAGGGGGAGAAGGGTGTTGATTTGGCTCATTATAGAAATGGCTGTGAAGACCAGCTCCGTTTCTCAGATGTTTGGGTGTTCAGATCCATGGGATTTGGTTTAGGCTCATAGCCACTGCTACACAGGTTTCTTTCTAGTTTTAAGAAAGAAAGGTCCAACCTCTGGGAGCATGCGGTGTCCAAGAGGAACATACTTAGACAGCTGGTAAAGAGTTCATGCAATAGTATGCTTCAAACAGAGATGCATGTGTTGTATAGCTCCCAACAAGGACAGCAAGGTCATGAGCTCAAGCTGCAACGGGATTGATCCTGAAAGCAAAGAGCCCCAAGATACATGAAAAATAAAGGGGAAGTGCTGGAAGGTCAGAGGAGTTTGAAAAGTAAAGCGAGTACAGCCCTGTAGGAAGGACACCATCAACCCAAGCACCCCTTACAGCTAAGTGTGGCTCTGCTGTGGCCTGCCTCAGTTTTCCCCTCTCGCCCCATGAGGTCACTTAGACAGCCTGGCCAAGGAGAAGTCAAACACTGGTTTACAGCACTACAGCTCCTTTAATAAAGCCTTTTAAGAGAAGTGCTTGTGCACCGTTATAAAGGGGTAATAAGCCTGTTGAAGGGGTAGAGCAGAGGGGCACGTCCATAATTACTAGAACTTCACCTCAGAAAGTAGCTGGGCTGCCCAGGGAACTGTTCCTTAAAAATAAAAGTATGGGTAATAGATACTCTTAAAAAAATTCTAGTAGGCAAGTGGAATGTCTATCACGTAACCAGTTGTCCATAGCCAATGGAAAAGATTGCTGCTCCTTCTGCTGCTCTACCCCTTCAAAATGTCCCCACTTATCCTTTAGATGCTTACAATTTAAATAGGTAAGAGAGAGAAAGCATAGGGAAAAGGAAGTTTTCTTATCCTCATTTCACAGATGGAGAAGAGAGTTGAAGTGAATTGCTTAAGGTCACACAGGATATCTGCAGTGCAGCCATGAGCTGACCTCAGTATCAGTCCATTGGGCCCCCCCAGGGCTGATGTGAAAGGAGAGACCACAGCAGCAGGATGGTGTAAACCTGATCTGGTGGAGTTAACAGTCCGGCTTCATTGGGCTCAGACAGTACACAGCCATGCACACAGTGGCACATGTTAAAACCTAGCAATGTTGAAAGACTGTTTTGCATATCTAAGAGCATCTAATTTACTTTGGAAACGTCGCCCAGAATTTCAGGAGGCACCCTACAGACTTTATATTGCTCAGATGAAAACTAACAAGATTAATGAAAGACAAAAGTAAATTACTTGATTATTAATCTCATGCATAGATGCAACCACTTCCCTACTGAGATTTTTATTAAAAAAATTCATTTAGATTATTTTGGAAAGACAACTCTTTTTCTCCTCCTCTCTATGTATTTTAATTTGCATAAACATGACATTAAGAACGGAGAGAATCACTTAAAAAAAAACAATTACTCCACCAACAAAACCTCAAAATGCAGAATTCAGCTGCACCACTGAAATCTTCCTGTTTTAAAAACAGATTACACCTCACCTCCTCTTTTCTGGTGGAAAAAACACATATTGCTTATAAAAAGGATTGCAGATTAAATTCATGTTTTAAAATGCTGTAATAATTGAACAAGTATAAATACCATTATTTTTAGATGCATAGTGGCAGAAAGTGGAGGAATAAAAAGCCCATTTCAGGTACCAGCCAAAGTATTTCATTTAACATCTCACCATGTTTAGAAGTCAAAAGCAGACACTTTCCTATTATCGTGCTGTGCCTGTCACTGGGAGCATTTGTTCCATTAGAAACTTGTTAATTGCTACCTTAGTGACAAAGGAACACCACACTGTGGTGTTGCTATTAGAAATCTGTGTAGATTATTTACCGTTGGAAAGGAAGTGGGGTTTAATTGACTATATATTCTTAGCAGAAGCAATAAAGATGTATAATCAGTAGGATGGTGGTGTTTATTAATGGAGATCCTTAACACATTTAACAAAAACCAGTTAATCAAAAGCAACAAAACATGAACTCAGCTGTAGGATTCTCAAAGAAAAATGCAGCCTTTATATATGTATTCAGCTATTGAAAAATCATGCCTAGGAGAAATTTTAAAAAAAAACCTTTACATTTATTATGTGGCATTATTCCTTGTAGTTCAAAAGAAAATAGAGATGCAGATTCAAATGTAAACCAGAGAAGTCCATTTTCTCAGAATTACACTGTGCTGTTACATTGGTTAGATAAGAAATAACTCTCATCGCTAACGGTAACACCAACTGAAAGATTTCCTCATCCATCTTTCCTTACAAAGCAGAGGCTCCATGCAAATCTCTTTAGTGTTACTGAATCCAGTGTTTTCATAACAATCCTCCAGGACTGATACTTGGTTCTTCTAAAATTTCCAGAAGAAACAGTAAGATATCAGATCAAAAGTGCTAATCCACAGTTAAAATTAGGGACAGACTGAATTTAATGTTAATCTTATAGTGCCAGCTGTTTTCTTAAGCAAATAGAGGGCTAATTTATTTTCTTTACATAACATACATCTCTGTAGATCATAGAATCATGGAAGATGAGGGTTGGAAGGGGGTCAGGAGGCCATCTAGTCCAACCTCCTGCTCAAAGCAAGACCAATCCCAATTTAATCATTCCATCCAGGACTTTGTCAAGTGGGACGTTAAAAACCGCTAAGGATGGAAATTCCACCACCTCCCTAGGTAACTCATTCCAGTGCCTCACCACTCACTGAAAAGGATTTTCCTAATATCCAACCTAGACCTCCCCCACTGCAACTTGAGATCATTGCTCCTTGTTCTGTCATCCGCCACCACTGAGAACAGCCAAGCTCCATCCTCCCTGAAACTCCCCTTCAGGTAGTTAAAGGCTGCTATCAAATCCCCCCCGATTCTTCTCTTCTGCAGATCATGCAGCCTCCATCATGTAAATGTATCCATTTCAGGTATATATACACAGCTCTAATTTCTGTACACCAAGACCAGAATTTCCAAGAATTGGACCTGGATTTTAATAGAACTCAGCTTTTGTTTAGGCACCAAAATATGATTTTGGGTGCTGATTCTTTTGAAAAGCAGGCCATTGAGTGTCACAGTGTGAGCTGTTAGCACTGGGTGGTTTTGAAAATCTGGCCCTCATTTCAGTGTCTAAATGGGAGCTGAGCTCTTCTGAAAATTAGACCATAATGATAGGAGTATGGAACCAAACAGTGCACAATTCAGGTCCATTCAGTCTTCAGGGCAAAGCAGACAAATGCAATTGATCTAGCCCCCTCCAGTGATGCAAAGCCACCATGATGGCTCCCATAAACACAAGTGGAGTGCCTAAGAAGCTGAGGAGAGCAGTGAAAAGGAGTGGAAGGCTCAACAGATGCCTCATTTGTTTCTTTTTTTAAATATAATTACCACCTGATGATGCAATATTGCAATCAGTAGCGTCTGGACACAGACCCTTCCTCTTCTGCATGAGGTTAGAGATGGGCCTAAGAGGCATCCTTGTGGTCTGGAACTGAATGCTCTCAAAGCCAGGGGATGAAGGTGGAACTTCAGATTTGGAGTTCCCTTTGAGACTGACGCTCATCTTGGGCCAAAGAAGGATGACTGGCATATAGCAGCCTGAACAAAATCTTTACTTACCAGATAGATGTTCCCAGCAGTAGACAGAAGCCCTTTTCTTTATCTATGCCCCTTTTTCTTTGTCTGGGTACCATTTCTCAAGCGTGCCACACTGTGGTTTTGGTCAGAGTGGCCCCTCACACCAAGCACATTTGGGGCAGTTTTCTCGTCCTTTCATTTCCCAATGGGAATAATAATATTTTATTAACCAAAAGATCACAACAAAAATGCAAACAAGGCCTGGTGCATTTGGCCATTTCCCCTAGTTCATCAGTAGGTGCTGACAGAGAGTTCCCTCCCCCTCGGAGCCCATGTCCACCTGGAGATCTCCAGCAGCTCTGGCCCCCTCTTCTCTCTGCTCACCAACAGGTATCATTAGCCAGCTCCCTACTCTCCAGGACATGACATGTTTGGAGCCAGATTTAAGAGGGACCAAAAAGTTAGTTTAATAAAAGATCTTCCCTATTTAAGAAATATGGTACAGATCCTCTTTCCCACCCATTACTAAAGGGAGGGAACAATTTTGGTATTTCTCCTGATGTTAATTCAAGTCAGTAATGAAGTCAGGAGGGTCAAATGGATTTAGGAGTATGTGGGAGTAAACCAAGTTTAGGCAACTGAGAAATAGAATGTACTTACTTAATTAGCTCCCTTGAAAAAAAAAAAAAAAGTATTTATACAGTGCTTATTTTCAACTCTTATGAACCCCAAAGAGTTCTAGAAACAAGTCTTTTATATCTTTGCCTCCCTGTTGCAGTTATGATGGATAATGAGATCTTAATTAATCAGTCCCAGATTTTTGAAGAACGTGAATAGCTAAAGGATAGAAATGTCTTATTTGGGAGGGGTGGACTCAGATGTGAAGTTTGCGTGTTCCATTCTACATTACTAAGGAATGTTTTCCTGCTCCCACATTATAAGTTTCCAGGTCCTGATGCACTAGAACCATTTTTGTTTAAAAAGCAGCCGCAAATACATTCGTTAAACCTTTTACCCATATATTTAATTTTCCCTGATGAGAGATCCAGCACTCTCTTTTGAATACAAGCAGTGGCATCACCATTCTTGTGAATTATAAAATCAATTTTTAACCTGACTGGGAACGCAAATATTGGAGGGCATCTTGTTAACATGAGATTAAAAGTTACAAAGTCTAATTTTGTAAGGCTGGATTTAGATCTGTACATCGTGCGTCTGCATTAACAGGGGTAACAGATATTTTGTTGTGCCACTTCATTTACAAAATGGTTTTCTAGAGGCATGATTACACAGCTGGGCATCTTGGGGTTCTGAGTTTTCATCATAGCTCTGCCAGTTTCTCACTGTGTTGCCTTGGTTTTACCATTTGTAAAATGGGGATAATTGGAGCTGGTTGGGAAATTTTTCAAAACTTTCACAGGTAAATAAAAAGCACACACACACACACACACACTTATTTATTTCCTGAGGACCTGTTAATGCACAGTGTTGCAGCAAAGGGGATGGCGTCTGAATTAGCTTCCTTCCCAGATGGGGTCAGACCCAATAAAGTCCTGTTGCCTGAGAAGTGTGGGCAAAGCTTGTGCCGCTCAATGCTTGTATTGTGTCAGTTCTGCAGATAAAATGGTGACTTCTGTGCTGTAAAAATAAAACCTTTCATGATGCTACAGAACAAAGCAATTAGAAAAAGACTTCATGGGAGGAACCTAGCGGTTTATTGTTTGTATCATCATTGTGGCAAGCCATCTTGTAATTCAATGCTTCATGGATAAGCTACTTTGATGCATGCATTTGGCTTTTCTGGAGTTTTGCAATGCTCTTTTTTGTACAATTTATTCCTATTTCACTGGAGGGGAGAGGGGTGTTTCTATCTAAATTTGCTTTATGTGCAAAGGAAAAAAAAGTGTGAATTTGCTGGTTCTGAACATCTTGTCCTTCTAATTTGTACATATCTGTTTGTTCAGTGCAGATGCATTATTAGCAGTAGAGTAATTTTAGCCCTAAAGTGGTGGGGAAGAAGGAAGCAAGGAGCTGATATAAGGCATACACAAAAGAGAGTGCTATGATCGATCAATAGCCAGGAAGCTACTAGAGCAATGTAGAAAACATTTAATTTGCAAATACCTGGAAGTTGAAGGGGTAATCACTAGCAGCCAGCACAGATTTACCAAGAAGAAGTCATTCCAAACCAGTTTGATTTCCTTTTTTGACAGGGTCACTTGTGTGGTGGATAGAGAAGAATGTGGTACACAATACACCTGGACCTCAGCCAGGCTGGTGACAAAGTCCCACACAATATTTTCATAAATAAGCTGGAGAAAAGGCAGGTTCTCCAGAACTACCAGTATTTGGATACATAATGGTTAAACGACTGCAAACAGAGATTAACTATTAATGGAATAATAGATTTGAGGGAGATCTCAAGTGGGGTTCCACAGGGATTTGTAGTGGGCATGCTGTTTAACATCTTTATTAATGACCTGGATGTAGGAAGAGAGATCATACTGATCAAGTTTGTAGATGACAAAGCTGGGTGGGGTCCAACACTTTGGAGGGTAGAACTTAAATTGAGAGGGATTTTGATAAATTGGAGAATAAAATGAAAAATCAACAAAAAAATTTCAGGTGCTCCACTTAGGGATGAAAGACCCACTGTACAAATACAGAATGGAGGATAACTGACTTTGCAGCAGCACTGCTGTGAAGGGGGTTGTGGGGGATCACAGCCTCAACATGAGTGAGCAATACAGTGATGTTGCAAGGAAAAGCAAATGCAATTTTAGGTTGCATTGACAGAGACATGGCATGCAAGTCCTGGGAGGTGATAGCACCACTCTACGTGGTCCTGGTTAGGCCTCAGCTAGAGACTGTCCAGTTTTGCTCACCAATGTATAGAAAGAATGTAGAGAGAAACTGGGAAAGATCCAGTGGCAAGTGACAAAGATGATCAAGGGGGTGGAATGCAAGCCATGTGAGCAAAAGCTGAAGGAACAGGGTATGTTTAGTTTTGGAAAAAAAAGGAGATTAAGGGGGTGCATAATAGTGGTCTTCAAATATTTGAAAGGCTGCCATTTTTGAAAAATGGAGAAGAGTTCTTCTCTCTCACCACACACTACAGCACAGCAAGTTTGGATGAATTCTCAACAACAACTTCCTGACTGTAAGAACAGAGGGAACAGACTGCCTAGGGAGGTTGTGAAATATCCTTTACTGGAGGTTTTCAAAGAGAGACTGGTGCGCCACTGGTCTTGGATGGTTTAGACACAACAAAATCTGCACCTTGGCAGGGGGTTAGACCAGATGACCCTTGTGATCCCGCCTCAGTCTATCCTACATTGATAACTGAAGTTTTTACAGTGATTGAACTTTTTGGACAACCCCCCACTGTGTTCCCCACAGGCTGTAATTTCTAGATACTCCATACCCATGCTGGCTAGGGTTGTTCTGGTATATGGGGAAGAATTTAGTTTGACCCGTGTCCTACATACCCCTTGGTCTCTTTGCTCTGCATTACAGATATGTGCTCAAAGTTTATATTTTAAAGAGTTCTGAAAAATTTCTTTCCTACATATCGAAGTAGGAGGACTCTGTAGTTACAGAAAATAAGTCACAGTTTGTTGTTTTACTCAGGTTAGACTAGTCTTTGAATGCGATGTTCTCTAAAGGAGCAGAAAAGCTTAAACCACATGGCTCACTGATATTAGGCTAGGGAATCACGTTGTACTGCCATGTTAAAATGTTAGACATTTTCATTTGAGCCCTGTTTCCCACAGTCCCCAGAGCACGTGTGCTTGTCTCTCTCTGGTCTGTATTACAGCTGTGCTTGTACTGCCAGAAGTAAAAAAACATCCTGTGCCGTCAACACCCAGAATCTGTGTTTGAAGCATGTCACACTAACGCCATGGTGATCCAAACAAATGTCTTCCCTCCGCCCCCCATTTGGTTCTCGGCCCCTGTGAGAGTCTCCCTTCGCCTTCCTCTCAAGGCTTCACCGTTGCATCTCACTTGACATTCACCCCAGGAATTTTTATTCAGAATACAATAGCAGCATGTGCATGGATGCTATGGCCCCTTCATTGTTTTCTATTGCTCCGTGCAGCCCAGGTCCAAGCCTGGCTCTCCCGTCTTTCTTCCCAAACTCTCGCTCTCCTCCACATTCACTTCAGCTCTCCTGTACCCAGTACTTTTCACATCCCCCTCTTCTTGCTCCCCTAGGCGGTCTGTCACCCCCTACAGACCTTGCTTTCCCTCCCTTTGGGTGCTCTGTTCCCCTCATCCCAACCACCCTGGTTTGCCTCCCCCTAGCCTGTTTTCTCCCTTTATTCTGGCCCTTCTAGACACACACACTCCCTTGCCTTCTCCCAGCATTGGGCACTTTTTACACCAACTCCTTATCTCCCTGTTTGCGCCATGCCCCTTCCAGGATGCCATGCTCCTTTGCGTGCTGCTTATCCCTTTCTCCGCAGCGTCTCTTGCTCTTTAGGCCCCCGCGTGTGTTCTTTTCTGGCTGTTTTCAGAGGGTGACGGGTCGTTATTGGTTCACATAAGCACTGAAACATTTGGGTGTCAACCACACAGCCTCAGCCTCTTTGAGGCTTGTCCATCATGCTTTGCTATGTATTTCTGCCCTGCAGGCTGGGGGTGTGTCTATGGTATCTAAGCATTTCTAGGACACCCCTCAATCTACTACGTACGTACCTGAGGGTACACCTGCCCCAGACAATGCTTTCAGTGGCGTGTGGCCTACATACACGAGTATCTCCCCAGTCCAGGTTTAAATAGCAGGCTAGACGGTGAAGGTGTATACTAGTATCTCTACTCGCTCAAGCTGTGCCTCCTATCTACACTGCTATGTTGAGCAGGGTAGCGTCCTGTTGCCTTTCCCACCACAGGGGAAAACCACTGACAGTGAGGACATGCAGCCCTCCTTTTCCCCACTATGACATGTGGTGACACACTGCAGCATGGACGCAGCCTGCTTTCCCCCCCCCCCCTTCCCCCACACACTCACTTTGGCATGTAATTCCCCCACTGAGGCAGGCCCTTTGTCTAGTTTTAAGTCAAACCGCCTGGTTTTCTAAGGTTTGTTTCCGTGCCTGCAATGGATATAAAACCAGACAGACGCGTGCCTTACATGCATGTATTTCCAGGTTTGAGTTAGCGTTTGGGCCAAACTATAATTCTGTAGTGTTTGTTTTATCCCTATTTCTGCTTTTACAGTGTTGGGGCCCTGTGTGTCTTTGTACATATTCCTGCATTGCTCAGGGGGGGGTATTTGCTGTGTGTTTATGGCAGAGGGTCTGTCTCCTTAGAGGCCGTTTAACTCCCCCCCCCATAATGACAGATCACTCTACTGTTCTGGTTTTCCTTTCTAGTGAGGCATGTGCAACGATGAACAGGAGAGGAGTGAAGGATGAGAGGTAGGACAGTCTGCTGTGGATGCTCTCTTCTTCCCGCTAATTGCTGCATTTTTTTCCCCGTCTTTCTTGCCTTCTTAAAAAAACCCAAAGTATATACATCTGTGGACAAAGCACTGGGGGTGGTTACTAATAACGAGGAGCGTCAGATGCAGATTAGCAACTGGGCAGAGCTCAGGTCAGGACAGAAACTTCAACAAAATTGGAAGAGCCCCGGAGCACTGGTCTAGAGTGGACTAGTTAAGCCAAGATCCACGTGCAACGGGCTGTTAGGGAGAATAAATGTGAGATTGTGTTTATTGCTCTTCTCTCCCTCTACCCAAAATGGGGAGGACCATCTTGTGTTTACAAGCTGATCCAGCCACTTGATTCTTTGATGGTGTTCTTATAAGTTTTATAGAACCACATTGATGTGAAATATCACTTATTGATGTGACATCACAGTTCAGCATATGGGGCAGAGAACACAGGACATACCAGAACTGAAATCTACTAGGAGATTAGATATTCAAACAGCCTGGATATTCTTTTTTTCTAGCTCCACTGCACTATAATGCACCCATCAATACGTCTGGAGCCTGGCAGCCCCTGCAGGATTGTGAGAACTGGTACATGCAGTTTCCATCACTGAAACATGTTCTTCATCTAATACAACATGACTGCCCCTTACAGTGTCTGGCCTTGCTCAGTAGCATGAGGGTATTTCTCATCTCTCCATCTTCATCCTTTGCTTGTTGGAACAGTAAGAAAGGATTTCTTGCCCCTCTTCCTGCTCCTTCATTTAAGGTGTCAGTTGGGTTTGTTAATTTTTAGCTTCTCTCGTCTTTAAGCCTCCTACAAAATGGGACACCCTGCCCACTTTTTTTTTTAAATCTTTCCTTACCTCACCACTAATTGCTATCCACTGGCTAATCTAGTTTTGCTAGCCTCAAGTGTTCATAAATCTTGACTCAAGCCCAAGAAGTCTTAAAAACCATGAGATCACAAGTCATATTTTCCAACAAAACTGTGTTGGCAGAAAATTGTGTTTTCCCCCAAGTGATTCCCCCCCCCCCAACTGTTTCCATGGAAAGTTTCAATTTTGCCTAAACCTGAAACTTTCCACTAAAAAAAATAAATAAATAAATAAAAATTTTGCCCTGAGGTTTTGTTGTGGGTTTTTGGAGGGAAAATGATGGTTCTGGTTTGTTCATATCTACTTTTTCCACATAAAACTGAAAACAAGTCCCTCCTCCCCCATTTTCTGACCATCTCTACTTTTGGGTTTTTGTTTTTGCAAGCCCCCTCACCAAGACTAAGGGCTGGAAACTGATTTTTTGTTTAAATCAAGCCAGATTTTTACATGATCACTTGACTCCAGGAGCTGCAGCTTAAATAAATTAAATCTCCTGATTCACAATAAGATGGAGAGAGTTGGTAGCTGGAGCAGCAGGAACACAGTCATGATGTAGATAGGAACTTCAGGACTAGTTCCCCAGGTGTATTTTTTTCCTGCAATTTTTGTTCTGATTAACTTTAAAAAAAAAATTTAACAGTTTGAGAAATATAGCCAACATCCATAAACAATGTGGCAATACAGTCATGTACCATCCAGGCCCTACATTGGCTAATGTCTCCCTTGGCTAGGAGGTGATCCAAAGCCCACTGATGTCAATGGGAGTCTTTATTTTCTTCAGTTGGTGTTGAATCAGGCACTTATAGCAGCAGTTTGGAAGATGAGGCAAACATATACAAGAGTCCCTTTGAACATATAGGTTGATCAGGTATTTCAGAGACATCCACTCGGTAACATAGCTACAGCATAACCTCACCCTAATACAAGTCCTCCTTGTACTTCTTCACTAGCGAGTTCTAATTAGCTTTTTGGCTGGCTTTCTCTGATGAGGAAAAATAGCAGGTATTTCCCCTTCCCCCCTGTTTTTGAGGAGAGGTATCATAGTGCGGCTGAGAACTGGGCTGTGTCATTTTGGAGTGTCACGTCTTTTAACATTATATTCAGGAGCATAATGAGCTGATGGTCTGAAATAATGACCTGCCAGCTCCCTGCTTAATTGTCAAGAGATTTACACTTATTTTCTCTAGGGGAGCTGTTATTTTACATGATGATTTTTTTTAAGTTGGCTTGAAGTAAGGAATGGACAAGTCAGTTGTTAGCGCTTGTGCAAAGAATTGTCCATGTAAACAGTAATAAAGTGGTCATCTGCAGTCAGTAATTTCATATGAAGACATATTGGGCCCAAGTCTCAGCTGGTGTATATCCATGGGGTAAACAGATGCAACTTTACACCATCTGAAGTTGTCACTCAACGTTTTTGTAACGATGAGGTTTTTTTCCTGGAAAAAACGACTTTAAAGGTTGCTGAACTAATGTTTGTTAGAATGTTAGTACTTTAACAATGATTATCCAAAATACACAGTGCTCGACAGAAAGTAAACTACATCCATCCATATAATAGTGTATAAGGCTGGATTTAGTAGTGAGATAAAGATACAGGTACATTTGAGGTCTACAGATGGAAATTTAGGCTAAATAGTGCAATTTATTAGACTATAGAGTCGTCTAAGGGAAGCAGTGGAAACTTATTGAGTCACTGAAGACAGAAAGTAACAAAGCCTGGAAAAATATGCTGTGGGGTGTAAATAAAGTGACCGATCCTAATCCCTGGCAGAAGTCAAAGACTCCACAGCACAACTCATGAAGAAGGTGCAAATGTGGCTTTCAGTCAGTGCTGTGTTCCTTTGATCCTGGGGTGGTGTGCATTAGGCAGATCCCTGGCATAAATTAAAGCATCCTAAAAATGGCTGTAAATTATGCTGCTATCTGCAATGGTTCCAAGAGATCATTAATGCATCCTGGGGATCATCGTGCCACAGGGAAGCCCCAATCAGGAGGGGCTGATTTTAGAGCTGCTCCATCATGCTCTCTCCTATCACAGGATCCCCTCAAGTGCAATAATCCTCCTTGGGCTATGCCAATGTTAAGGCTGATATACAACCATAATGCAGCTGAGCATGGGGCGGGGAGGGGGAAGAGAAGGACGGACAGACAATCACTGTGGATTATTCAGACCAATTAAATTGCTGTGTGACTGATATTAACTGGCATTGCGGATGGCTGTCTGAACAGCCCGGTCAAAGCTAGAATGGGCATAAGAGCTAAATTACCCTACCATTGCCCTTCGGGGAAGGCTTTCCAGAACTGAGGGGAAAGCCCATTCTGTGGGAAGCATGAGCAAGTTTGCAGTACCACTGCTTCTGCTATACCTGACCTAAATGACTGATCGGGTGGGGCGGGGGGCGCCACACACCATCAAGCCACCTACACAACAAAAACCAAACCACACACCAACAAGAAAAAGCCAAGCTAGGAACTCTAAGTGCCAGCAAAGCACAGACTGGTGAGTCAACGCACATCCCATGCACACTTTGTTAAAACACTCTTGAATGTGGCTAAACAAATCCCCCATCCATATGTCCAGCTTGAAGATTTATAAGGGATCAGATTGCATCACTGCCATGGTCATTACATTTTCCACTCTATATATGGCCCACATAATACAGGCTTTGTTGTTTTTTCAGGTTGTACTTCAAATTTGCATTGCAGCCACCATATTTGTGCCTAGAATGCTCTCTACTAATGCTGCATATTGCAACCGTGTCTATTCCTTGCTGCAACCATTTCGGCATGAACCAGAGAAGTGAAGCCTTGGATCAGAGCCATTACTTGTTTTGCATCTATGTAAATGAGTGGCACATTCAATGGATTGCAAACATATTTGATAAAGCAGTGAGATGGGTGCTGGAAAGAGTGATAAAAGTGCATATTCATAAGCAGCCATTGGCTGCTCGGACACTGCTATTTACAGTGAGACCTGCTTTAATGGAAAAAAAAAAAAAAACAACTGGACCTGGAAAGCAGCCCCCCCCTCCACCCCCTATGACAAGTGCTGTGAGATCTTTCTGCACCACCAGAATCATGCAGAAACACAGGATTGCGTGTGGGGTCTGGCACTTTCCCTTCTGCAACGGGAAGATTGAGAGGTGGGAATTTCCTCAAAATGAGCAGCATCTTGTGCATTACTGTATACGAAGCCCAATCCAAAGCCTGCCGAACACAATGGAAGTCTTCATTGACTTCCGCTGGTTTTATATCAGGTACAGCGTGAGGAAAAGTTTCCTCTTACATTTAAGAGGATGTAAGAGCAGCACCACAGCCCTGTTTCTAGTGTATGTGGATTATTCAAAACCCACAACCTTAAAATCCTCTGGTCCACACTAAAGTAATACCAAACACTCCATGGTGATATACACACACTCTGTTGACTGCATTATACCACTAAGGCTGGGTCTACACTGACAGCAGCAAATTCGCCGCCATCACAGCGATTGCTCTGGATCGACTGAGTGGTCTGTACAGATGTGCTCAGTCGATCCAGGAAGTGACACAGGAAAACCACCTCGGTAAGTGGCGTAGCGCTGCGTCAAAGAGAGCGCTGTTCCCTTCGATGCAGCGCAGTGTGGACGCTGCGCAGAGGAGATGCCGCGAAGTCAATGGGAGATACGCAAGTGATTTACGTCACTTGCGTGTCTCCTGTCGACTGCTGCCGAATCGCAGAGGTACGTGTAGACTGAGCCTAATCATTTAACAGGTACACCTCTGTTTCTGCTATCTAATAAAATGTCAACTGTGCCAAATATTACAATTAGATGGCACTGAAATGTGTATTTCAATAGACATAAGATGCCTTTCACTGCACAGTGTAGGCATTCCATTACATAATATAAATTTACACTCTGTAGTAAATGAATTTGTTCATTATATATTGTAAGTTTTGCGTTTCATAACATTTCCATTTTAGGATTCACTGTAATCATTCCCCTGTGTTGCACGAAAATGTCATTTATAGGCTATGTAAAAATTCACAGGATGCAATTTAAGTTATTTCAGTCTGAAGCATAAACACATGCAAACCACGTAACACAAATAAACTTACTCCAGATGGCTGCTTGTAGCAGATAAAAATCAGTTCTCCATTCTAACAAACCAAATTCCCAATCCAAATATAGGCAATTAATGTAGTTTTTGCTGAATAAAATGGCCAGAAAATTAACATTAATGCAAACATAAGTGTAATGAAGTTTTTGTTACTAACAAATCAAATGTTATATTTTCTGGATGCTTTCAGGCTTTCCTGACTGAATGTTACTGAGGATCCATAGAGAGTCTCAAAAAACCCCTCTTTTTCTGGGAAAGATAACAACTGTAAATATCTAGGAAATTACTGATACAGTAACACAAACAATCATAAAAAGCAACTAGGTTACATGTTTTATCTGATTCATACAGTTGCAGCTGCCCTGGGTATGTATAGTACAGTCCAAGCGCATTAACAAACAGCCAACCTATTTTGTCTGTTGATAGCCACATTATTGCTTTCAGCAGCTAGTAAAATTAAGCCTTCAAAATAATCATCATGTGCACTGACTGTAAAGTGAATTTAAATTAAACTAATAAATTACAAGGAAAGTGTATATCTAGCTAGAGTTCTGAATAGTTTCTGTGGAAACTAGAAGCCATGGTCTGCACAAACCCACAGCTCGTGCCCACCTGTGGTATATCTTGAATGCACATAGCCTGTCCCAATATGCATCCCACAAGCATTCACAAACACCCCTCTGCCATTTTCATGGCGAAGGGCTCAGGCCGGGTGCTGCAGAACCACATGAGACGTCTGTATGGTAGGTCAGGGACCGCACAGGCTGCCCCTTTTATGTATCTGAGGCACTATATGGCCCACTTCATTGTAGTATCTGAGCGCCTCAATTTGTACTGGATTTAGACTCACCGCACCACTGTGATGTAGAGTGATGCTTTTATCCCCATTTTACAGATGGGACCTGAGGCCCAGAGTTCCTAAGCGACTTGCTCAAGGTCACAGGACTAACTTTCTCCTCCTGATATTTATCCATAGACTAACTGCCCCCAAGTTTCAGTTTGGAACAGGAAATTAGTCTGTCAGATGGTCTCATTACTTTAGCTTGCTGTTTGGAGTTCAGCACTGAAAGCCACACCGAAGGAATGTAATGGCTTTATTTTGTGGAGGTGGTGGAAATACTATTGGAATCCAACTGGAGAACCATAAAATAAGTTGTAGCCTTGCGTCACCTTCTCCAATACTCCCCTCTTGGATCTCTCCACCATCTCAAGGAGATTACCCCAAAAGACCAAACATTCAGCTTGGATATGTCCAAGCTGAATTACATTTCTGAGACACTCCCTTGGCTATTCCAGTAGAAATATGCTTAGACAAAAACTAGTGATCTTTTGAGGGGTAAATAAAAGTTTAGAAATATTTCTTCTGTATATACACACTACTTTTCATGCATGTATATAGTCCACCTCCTGTTTTAGAATCTCCTAGGTTTCTCAAAATCCGCATACAATGGATATAGATGTTAGATTTAAGAATCAACTTTTAAAATCTCTCTCTCACTTTGGGTCAGATTCAGCCTACATTAAGCAGCTCCCTGATAAGTTTCTTAGTCAAGTTCTGGGAGGACATAAATGGCACTGTAAGTTATACATGGGATATAAGTTGGTCAGAAAATAGGTTTTGGTGTGAGTTACACTGCTTGGCCATTGAAACCTATCAGTGTTGGCATCCAGAACATGTGCCAAGTAAGATTTACGTTGGGCGGGTGCAGAAGGGAAAACAACAAACAGGACAGCGTAAAATGAAGTAGCCCTTCTCCCCAGCCCCCACAATACACACTCCTAGAACTCATGCTGCAACATACACTACTCCGGCTAACTGCAACAGCAATCTTCAGCATTAATGTAGCACTTTGTAAAGAGCCTAGCAATCTACAGATTTAAAAAAAAGGAAGGTAGGTGCACTTATTCCGGTTTTATGGAGGAGGAACAGTGACACTTAGAGGGAAAGTAACCTGCCCAAGTTCATACAGCAAGTACCTGGCAGACCTGGAAACAGAAGGCAGGTCACCGGTGTCTTTCTGTGACTCAGCCTCGATGGTAAATTACCACAGTAATGCCGTCTGTAACATGTCTGCCTCACCACCTCCTGCTGGTTATCTGGGGAATCAGCTCTCAGCCAGGAAGACCCCCTCTCCCCACGGTAGCTTGTATTCAGTCCTGTCTCCGCCGGACCCTCCTTCTGTGACTTGACCCTCGAGTCGAGTCCCAATCCATGCTGCCCCTCCCCAGCCTTCCAGTGGATTCCGCAATCTGTTCTAGACGTTTCCCGCTGTGTCCACTGCAGTCCTGCCACTGGTCCTATGGCAAATCAGGGGTGCAGATGGGACCCAGGCCTGCCCACTACCCCAGGCCCTGGCCCAGGGACCTTATGTGTGCGGAGGCCTTCTGCAGCCAACTTCAGCTGTGTCTCCCACACAACTCCTCTGTAGATTTCCCTGGCTCACTTCCCCACAATCCCAGTACCTTCTCTGCCCTTGCTTCATGGCCTTTGGCTCTGCTGAGTCCCAGCTACTGCTCTGTCCAGGGTCCTGACAGTCCTTCCCATTCAAGCTCCTGGAAGACACTAGCCTTACATGGTGCTGCCGCTCCCTTATATACTGGCTTCATGGGCCTTGATTGGCTGCCACACAGCCCCTTCCTATTGGCTCTTTCTGGTGCAGCCTCTCCAAGGGCCCTCTTAACCCTTTCCTGGCCAGCGAAGGGCAGGCACCCCATCACACCAGGCTAAGCCAATCTACTATAATTCATGGAATACAGTATCAAAATATTTTAGGATGCTTTTAAAAAAAAAATAAACTGGCATCATCGGACAGTAACTGCTGTTATCTGCATTGCAGGTCACAGAGTACTCTGTGTTTGCTGCTAATTAAATTCACTGTGGGAAGCTCCTCGTAGCTCTGTATGATATGTATCTGCAAAATTGGATGTTGCCCCTAATTGCTTCTCATAACAAGGTTACAAAACTCACGCTGTCATGCCCAGTTACGGCAGACGCCTGACAACAGTACATTATCTTACATAACATGTGTGCCACTGCTCCAGTGGGCTTCGGCACAGGGCTGTATATTAGGGATAGAGTGGCAGCCTTAGGTCGCTACCTCTTTGCTTTTAGCTGTTTATGTTAGAACTTTAAGGCCACTTAGCTTTTATGTGTAACTACAGTAAAGCATCACACAGTTTGAAAGGGTCTGTCCGATGATTGAGACGACGCAGGCAATTTTAAATTCTACACAGCATATATGAGCAATTTATATTCCTCCCAGGGTTACTTGAATTCCTCTCATTGCATTGTTTTCCTATTGCTCTTTAGACTCTGTTCCAATATTAAAATAATTCTACTAATGAATGCATTACAATGCAGTCTGCTTGTCCTAGTGATTGAAATGATTGATGATACTATTGGGCAAAGAGCTGTGAGTCAGGGAGATTATTATCGACAATTCTAGCTATTGCCTTGCACCTGACAAAGAAGGAATTACTGGTCAGCTTGAGACGACAGCTAAAGAGTTAAAAGGAACCGAACTGGGATGACACAGAGTCATCAGAGGGCATGAGACACTGTCTTCTACCTCACCAGTGTGCACCACACACACACACAGAAGGGCACCAAGCCAAGTAATACTGACCTTGAAACAGCCTCTCTTAAATAAATGCTCATGACCAGCTAGAAATACATTTCCCAAAATCCCAGCTAGCTGCAGAAATCCTCCGATTGTACAAGGGCAAAATACTGACATGGACTCCTCAAAGACAATCTGCCTGAGGTGAGGTGGGGTGAGACATGCTTGATTTTCAGTCCTGCTTATACACAGAGGACACATTGTCTCAGAAAATTGCACCTGTACAATTTCGGTATGTAGCTCATTCTCTGTGCAGGCCAAACCCAAGGGTATGTCCAAAGGTTTCAAAGGCCTGCTGCTGCTATCATTATTATTCATTACATTTATTATGCTAGTGCCAAGGGAGTCAGGATTGGAGCATCATTGTCCCTGGTACAGTACAAACAGAGCAGAAAAATTAATCAGTATTCCTGTAATTAAAAGGTGCCATTGAGCGCTGACTGGCTTTCCTTGTCTAAGAAGAACAACTCAGACCAAATAAGGCAAATGAACTCATCACAGATTTTTAAGGCTGGAAGGGAGCATTAGGTCTTCTAGTCTGACATCCTGTATATCACAGGTCATTAATTTCACCCACTTACACCTGTTTGGTGGCCAATACCTTGTGTTTGACTAAGCATAACTTGCATTTGGCTAAAGTAGATCTTCCAGAAACGCGTCCAGTTTGGATTTGATCAGGAGGCTATCGTGATAAAAAGAACACTCAAACCTAAATGGCAGCATGGCTTTATACCAGTTCTACGGCAGGCAAATTGTAAAAAGAGGAAATGGTTTCTCAGACCAAAAAAATAAAAGAGAGAGAATTTAAGGTTCAGAACATAACCTGGTTTGATGCTCTACCTGCAATACCTCCAGCTGACTGGAATCAGAGCCTCAAGAACCACAGACATTCCTAAATGTTGACTCTCCTGAAGAAAGCAGGAGTGGTAACTCAGCAGCCGTGTTTCATTCCCTCCGGGCAGTTTCCAACATTAATTTCAAGCCACAGATGCTTTGACTACATTCGAGAAGTTAGTTCCTGAAAAGTTACCGCCAGTGGTGCAGCTGCGCTAGGGATAGCAATGTTGTGAGGGCCAATGTGGCCAGGAGTCGGACGTGGTACTCCTGTGTTCAGGGTTTGATGACGTGGTGGGAAAAATACGTGATTGACGGCTGTGTTAGAAACGTAGCACCAGCACAGTTGCACCACGCCTGGCTTTTTACTATAATACAGGACGTAATTTGTCTAGTGCAACTTTATTATAATTATTTGCATTACGATATCACCCAGTGGCACCACGATACCACCATGCTAGGCACTATATAAACACAAAGATAGATGTCCTCGGTCTCAAAGAGCTTACAGACTAAAAAGGCTGAATGATATATGTTCAACTCCATATAGTCATGTATTTGCCTACTGGCATTTAAAAAATATTGATCGAAGTAATTTATAAAGGATTAACAGGATTATATGGCAGTGCTGTGCAAAAAGCTCAACAATTCAGCTTCACGGGGGTTCATGCCATATTTTTATTGCTGAAATAATTGCTGGTTTTTATGCCCAACTCCTGGTGCCTGTGATTGATCAGAATATTGTTTCTGCTTCCCAACAGGATGTCTGAATGTTTTTGAATAGGGAAATACTGAAGAATGATTGGTAAATAGTGGATAAATTCACTTCATGTCCAATTTGGGACACTTTTGTGAACGTTTTAACAAATACTGGCAGTAAGCTGAAAAAACCCTTTGAATAATGAATTGTATGACCCCACATCCAGCAGCAATTTCAATCTGAGTCAATTATTTATGACTATATTTGAAACTCTGTTTTTCTTCATTATTCGACTAACTTCACTAGTCAGAAGTTTGAAAGAAAACTTGAAATCAAGCAACTTTCGCATCATTTTGAGTCTGATGGTGAAAGAGTGAAATCTTGGCTTTCCTGAAGTCAACAAGAGCTTTGCTGTTGACTTTCAGGGAGCCAGGATTTCACCCCCAATTTCTCTCAGCTCTTTTAATAGCATGTCTCTCGCAAGCTAGCGGAGCTGGGGCCCTGAAACAGAAGCAGTGGTATTTAAAACATCCTCTCTACCTTAAATTGGTTTAGATATATACAATAATTGTGGAAAAGCCTCACTTCCAGGCTAAATGAAAACAAGGCATCAAATTTAGTCCTGTTAGAGGAAACACATCTGAACTAAACAAGACGCCAAAATCTTGAAAGAGGATGAGTTGGATGGTGCGTCATTGCTCCTGCTGTGCAGAATAACATTAATGATTTTGATGCAACATTTCAAAGTACATATCAGTGAATAAATAAAAGAAAAAGCAGGAAGACTAGTAGAAATCAGTGCACAATGACAACCATAGAAAACATACTGCGTACAGTGTGCGCCAAATAAGCAAAGTTTTATTCTGCACTGATAACGTTTGAACGAACCCTTTATTTAAAACAATGGCAAAAATCAATGGAGGAAACTGTAACTTGTCTCTGGAGGAATCATGCTACAGACCATGCCTGTCTCCATCCACAAACCTCTCCAAAACCACCAGTATGCGTCAGGCCTTTACAGATGAATAGCAGCAGATCTTGAATGGGTAAGATGTCAAATGTTTGCCCAAAGGCACACAATTTCACTTTTTCCTCTTACCCCATAAAACACCCAATTGTTTTTGGCAAGACAAAACTGATCAGATTTATAAACAATCCCATCCCTAGCATTGGAATCAGTGCAATAACGGGGTTGGGCTGTGCTCCACGGTTTCTAACCATGGTAGAACTCCAATTGTTTATTAAGTTTTGTCATTATAGATTTGAATAGCCATTTTCTTCTACTCATATATAAAGTAACATAAAGAAGTCTGACTGTCAGATAGCGCTGGGTTCAGAAACAAACAAAAAGTGATGTACATGCTCCTCAAAACAAGCTATCAGGCACCTTAAAGATCCTGTAGTGCTTGCAGAAATGAGAAATGGTATTACCAAACCCATTAAACTCAAATAACTCCCCAGCGGCATCTCCTTCGCTCTGGGAAACTTCTGAAGTAGTTAGCAAGGGAAAATATATCTCTATAGCAGCCAGATATAAAAGAAAAAAGTTGGATGCTCTGGAAAAGAACAGTGGAAAAAAATTAAAACTCTGGAAGATTTATCTAATGAGAATGGGTACTGAGGCATATTAGATTTACAAATTGCTAGATTGAAGGCCAACGGCATACTGATGGAGTGAAACTGAACACTTATTAAGAATTAGTGTTCAGAATACAACAAGTGAAGTAACAAAACTGATAAACACTTGGTATAACAAGAAACAACAAAACTTTAAAGAATGGGTGACACACTGTTCTGTGCACAAATCCAGCCATTCATATCTGTCGATGTCTGATTCTAAAACATAATGCAAATTGTGGAAATAGCACATGTAATTGTGTGTTGTTTAACGCAAAGTATGTCGTGTAAGATGGTTTTGGAATGCTCATGATGTGCTGAGCATTACTGTTATAATAACATGTGTGTTGGAATGTCATGTGTATGGTTATGAGGCGCCGCTAGGTGATGTGTCCTCATGGCTTAAAACATATCCAAGCAGGACTCTCTGAGTTCGCACCTCGTCAAGGTTTGTACAGGCCCAATCCAACTCAGCATTCCAGGAACAAAGGACTGGTTTAGACGTCAACAAAGAAATCACAATAAGGTGATGCTCGCTGACTCGGGGCAGGGATGAAACCATACACAGACACTGTTTGTCACTTGACCCTGAAGGCGGGGGAGCGGGGGAGCCCCAGAGGGGAGAAAGAACATTTTAAAAAGGGGAGACATTTTGCCGTTTTCTCTCTCTCTTCCACCTCCATCTATAAACACCACCACGCAACTGATTAATGCTGATTAAAGGAGAGAGCCTGGCTGAAAAGAATCCAGCCAGCCGGAGGTAAGAGCCATCTGAGTTTATAAGGTTGCTGAAAGGGTTTTGCATAGTTTATAATGCATTTTGCTTTTGCTGATTTTGACTAAACCTGACTTACTTTCCTCTGACTTATCATGTAAAATTCTTCTGTAGTTAATACATTTGTTTAGTTTACCTAAAGCAGTGCATTGTTTAAGGCGTGTTGGTGACTCCATCTGAAGTAACAAGGCGGGTGCATATCATTGCTTTGTTAAAGTGATGAATGTTTGCTTGCAGTGTTCAGTGGGCAGCACTGAATATTGTAATAGGGAAGTTCCTAGGGTTGCATCTGGGACTTGGGGGTGCTGGCTGGCTAGGAGCATTCACTCACTGAGTTGGGAGCAAGTAGCTTGCTGGAGGCGGTAGATGAACCACCCCGGAGTGGGAGTTATCACAGTAAAGCAGAGTAAGACAGGCTCCAGGAGTGGGAGATTGGGGTGACGCAGCCATTCACCAGTCCAGATTGCACTAGGGGAACGTCATCGAAGGTTGCATGTGGGCCTCCGAGCGGCACACTGCGGGATGTGGAATGGGTGTGGTTGATTTTTTTATTGTGTGAGGCTGGATTTGGATTTTGGGAGTGGAGAGTTGGGCAATCATCTAAGCATTCTACAAAGTTGTGTTTGAAGGGTTGTGCCTGTGGGCCCTCTCTTTACGTTCTCTCCTTCTCTGCAGAAAGGCTACCTGCTGTGAGGGAAAACATAATGGAAAGCTGTTACCAGATGAGCTATTAATGTGCTGCTTTTTACAGCTCCAGTTTCAGGCAAAGAAATACACCAACCAAAGGAAAATGCCCATCATGATGTGTGTTTTGTGAGATTATTAAGTATAGAATATTCAGTGAGTTTGCAGAGCTGTGGGAGAAAAATACCCTGGAAAGATGGAGAACATGGTGGGGACATGTATGAAACGTAACCGTCTGTTGTCTCCTCTTTGGGGACTCTTTTCCTCCAAAGATTATTTTCTTTTCTGCCTCCATCCTTATTGTCTCTTTCGTCTTGTCATTCACTCCTTTGTGTCTGCCTGCCCCTGCCCGGGGAGCTATTTCTCCCTTCATTTCCCCTGCACAGTCTGTCTATTTGTCCTTTCATTCCCCATCTTCTTTCTCGCCCTGGGAACTTGACTCTGCCACTGATACACAAGATCCACGCTGAAACAGCTCAGATAGACGCAGTGCTTCCTGTATCTGGACTCAATGATGCTTTGTCCAGATGAGCCATGTCAAAGCAGGGCATGGAGAGCCGCTATTACCTTTTATGCGAGGAATGCAGAACATTTGCCACCCATCCCCCCCCTTTTAAAAAAATGACCCACTTCTGCCCACCCTCCCATCTCCCACAGTCCAAGATCATGACTCTTGTCCACCATGATGCCACTTCATTATGCATCCATGATGAAAGAATAACACAATCACAGCATCAATACATATCCCTGGAGGGCCAGAAATCCAGAAATTTTATGCAAAAAATGCAATGATGTAATTTGCATAATTGATTAATTCTCACTACCAATTATAGATATTTCCATAGACAATATTGAGGCATTAACTCATCTGCACATGTAAGAGGCTTGGGGAAAGCACCATCTACGCTAAAGTTAGGTATAATATTTCTTTCCCCCTCCTATAACTCAGCTTACCTTTCTGCTGTGACTCAAACCAGAGATTAGTCTTTTCAGCACTTCGATATAGCGTTAATTTTCTGATGAAAGGGGACTGACACAAAATCTCTAAAAGAGAGCATTAACTGAATCAATCTTTCTCTATAAAACAGTTTACCCCGAAACAATTTTGTACAGTGTCAATAACAAGCCCTCTTTGCAGACAAAACTTTCTGGGGTAGGGATTCCTGAAGTTGAAGTACTTGTTACTATCTCAAGTTCAAATACAAAATATAATGATGTGCATGCATATATACCTACACCCCCCTAGGACTCTTCCTCTGGGAGGATTTACTTCCCATTCTCTGTGGAATGGTGTCTGCTCCCTCTAAAGGGCACGCAAACTCCTTTAAAGTTGGGAAACAAATGATCGTTCCATGGTATTCTTCAAACTCCCCTGGAGTCTTTGCAACAACCGTCTGCAAGGTGCACTGCCTGCAGCAAATGCTAGTCATCATCTTCTCCAGTAGGTGGGAGCCTGTAGTCTAATCCAACAAACTGGCCAAATCCCTGGGACACAATTCTTACAGCAGACCCTTCTGGTCCTGAAGTGGTTCCACCACTGCGTTTTTGGCTCCCACTCCTCCTAGTTTTAAATCTCCCCTCTCCCCCCTTTGTGAATCCATTGGATCCACACTCAGAATGACTCTGAGGGTGTCCTGCCAGGCTGCTCGCCCATAATGGAAGTCTGATATAGCTTAAACAGCTACGGAGCATGCCTCGTGCCTGCCACATCCAGTTCCTGGATGATTCTAGCCCAGCCAGCAGTCACCCTGCCCATATCCAGCAAGTCTGAGTCTCAGAATCCGCAAACTAAGAAATGATATCCTTTCCACCACTAAATGCAGCAATGCAGGCCTGTGGGTTACACCTATGCTCTCTCTCGAAAGTCCCTCCTCTCCCCCTGCTCCCTCCACCTTCTCTCTGTCTCCTTTCTTGAAACTGCTCTTTTTCTCTAGAACCCACCCACCTCCACCAGCTGCTCTCCCCTACCCTTCCCTCCTCATGTCCCTTGCCTCCATGCCCAATCCTGCCTCTGGTTTCCCCCTGTTGCTCCCCCTCATTATTACACTGAGCTCCCTGACTATAGAGACCTTGCCTAGCACATGGCCCCTAATCTGTCCCTGGCCTAGGAGATATGGCTAGAGTGACTGCCCACATAGCATCACTCGCCATCACACTGCTATCTCTCTATGGCTGGAGACTATATTATAGGCTGACCCTCCATGGTAGGAGTTCTGAATGATTCCTTAGGAGTCTCCATGACTTTAGAGTCCTAGAGTAGTCTCATGGGACTCTAGCCATAGAGTTCCCGCCTATAGCGCCATCTTCCACACAATATCCCCACTGTTCCCTTGGGAGATGAATTCAACTGCTCGGCCTATTCTGTGTGGGCCGAAGAACGTTCCTGCCTGCAGGGCCTGGGCTGTGTCTGGAGTTGCCATGGCCTGGCCCCGTAGAAGCCACCGGTGGTGGAGCAAGCAACACGGGCAAGCCCCTCATACCTGGGACCATGTCCAGGCTGGTCACACAGTAATATCAACAGCCACCCTCAATGAAGCCATTGCTGAGCAAAACAACTGGCCCCACGTGGAAAGGCAGGGCCACATGGAGCCACAGGCCTGATGACAGCAGCCTGATGCTTTGTACCTGGAGAGTCATTTATAACCTGGATATAGGAGACATGACTGGGGGACCTTCTATGTTCCCATTTTACTGGCAGCCAGAACAGCCCCCCAGGGCTCCTCGCAGGCCACAGTTGAGAGCAGTTTTCGGGCTTCTTTAATCTCCGTTTGCAGGCCAGCCTCGCATCACACCAAATGAGGCACAGGGGGCTGCAAAGGTTGCCTAAAGCCACAAGTCAGAGGGCCCACCAGAGAATCTGGCTTGCTGATTTTAAAGGGAGAGCAGACCTCTGAAAGGCAGCGAATTTGAAGTAAAGGTTTGAAATGGTACCAAACATTGTTTAAAAGAGCATCCTTTTTTAGCTGGTACGGTACCAGCCGTCTCAGTTCAGCACCCATAACAGCCGGGAGATGTTTAAATAAAAGCAATGTGATAATGATACAAATATACCATGGTTTACAAGTGCCACACGAGCAGTCAGAATTTCAAATTTAATATTTTTATAACACATTTCCTCTGAGTGAACTGATGCTTCTGAAGTTGCAAAACAACAGAAAAACAAAGTTTCCTTGGGCAGCATTTCAACTTTTAAAAAGTTTTAAATGATGCAGAATGTTCTAAAGTCATATTCACATCTGGACAGACAAACCTGCATGTCAGATTTCAGCCTGGTGCGACTGAAACCCCTAAGAGATTCAACCCCCACAAAACAAACAGAAGCACCCAACATATATTTAACCACAGTACTATAATAGTCAGAACCATGCCTCATTTTTGAAGACAAGTCCCGGCACGCAGTAATTGCCTTGTGATTGGTTTAATTGCTTTGGCTGCAGCATGCACCATGTGCACCGAGCAGAACACACATCGCAGCTGCTGCTCTGTTTCTTACTATACCTGGAATAGTTTATATCTCACTGTCAATGTTCTTTTAACCAAAACAGTTAACAGAGATCTATGCTATGAAATGGTTTCTTAATATTATTGTACAGGACCTGTTATTGTACAGGTCATGGCAGTTGTGTTTTTTGTTCTGTTTGCAGCTAATATCAGCACAGCTTGTCTTTGGAACTATCTGCTCCATAAATCAGATGGTTATGAAATTGTGTTATTTTCATGAGGGCCGACATTAACATTTTCCCCATTTATTCTGACTGATTGTTTTCCCCATTGTAGCATGTTATGAGCTACTTCCTCTGTTTCATTTTTAAAGCTGTGTTTTAATATCCTTTGGAAAATGCATGTATTATTTAGCATACTGGAGAATGAGGACATGCCAAGTGTGAGACTTTGCATTGCAGCAAAGCAAATGTTCTGCTGTGCGCAATTATCAGATCCATTTTTAAAGGAAGCATTTCTTCAAAACTGGGATACCTGATTGGGTTAGATTAGTCACTGGATACCAACCCAAAGGTCATTACACTACTGCTCATTTCTAAAGGTATGCTGTTTATAATATTTAGAAATGGGGCCAGCTGGTGCTGGGAGAAAAGTTCCTGTGGTAAAGCGTAATTGCATCGCTAGCAAAAGATCAGAGCTCCTATAGTCCTATATCAGAAGTCCTATAGTTCTAACCAGATATTGAGAAAGAAAGAAAAGTTTTCCTTTTTACTGTCTTCTTAGTGCCCAGTTCTAATATTATTTGATGAATATGCATCAGTTTTTCACAGGGGATAAGTAATGGGTTAAATTATCACACACCAGAATGTGTGATAACATCACAGAAACAAATACACTAACAATGTTAGATTTCTGTTAACCTGTGTTAATGTAGACAAAGCTACTAGCCCTTTGAAAGAGAGTGTATATTACATAGTATCATTAACATTTACACTCTGTATTGTCCAGTGAGGATTTATGTCAAAATCTTAATCCTAAATTATGCCACTGTTAGCCACAACTTTGACTTGCTATTACACTCAGTGCCTGCCTAGACCGAAGATGAAAGAAAAAGGGGAAGGAATAACATTGTATACTCTAACCAGTGCTATGTTTTATTCTCTTCTGATCAGATACATACACCATTCTCTGCTATAACTACTTGAACTTGAATTCTGGCTGACCTTGGAGTTTTGAAATTAAAGGCTGCTATCCAGAATGCATCTGGAAAAACTATGAAATCAAAGTGTATTAATTACTGAGTTACACAAACTCATGCACTATGACTAGCAGTCATTAGCACTCAATGGAAAAAGTCAAGGAAGATCCCACAGGTGATAAATTAAAGAAGGGAGCTGACTAATGCACAAGTCCTCTTATAAACTTTCACGTCTTTGAGTGAATGTACATTCCTGGTCATTTACTATGAGCCTTGTTCCTGTACAAAGCTATGGAGAGGGGTGGTTCAAATGAAGAGATACAAGACTGTCTTGTGATGTCAAGAAGCGGATATAAAATTGTGATATTTTCCGTTACTCAAATGGTAACCCAAAAGACTTTACAGAGCTAAATAATGTAATGACAGTTAAATTGAAACAACAGCAGGGAAGCAGAGATATACAAGGGCTAGGGAAAGGGTAAGAAATATTCTCAGCTCAGATTTTAAATGGTTTGGAGATAAGGTGAGGAGAGGTATTGGAAGACAATTATACATGGTAGGAATGGTGGAGGAAAATGCTCTTGCAATCCGTGGGGGTGAGAGGAGGCCAATTCTGTGTGGGCGAAGGAAATGAGGAAGGCAGTAGAAAGGTGAGAGAGGCTGGAGCAGGGAGTCACGACGAACTAACGGGTAAAAACTGCTCACCTATATCTTTTCTATTATGAGGTTCAATCTTACTTTATGCCCAATTCTCTGCTCCACTGGTGTACATCCCATTGAGGTCAGCGGTGTTTATTCTGAATTTACACTGGTGTGAGAGCCAATCTGGGCCCTCTGTTTCCATATTTACCAAGGAAGAGATGGTAAGAAATCAATTTTCCGTAGATGAGCAAGGTACTACGTTGCATCCAGATGACAACATCATTGGTAACAGGTACTGAACATAAACCTAGAACCTACTCTGAGAAGATCATCCCCTTTTAAAATCCCTCCATTGACTCCCTGACTCACTGCATCATACTCAAAGTCCTTACCATCACCTATTCAAGCTTCCCTTTACGTCACAGATTCTCGAGTCGGAGGTGGCGACCACCCTTCTTTTTCATGGCCAGATGGGAGCATAGCCCTGCCATGTTTTTTTTGTTGTTTTATGGGGTTGTGGTATGGAAGAGTTTGAGAACCTCTACTTACATTCATTTTACTTCGCCTCCCCACTACTTCACCTCAATCATCTGGCCCTACAACTTCCTTTATTTCTTTCTCCCACTCTCAGCTTTGTGCCCGTACCATGTGGCCCCCAGAAATTAGAATGACCTTCTTGTTTACATTCAAACACTTTCTTTCCCCTTTCAAATCTCCTCTTAAATCTCCCTCTTCATGCTATTCCTTCGCAATACCCTCCTTCTCCTTTACTGTTGATTTGGGAGTAATCCCTTTCAATTAAATATTTTCTACTCATGAAGTTAATTCATGAACAAGGGTAGCACAGTGGGTCTTTAGACTGTGAATTCTCTAGCAGAGGGCATGTGTCTCTTTATACGTGTGTAAGCCACTATGTAAATCTACAGCTCTCGCTATATGACTTATAAAAAAATAAAGGCCCCCTATAATATATAAATGAGTCTTAAAGGAAGTAACTAAGGAGACTAGCAAATCTTTAACTCTCTGCTCCTTCCATCAACAGCATCTAAAGGGGATGAAATCATTTATTGAGAACATAGCCTACATCTCCCCCTAACCCCAACAGGAGGAGAAGGCAGAAGCCATACACATCCTATTTGCAAGACCAAGCAACCTTTCTTCTGGGTCCTTTTATTACTTTATTGAAATCAATGGTTCTATGAGACATCGTTATCATTAGCTTGCTAGAAAGTGCAAGCTTTCTATGGCACTGTAGTTTCCATGGTGCATCGGACATTCTGGAATATCACTAACCGTAACCTCATGTAGCAAGGAGTGCGGCATCCCCTGGAGATTGACAGTGAGGGGGGGTCACCCAGCCCTATATGCCTACAGCCCCAAAGCTGAGAAGCATGGAACCCCAACAGAGAAGCTCCCAGATCCTAATGCAAATAAGAGGGTTGGGGGTTATAGTACAGCCACTGGACTACCATGGTATAATTTATATTAGTCAAAAATGGTAACAATTTGTCTTGAAAGAGTGCATAAAAAACTCTTGTCCTTTTCCAATCAAAATTTTGAAAAGTTAGAAAAAAATGTGACGAGAGGCAGCTGTAACATAATGCCTTTATATAGTCAGTTTCACTGTACCCGTGAGTCCTTCATGCCATTTATGACACCAGGCAACCATGTGGGGTTGGCACAAGAAATCATCATTAGAGCTGTGTGAATAATGGATTTTTCAGTTTGTTGACAATTTGAAATGTCAAGGGAAAAAATATAAGACCTAAATCCCACCATTTTCAAAATTTCTGGTAAACCAATTTTTTTTTAAACGTTTTAGTGTTGGGTTGAATGAAATATTTCATTTCACTTTCAACCACTTAACATTTTTGAATCTTTAAAATACAATTAAAGGAAATTTTGAAAACAAAATATCATTTCAAATAAAACATTTGAAATGTTTGAAAAATGTTGAAATGAAACATTTAAACTTTTTCAGATTTTTTTTCCTCGGCAAAATTGACATCAATTCACTAAACTTTTTGGTGTCAACAAATTTGCACTTTTAATAGAAAAAATGTTGCCCAAAAATGTTTCTCCCTAGTCTAATCATGAGTTCTAAATTGTTCTGGAAAATATGAGCTAATTCAGGCTGAATATGTTCTATAGATCTTGGACAAGTCTTTCCAAAATACAGTAAAGTAATCCCTTTACAAAATTTTGAAAGGCTGCCATCATTTTTACTTTGCAGCATGCATGTACATGAGGGGTTTGCACTTTCCTTGCTGGGTTTTTGGGTTAGCTGAGCATTTACAAATATGGCATTTCTTTATTTCTGCAATAAAAGAGTGTAACGGCTTTGAATAGTAGTAAGCTATTATCTGCCTTTTTTGCTTGCGTTGCATTCAGTAAGGCTGACTCCACTAAACTGCACATAAATCTTAACTAATCTATAATCTACAACAGAAAGATTTGTTTGAAAAGGGGTTTCTTGGCAGACTTATCTGTTCTCTACCACTTTTTCTTACCTTCCTCTGTCTCATTCTCTTATAATAAGGAAATTGAGGGCTTTTTTCTCTCCTATTTTTTGGCTTGATTTTATTCTTGTTGATCATATAAAAGAACACTGATATAATACAGTTTTTCCTTTTGGCAGCTTTTTTTTTCAATGGATTCCATCACATGATCTGATAAGTGACAAATGGTACAGCAACTGCACTTGGAATACTAACGTGGAATTTTCTGGCTTCCGGGGGCCTGAAGGAGATGCAATGAGAATTTTAAAAAATTACTGCACAAGAGCAGCGGTGACTGATGGAGGGTCTTCACGCTGAGCGTCTGACCTCAACCGTTTCTACAGTAACTGTGAAACATATTGTGCTTTCTATTCTCAGACTCACAGAAGAAGCCAATTAAATTAAAAGGCTATTCATTTCATTATATTTGTCTCCAGGCTGCTTAAATAGAAATGCAAACGATTCCTATTCTGTGAGTTTTCTGCATCAGATAAATTGACATTGTGCTTCTAGTTTACAAGTATAGTGTAAGGCAAGGTCCAATCTGTATTTGTTTCAAAAGAGACACACACACACACACCCATACAAAATATTGTTTGGAGATACCTTTAAATTAAATCTATTAAAAAAGAACTTGCTTCTCATCCTCTTGATAACTATGCTTTCTGGTTATGTCAAATGGCTAAGCACAGTCAGTCAGCAGCACTCATGCTTTTTTGGAACCAGGGTAATCAACATAAGGAGACATGGATTTGTAATCCAGGCTGGATTTTGGCTCAAGAAAGCTCAGTAAAGAACAGCTTTAAGAAGGGCAAGTGGTGAGGAAAAGCGTCACTGTCTTTAAAAAGGCGGGGGTGGAGGAGGTTTAGTACTAAAAACTAAAATGGGAATGATTTGGGGAATACCATCTAGCAGACCCAATTTAAGAGGATAGTCACACTTACGATGAATTGCTTCCTCAAGAATTGATCTTGACCTCCTTGCACAGGGATAAATTAATATCTTGGCAAATGACTGAACAGGCACTCGGCATAACGCTATCGGCTGTATTTATTTATTTTTAAATTAAGCTTCATGTCATGGTGCCATGTTACTCTTGGAGTGATTGTCGTTTCTGATCTGGAAAGATGACCTTCATGTGGAAGGAAAGGGACGGAACTTTCAAACCAGCCTGCAGCATACAAAATAACAGCCTCACACACTCCATTTGTAGATCGGTTTTGCAGGCTAGCAAGCACAAATTGAAACTTGCTTATCATCAATGGCAGCTCAAATTTTAGGTCTCTTATAATGGTCATGGTGCTGAAAGCTTGTTGATGGAGCAGACGTGGGCTTATAATGGTGGCAGCAGCCTTCATTACAGTTTATCTGGACATGGCTGGCAGGATATAATAAACTGAACGAGGTTGAAATGACAGACATGTCTCCAAGCTTATGAAAAAGCTAGCGCTATTTCCAGAAAAACCTAGCAGTTTGGACTAAACTGACGAACACTTAACTCGGTTTTCTGATAGGTGAAAAACATTCCAGTCCAGGCCTGTTCCTCTGAATCTCTGAAATCGTCAGAAATATGTTTGAGGACAAGTCTCTGGGAAATAAACTCATTCCCTTCCTACGCAGCCAAATTCATTTTGTTGAGCTCAGCACAATTGTTTTTTCAAAATTAGTTTGGCTAAAAGGAAAATGTCAGTGATTAGTTCTAATATAATGCAATAGCAAATTAACCTGGAAATAACACTGAAACTGATAAAGGGATGCAAATTAATGAAGGTCAGTTAGACACTTCTGCGCACCCGCTTCGTAATACATGAACAAAGGGACATTCAACAAAATTGAATGGCAGCAGATTTAACACTGATGAAAGGACATACTTTTAAAGCCTGTGGAACTCATTGCCATAAGGTATTGCTGAGACCAACAGTTTGACAGATCTTCCAAAAAAGAATGGACATTTATATGGATAACAAAACTGTCCAGGGCTAGCGTGGTAAGGATTTATAAAATGGAAGAGATTGAAAGGCATAAGCCTACCTCTAACTTCTGGGGTTGAGAAAGAAACTTTCCCAGTAGGCACATTATTCCCTAACTGCTGCAATGTTTCTTGAACCTTCGTCTGAAACAGCTAGCCAAGATAGGAGACAGGATGCTGGACTAAATGTACAACGGATCTGATCCAGTCTGGCAATTCCTGTGCCCTGTTCCCCCTTGGGCAATGAGTCACAGTTCCCTCCTCAATCCCCCCTCAGGCAGTGCATGTTCATACATCGTCCTACCTGTGACTATCCAAAGCATGGATCCTCAGCGATGCCGAAGTATGTGTTTAAAAACGAAGTGCACCTTTAAAAATAAGTCATTGCCAGAAGAGAAGTCAGATACATTTCTGAAAAAACATTTTTACAAGACAAAATTCCCTTTGACTGAAAATAGGAGTTTAGAACAGAAGATCTGTTTTCAGCTGTAGCGGTAGAGTTACATAAGAGATAAAAGAGTACAATCATATGGATAGATAGCTTTACTAGCTTATTTGTATAATTAGAGACGGGCTCAAGCTCTAAGGTCTGGTTGTGTTCTGGATCTGATTGTGAGACATCCCAGTGTTCTGCGGTGTTCAGATCTAGGGGTTTGGGTCAGTCCCTTATAAAAGCTGGGAATGTTTGCAAAACTTGAGGGCATGTGAAGGCAGGCTTTTTGTTTCTGACTCATCTCTAGTACATCTAAATAAATTAAAACTTTAATGATGAAAACTGATTAGAGAACACATCAGCCTTTGCTTTACAATCCTCCAGCCACCAGCTGGAATGTTTATGAGACCTTTTATAACTCAGATACAGCTACCTTGTGGAACCATTTAATCATATAAAGTTTTATAATACAGATGTGTGAGTAAAACAATAGCAGCTGCTGGCTTCTATTTTTGGTGTGCTGCTTTATCTCTCTATCAGCACCCTTTCCGTGCTTTAACCTCGCCCCTCCCAAAAGCGAGGCTCCCCTGGGGGAAGTGTCATCCGGAGCAAACTGGTATTTCTATCTCTGGAATGTGATTTGAGCATTGACAGCCATCCCAATGGCAATGCATCATGCCAGGGGTAGATCATGGAAAGAACTTTGGCTCAGAGCAGCACAGTTCCTTCCCTGTCTACTCTTTTCCCCCCCTACACTTTACTCCATGAGCACAATAATTACTATTTCACCCCAGACCAGCTCAATTCTGCCTCCACCTTGGCCCTCCCTTGTCACTCAGGGCTCTGTGGCTGAGGAGGACCTGTCTGATTCAGCAATCAGTGGGAACACCAGTGCTTGGAGATGCTTAGTTCTTTGCAAATCTGCTTGTGCTGTTGGTGTGTCATAGTCAATATAGTTTTTAACAATGTAATTACAGATTTATGTACAAAGTAGAGGTGGTTAGTAGGGGACTGGGGAATCTCCCAGCATGGAGACTCACTGTGTGACCTGCCACTGGTCTCTTCAACTCAGTTTCTCTAAAAGTCTAGTGAAGATAACAATACTGACCTACAGCACTGGGTTGTTTTCAGGTGTTATGCTGAAAGGTGCTAATGGCTAATATCAAAGGAGTCTTGAATCCAAAGATAATCACAGGCCTCAATAAAACGAATAGGTGTGCCATGCATAACAACTAAACCCTCCTCTGCAATTGGTTCTCTGCATACAGTGGAGGCAACCATCCAAGGCACTAAGTTGCACGGCTAGGCCTCAGAGGAGCTAACCCAGGTGGACTAATAGGGGCCTCCTTGGTTGCAAGCACAAAGCTAGGGTATTGGTGGCAGAAAGCCAAAAGGAGGAGGAGTGAGTGTGAACCTGAAAGGAAGCAGAGAGGCCAGGCAGCTCAGGTACAGAACGCACTGGGGGGTTCCTGAACGAGCTAGACACTACCGGCTGTTTGATATGCTGTGCTCAGGGAAACAGGACTTCGTGCACACTTCTTGGAAAGAGCCACAGTTACCCCCAGAGTATACCTGATTTCAACCTTTGACTGCTCATCCTAATGGGAACACCCCTGTGAGGCCCTGAATATTGGCTAACTGCTTTGACCAAGGGGCAACATGAGCCATAATTAATACGGCAGTTTTAGATTTTCAGGATGTTGTTATTATTCAGTCCTTTAGTGAAACCCTGGAAAAGGCAGAAGCATCATGAGCAAAGTCTCATCAACGTGTAAAACCTATTACGATGCGGCACAGTCAGAAATGCATCATGTTCGAGTGATTCCATTTGTATTTATAATCTTTTCTATCTCAATTGTATTTCCTTTCTTTCTTTGTTTGCCCTCCATCTCTTCTGTCAGAGGAAGATGGTGGAGAGAGCAGAGGGGGGGAAGATGCCAGGGAGGGAGGGAAAGTGTGAGGAGAAGGAGGGGAATCTTTATATTATTGTTTTTCTGACTAATCACTGGTCGTCTCCTCAGAATTAACATAATCAGAGAAAGGTTCCCATATGGTTAAGCACGAGTCAATGTTTTTATGTATGTTAATCGTGTTCAGATTATAATCATCATATTACACACCACTCAAATAAGCGAATGGATTAAAACATCGGCCAAGATTCAGAGACGTGACAAGCAGCACGCTACTATGTAGAGGAACCGGAAGCTTTAATTCCCTTCCATCTCTGGGGCTTGGGTACCAGGTGTATGGATCAGAAAAGGAATGAGAACAATTACATTGCACACACAGAACATGCAGCCAGGAACAAAATGGGCAGCTGACTGCAATTTGCACTCGTCTTTTCTTTGCTTGCAACGGCAGGTGCTATTACCGTTTTTGCACATGCAGTGGCACGGCTGACCTCTATAACACAGACCCCTTTTTGATCATTTAATCCCTACCCTTATTTCTCTTCCATCTCTGGGATCTTGGGGCTATTGCCTTTACTCTATCAAGGAGGCTCATGTGCTGGCAAGTGACCAGGTGCAGAAGTAGTTAACAAGATGCTCATCAGGAGCAGATTGCAGTAGAGAGGCTGAGACAAATCACTTCGAAACTGCTGTTTCTCAGCATCCGTCTTCAAGGATCACCTTATTTATTGCTATAAAAATTACCTGCAGCTGTATGTCTCTAGCACCAAAGCTTTCAGAAACACTGAGCTTCCATTTCATCTGCTCCAAGCAGAGTTCTCCCTTTTGATACCCTAAAGAGAAGATACTTGATCACATACATGTCACTTAAAGATGATCAGAAGGTGATTATTGGACACTGACCCACCCCACTTCATTTAGTCAATATCTCCTCCAACGTGCACTTGTGAATAATCATAAAACACCAGTAGCCCTCGTATTACGATGCTGATTCAGCTCCCCCTTATTTATTTTTTAGTCCTTCACCTGTTCCTGATGCGTGGATAGGGTTAGTCAGGTGTGGGATGTAGGGCCATTCTTCCGAAACAGAAAAGGCAAAGAATTTATGCAATTTTGTTTCATAGGCGACCATCTCTTCATCAGTGTTTCAAGTACGAAAGCTTCAGCAATGGTTGCATAAAACGTCAGTGGCTTGAGCATTTGGTGTTCTGTCAAGAAGCTTTGCTCTTCCTCCTGTTGTACAAAACACACTTGCAAATCATTGCCTGAGAAATCCTAGGTGATTATTATAGTGGTTCCTAGGAAGGTGTGAAAAAGCTGAGGTTTAAAGAGTTATTAAAAGCAACTGTGCATGTCAACAACAAGACAAATGGGGGCAGCTGTCGCTCAGCTTGTTTTTTTTTGGTAAATGTCCTGATTTCCTTATTGTAAAGTTCTCCAAATTTGTGCCTGATGAATCAGCACACCTGCTTTTGACTGGCTACTTCCACTGCAATGCCAATGGGCCAAAAGGTGGGGAAATTAGCTAATAACACAAATCATTCATGATCTCTAAAAACATGCACAGAGGTTGAGGAAGGTGGAGAAGTGCAGGTGCTCCTAGGAAAGCCTCATTTTGATAATTCAGATGGGAACATAGCATTTAAAAAGCAATTGCAGCATCAACCTTAGAAAAGAGATATTAAGCATGTAATGTGGTTTCCTTCATTTCAGCTACTAAATAAACCTCGGGGTTCAAAGGCATTACACCCCTGATGTGCATTAAATATTAGTATTAATAAGTAAATAACATTGGGTATTTGGAAAACAAACTTAGCACCAACTTCTGCCCTGATTGGGACTCAGTGGTGTTTCCCAGGGCATAATTTAGGGCAGAAACTGGCTCTTTACAGGTTGCTTATTAGCTTTTCTTATTAGCCAATTAAGGTATATCTTCACTGCACAGTTCACTCAGATCTTACCCCAGCCCATATAACACCTCTGACCCAGGTTTGGTGGTGCAGTAAGCCTGACACACCTTACATGGCAGGGCTATAGCTTTCAGCTTGGGCTCTGCTTTAACATGGACTGGAACTTGGATGAAATTACTTGAGTGTTGATAATTTGCTGAAGGGCTTCCCACAGTTCCCCCCTAAAGGAAAGACAAGCTCTCCCACAACTGACAAAGAATCTGAGAGCATCTGAGCACAAAGAACTATGGGCTATGCCCCAGATACACATGGGTGAGTATAGAGACAGTGAGGACACAATAACACGGGCAAAGCTTTGCGGGGGAAGGGGGAATGCTCACTCCCAGGATAACTCAGCAGTGAAGACAGACCCTTAGTCCCTAACCCTACTTTGCATAGATCATTTTTATTCTTGTCTTTTCCTTTTTATTTTCCTGATAGCTTCACCTCAGTGCATCCTGCATCTTGCTATATTGTGCCTCCTACTGCCATAATATCGTGCCTCATGAACATTAATTAATTTATTCTCAAATTTATCCCTTAGAAAGAGGGAAGTTTTATCTTCACCCTTTTACATAGACTGTGTTGTTAATTACTCACACAGCTCTCAGTGTAACCTTTTTATTTTTAAAAAATCCTTAAAATGATCAAAATTCCGATCCAACTCCAACAGTTCATAGAGCATCCTGCTTTGATTTTTTTCCCCTTCCTATTTCTACCCTGTGTTTTTTTTTTTTAGCAAACAAAACTTTCTGGTTCAGAAATTTAGCAAACCAGTGAAAATTTTACTTGCAATTAGATCATTGCTGCAAGGCAGTCCAGTCAGCAGGAATGCCATCCGCAGATTCATGGCTGCAAAGATGCATAAACAGCAGCCTTTCCCTACTAAAGTAGTTTTTATTGGAGATGCAGTCCACCGATAAGAAAACTCTGATTTATCGGAGCCAGGAGCAGTGTGAAAACACTAATAGGCTTCTGGAATTGCAGAGCTGTTTAGAATTACTCATCTACATCCTTGTTACGACAGGTGCTGGAAATGGTTAGATTGTATATTAGATGATCCAGCGTGGGTGGGTGGGAGAGGGGAATAGGGTAGCTGTGTCTTTTGCAAACTTAGCATTTAATTAATTTTAAATAAAAATTCGTCCTGATCCTGAGACATGTGACCGTTTTGTAGCTTACAGCTCACTTTTCTTCTGGCCCCCTTTGTTTATCACCATCTAACAGGCTTTGGAGCCTGAATTCTTGCTGTGAATGCCAGAGTCCCAGGCAGTGCTCGAGCCACAAATGCTACCTAGCCGCTCAGCTGAGCCACTGCCAAAGGGAATCCGTGAAGCTCTAGCTCCCAAAGGACACTGACTCCAAAACTCCTAATAGGGGTCAACATCCAGCATCCCCCATTGGGTTGAGGAGCAGGAAGGAAGTTGTCTGAGCAACCAGGGGAATCCTTGGCTGGCTGCTACTATGGTCCCCTCCCGCTTGCCTGACTCCTGAGCCCTGCCTCCCCCTGCTCCCAGTTCCTGTCCTCCTTATCCCAGATCCCCAACTGTTCCCAGGTCCTGCTTGCCTCTCTCACTCCAGCTCCCTGCTCCTAAACCTTGCCCCTGGCACTGCCCCCAGCTCTGACCTTCGGCTTGGCACCTGACGCTGTCTCAAGCACTGACCCCTGGCTTGGTACCAGACTCTCACCATTAGGCCTGACTGCCCACACCCCAGTCATTACACATGGTCCAACAAGTCCTTCCTGCTCTGCTGATCATTTTTTTTGGCTGTGTCATCTTTAGAACTCATTAAGATGTTATAATTAATTTAGCATTCAAACTTGTGTGAATTCCTTGCTTCCAAAAGGTACTGGCTCGACACACACACACCCCAGTTCAGCTCATTTCCTTCATTTAGCTCCCACACATGAACCTCAGCTCAGTTTTGGAAGGACTTCCTCTAGGCCTGAGGGGGGAGTCCAGCCTCCATGTTCATTTCATCCTTAAGAACACTAGAACGGCCATACTGGGTCAGACTAGTCCAGTATCCTATCTTCAGACTGTGGCCAATGCCAGCTGCTTCAGAGGTGATGGAAAGAATAGGGCAGTTATTGAGTGATCCATCTATCCCAGTCCCAGCTTCTGGCAGAGTTTTAGGGGAACACCCAGAGCATAGGGCTATGTCTATGAGCATCTTCTCTAATAGTAATTTATGAACCTAGCCTCTGTTAATGATCTAATTCTCTTTTGAACCCACTTATACTTTTGCCCTTCACAACATCCCCTGGTATGAGTTCCACAGGTTGACTATGTGTTGGGTGTAGTACTTCCTTTTGTTTGTTTAGGACTACCAGTCAATTAATAGCATTAGGATGGCAGACTTTTTATGTGGCTTATCTAGTGGAACCACCACTAGATCACCAAGACCACCAAATTCATCTCACATAAATTGCCAAACATGAGACAGTGGCAGCTCTTGGTCACTAATGACCTTTCTTGGATTTGAACCGTTGATATGAAGCGCCATAAATGCATTTTCAGTCCTGAAGCCCTCCCGTTGCCCATATTATTTTCTGTATTTGTGTGTGTGATTATTTATAATATAATTAGCTTTGGATTTGTTGCTGTTTTCAGGTGACTTTCTTCACTGAAATCATATCACATAGGAGTTAGTCCTTATTTGTTTCACTTCATGCACACAAGAAGTGTAATGTTTAAATTCCCCTTCCCCCAGCACATCAGTTTAAGAAATCGATGAAGAAATTCACTTTTGCCTGTTAAATGGGCAGGAATTCAGAAGGTCTGTATACCACAGAAGGAGCAAAAGTCAAAGTTTAAACGGATTGTGCTGTGCTATGTTGGCTGCTCAGATAGACCATGAACCTTAGACAGCAGCAGTGACTTTAGAAAGGGACAAAAAATACTGGTATCAGTAAAGTGCCTCCTTCTGTTTTCCTTGTGAGTTTCCTTCATTAGATTTCAGAGTGAATACAGCTGAAATAACTGAAGGTAATTTACACTGCCTTTAGGGCTATCATTCCAAGGTCTCTCCAGGCACAGACTAACCCAACTGCGGGGATTTGCATGCTGGTCACATTTGGAAGGTTTCCTTCGGAATGAAAATGGAAATGGCCAGGACATACTGCGATACTGGTAAACCACATGTCAGCTCTGGCCGGGGCCATAAGGGTTCGATAAGAACAGACTAACTCATAGCTGGAAACCAAACCAGCTCACGTGCATGTTAGTTTTGTTCAAAATAGATATGTCTTAGAAGAATGCATTTTGTGTTTAGACTCTGTGAAATGTTTGTAAGCCGCTGCACGCATTAATCTCCCTTGTAATGCCTGTATTCCAAGCTATAAGGAAATATATACATTTTCCTTTATAACTTTAAAAACGTTTGCTCTGAACCTGTGAACCCAGGCACGGAATCATCTCCCCACCTCATCCTTTCAGGAGACCTATCAAGATTAAATGTGCCATTAAGAAACATCACAATACAAAGGACTGATGAATGGCCCCATAGCACCTTGAAATGCTATGTGCAAGGGAGCTCCTCTCATGAGCTGGTAGGCCAAATGTAAGGGAGTTCTCCCACCCCCATCATTAAACCACCCTCAATGAGCAGCAATAGCTATGTCTGCGGGAGAGCTCCGCCTGCCAACATAGTGCTAGCCACACAGGCATTTTTGTCTATCACAGGTGTGTCTTTTCACACCTCTGACTGACAAAAGTTTTGCCAACAAAAGGGCTCGCGTAGACAAAGTCTAAAGGCAAAACAGGGTCACAAGAAAATTTGTCGTCTCTTTGCTGTTTGAACTCTCACAAGGACAGACACTCTAAACTGAAGCCAAAGATCCCTAGGCGTTACCTCTGGGTCCTCCCTGAGAGACATTTTGAATTGGCAGATCATCACAACTTTGTCACTCTTAGGACTTATATCGCAACTCATTTGTGTGAATACATTTACTTGCTTTAACCTGCAATTCACTCTTTTCTTTTTCCTGATTAGTAAACCTTTAGATAGTTTGTCACAGGGCTGGCTCCAGAAGTGGTCTTTGGTGTAGGATCTAGGGTACCAGTGGATCTGGGGAAAGGGACTGGTCTCAGGGCTGGAAGCAACCTGAATATTTTGTGGGTTTTGGTATAAGTGACCATTTATCACCAAATCCAGTTTATCTGGGTGGCAAGATAGACTGGGGAATCTAAAGGGAGTGTCTGTGACTCTGTGGCAAGTTGGTTATAGTGATCCAGGAGTTCACATTTGTCACTGGCTTGGTGAATTCTATTCATAGAACATACCACTAGTTTGGGGTGCCTGCCCTGTTTTTTACAGTCTGCCCTGAGGTGGCCACTCTCAGTCTTGAGCTACTCCAGACACTGTAACACACACAGGGATGAAAGAACCAACCAACATAAGATAGGCATTGGACTGGGATACCCAGGCAATGGGTAGACCAAGGACAATTTAGAAACATAACAGAAGCAGAACTGAACGCATCAAAATGACACGGGAAGAAACTAAGGCTGGGTCCACACTGACGGCAGCAAATTCGCCGCTGTCAGATCAACTGCTCTGGATCGACTGAGTGGTCTGTGTAGACCCGCTCAGTAGATCCAGCAAGCGATGCAGGAAAACCGCCCCAGTAAGTTGCATAGCGCTGCGTCAAAGGGAACGCTGTTCCCTTCGACGCAGCGCAGTGTGGACGGTGTACGGAGGAGATGCTGCAAAGTCAACGGGAGATATGCAAGTTGTTTATGTCACTTGCGTATCTCCCGTCGACTGCTGCCGAATCGCAAAGGTAAGTGTAGACCAGGCCTAAGACTGGCTCAAGAGACAGTCAAAGATGGAAGGCAATGATGAAGGCCCTATGTTCCACATGGAATACACAGGCATAAATCAGTAAGTCAAAGTTGCAACCCTTAGGGGCTTAGAAACGTAGGGTCTGAATCGGAGATGGTGGAAGCTGGCATGGCTCTGCTCAATGGAACTACACTGATTTATACCCGTTGAGGATCTGGTCTGTAATTTAAAAAAAATTGGACTCTGGAAATCAGTTCTGTTGCAAGGTAGGTTCTGCAACAAAGTCTGTGGCTCCCAAATTTCAGTGTACATGGAACTCTCCTTACTCAGGGTATAAACTGATAAGTAGATAGACTGGGAAGAAGTGTCTTCATGGGATAGTACTGCACAACTGTTGTTCTCCCCATAGCGTGCATCATGAACAGCTGACAGATATATTCCATATATGAATGTTCTTTGTACCATAGCTTAGTGGTCTCTGGAGCCCTTTCATTGCCAAAGCTGTAAATAATGCAAAGATTCACAAGTAGTTAACAAGACATGCAAGCTTAGATTTGACACCTTTTCCCCAAGATTAAATGGGATACTTGCAGAGACAGACAACTCACCAACTTCAAAGCTTCCTGTCTTCATTAAAAAGAAACAAATTGGTTCCCCAGTGAATCCTCTGAAGAGAGCAATGAAGGTTAAAACTGTGATATTTGCATTCATTCCTATTTAAAAGTAAATCTGATATTTCAGTTTAAAAAAAATATTTTCACATTATTTAAATGGACTTATTTTAAAAGCCAGTAATGTATTTGCTTAGGGGATATTTTTCATGTTATGTTTACTTTTGGACAGATTGCTTATTATTATAACAAACAAACAATTGAATAAAGGCATTCAAGGATTACAAAGCTTTTAGAAAGGATTTCCACCAAAGTCCACTTCATTCTTATTTTCAGTAGTGCTAATTTTCTAGGTTTAGCAACATCGACAGTATTGGCAACTTCAAGAGATCAAAAATCATGAGTCCGACCCCCAAAAGTTATTGGCCAAAAAACTGAGATTTTTTTTTTAAAGATTATATTGTGTTTTTTAGGTCAGGGTCTTGATTTTTGAACTCTCCCTGCCCAACCCCAGGGTATGTGCATGTAACCGTTAGTGTTGCCCACTCTCCCACCTGTACTGGATAAGGTGATTTTGGCCCCTGCTATAGGAGCTCTCACCCCCACATCTGCTCATCTCCCAGCAATTAATCCTGTCCCCCAGTTCCCTATCAGTTCTCCCTACACTCAACCCCCCTCAGTTCAGCCCACAGCCCTCATCATCACCACCCCATCAGCTCAGTCTCCCTCCCCCATCAACCACCACTGCCCTCAGTTCACCCGCCCAGTACTCACCCCATCTGCTCAGAACCCACCATCAATACCTCCTCCCATCAGCTCCCACCCTCCTTATCTCAGCCCCCCTACAGCCGCCAGGCCATAGTTCAGCCCTCCCAGCCTCACCTCTGCTCCTCTTAGGGTTCTTCACCCTCCCCAGACCCCAAAGGGTGCTTCAGTGGGCTCCCCGAACCTACTTCCCAGGCTGGCAGGGAAATCCTGGCCACCTGGGGCTGACAGTGATTTCTAAGTAAAATGAAGCTTCACTCGTGATCTTGGGCTAGAATTCTCAAATGTTAGGATTTTTCCCCACTCTTTCAGGCTCAACAGAAAAGTCAGCTGTAAACAAAAGAGGCTACCACACAAAGACTAGACAAGACAGAGCGAAACTTTAGGGACTGGCGGGTTTCCTTGGTTACCAACACAGGGACTAGGATACGTGGTTGTGGCCTGTGTTGCGAGAGAATGCCTGGAGAAGAAGTTGTGAGCATGATCCTGAGAGGACGCAAAGAGATAGGGCTGCTCGAGCGCAGAGTTTGCTGGGGAGGCACAATGGGAGATTTCCATGCAAGAAAACAGGATGTTGTGCACATTCTTTGTAACTAAACAAGATTACACCAAGAACGTACTTGACGCTCCTCCTGAAGAATAACAACTCCGCAATGCCCTGGGCTTTAGCTAACTACGTGGGCCAAAGGGGCAATAGCATTTCACTGGTTGGGCTTAAAAAACTCCTTCACCTGGTTACCATCCTGAGCACTCAATGGCAATATTTATCATTATCTATACACACAGAGCTAGACATAGACCAGCACTCATTGGAAGTTACATTGTTGAAGTGCCAGCCCTTCATTTTCTTTAAGACACTCGTGAGACACCAGGCATCAGACAGAAATCAGGTTGACTCACACTGAATTGTTTGATCTTATCATATATATTTTGATATTTTGATCTTATATATATTCTGTTAATATCATATAGATTGTTAATGTATTGAGTCTTGTCTTGAATTCTGTATTGTCTTTAAGATTCACTGTTTAGCTACTTTGATTCCTACCAGGTGTGAATGTTTTCAATATTAACTAGAGAAGAGTGATTTGTAGGCAGGGAATTGGAAACATTACATCAATTGAAATGGGCCATTTGGGGTTAGTACAAAATGACAGAACAGCAGGAAGCAGTTAAAAGCTTCCCCTCAGCAATCAAAGCCCTGCAATTTTGTGACTTTCCTCCAATCAAGTGCAGTATTGACAAGAAACCAGTTCTGATAATGACCTCTGAAAAGACCTCTCATTCTGGTCTTCTGGGGTAATTTGTTTTTCTAACTAGGATGTCTTAGCAGAAGCTCATGGAAAGCATGTTTCATGTGTGCTCACTCACTTGAACAGCAAGACAAACACCACAGACCTGCTTTATTAGATTCCCTCCTCCCACCACTCATCCAAATCCTTATTTATTTATTAATTCCCCTTATCTGGTCCTGGATACCTGGTGTTGCTTTTTTCTGTACATCTCTCTCTCTCAATTATCTATAGTAGATCACATAAAGTAGAGATAGAACAGACTTACAAATTCCTCATTTCTGCTATGCCATCCCCCTAACTCCTATTAATGGTTGTTCCCTACTACATCATTTTCTACTAAATTTTCTTTTAAATTTTAGTTCTCTAGTATTATTACTAAAAGACTGTTACCCAGATCAACCTGTGCTCACATCAGAGTTTTATTCCAAAATTCATTTAATCTCTTTTTTTTAAATCCTGCAAATGGGATTGCGTTATCGCTGAACAGGGATGCTGCAGACACACTGCTGGTAAGACGGGGATCCCTTCATATCCACCCAGACCCCTTTTACCAACAAAGCAAAACTTTGGATGATGAATGTGAGCTAGGTTTTTGGGGGTTTTTTTGGTGGAAGGTGGTAGGTATTTCTATTAACCCCAGTGACACTGGCATGCAGGGACTTCTTCATACACCACATGAATGAAAATCAATATTCACCCAATGATTGCATGTCTGAAGCTACAGCGTGCATCGATTCTAGAAAGGGTTAAAGAATCCAGTACGATAATCTCTCATCTGATTATTAAACACATCACAATCAGCTTTCTAAAGCCACATTTTGCAGGATCTGCCTGGTCATAATACACTGGAGCTGGGGGCATCAGTGCTTAGCGTGACTAGACAGTACAACAGGCAATGTCCAGCATCTCCCTAGATACGGGACACTGATGCCCACTGATAGGCCAGGCTGAGAATTGCAGATGTCATGAGTGTTAATGTAATGTCTCCCAAGGTGCCAGGGAAAGAAAATTGTATTATTTCTTGGCTGACAGGAGAAAAACAGGAGCCAGCATAATGCATGAGAGCGTGACTGCTGAAACTGCCTATGCAGGATCTACTCCTGCATCATGGCACGAAGGCTTTCAAGACCAGGATGCTGTTCCCATTGATTGGGGGAGGAAAGAATGCCTGGGATGGAAAGCAACAAACCAGCTACCCCGCACCCTCCCAAGAGGAACCAAAGCTGTTCTCCAAAAGGAAGGTCACTTATTTGAATTCGCTTCACCCTTCCAATTCGTGGGCCGTCAAATGTCCTCATCTGACACCGCTCTCCCGCAGAGAGCCTGAAGTACAATCCTCTGGAGTGGACAGGTTGCACTTGGCTCTGCCGGGGATTTTTGTTTTTACATTAATACAAAACCCAACCCTGTGAACTGGGGGAGAGAAGGGAGGTGTTCCACCATTGAATATTGGAGGGAGGAAAGGAAAGGTTCCAGTGCATGGCTCCTCCCTGATATCTCCTGGGACCTTGCTCACCGAGGGCTTCCGTGGTTGTGTCTGAACAGGGGAGGATGGGTGCTTGGGGTTGCAGTTGTTCCCCCAGCAGCAGCATGATGAATTCAGGTTGTAGTGTCTTTAAAGTTATTTCCCAGCAGGCTGAGTCTACCAGGGAACCACCCTACCCTATGCCTGGAAAAGAGACATGCTCAGTAAATCCACCCCCCATCATTTCCCAAGAGCTCATTTGCCATGTATTGGCAAGAAGCAGGTAGGAGAGAGAGAGAATATGCTGCTTATTTTAAGAGGCGAAAACAATCTCCACAGTTGCAGAGTCCAGAAAGGTCTGTGTCCTATGAAGCATGAGAAACAGAGCCAAAAATATTCAAGTAATGGTCATGCCTTTGTAGTCTTACCTTATGTCAGGTGATTGGCTCCTACAACGCCTCAACAGCTCCTCTGAAGCCACTGTATTCTCTATTGTTTGTCGTCTGTAACTGATAAGAGCTGCTGTTACTGGTAGGATACATTTTTTCTTATTTCTTTCTTCCTCCTTCCAGCTCTCTGACCTTCCTCTCTCCCCCCTCCACAGCACTTTACCCTAGGCACTAATGGTGGCTGGCTGCTGGCACTGTCCCCTGATAAGAAAGGCAACATAAGGGAGAAATAAATAAGTCACACTTCGGCTCAATCTTGCATGCCAAGGGTCCAATCCTACAACCTTGCATCTTTACAATGTGAGAACTGAACTCCTGAAGAAAATCATTCAATACCCTGATGAACAAAAACTAATCTGGACCTCTTAAATATAGTTCCTTTTGCAAATTAAAACAATTTTTTTAAGAGTTTAAATTACAGGCTTTTCAAACTTGGTTAAAAATATTCACTCTCAGCCTAAAGCCAAATTTCCTCTCAGCAGGAATTTAGTTTACCGCATTGTAAAGTCCTAAAAACAGGGTGCTACAAAGGAAGGCCTTGATCCTGCAAAGACTTACGCTTGTGTGTAACTTTAAATACCATGCATCATCCTGTTGAACCCATTGGGTTTATTCATGTGCTTAACAGTAAAGCACATGAGTAAGTCTTTGTAAGATCAGGGCCCTCACATCCTGTAAATCTTTTGTCATGGACAGTATTATAAGATAGGATCTATTGTGGGTCAGATACTCAGCTGATGGAGACTGGTCCCAATGGAGCTATGCTGATTTTTATTTATTTTTTAAACACCAGCTGAGTATCTGGCCCAGTGCCCAAGCATACAAAGCTAAATTATTTTATTGAGGACTATTGCATCTTTCAAACAATTGGCAAGAACTCTGCATGCACGTACAGGTTGGGCTCCGTGAAAACAAGGTGATGAGTAACCCCATGAAATTCACTTGGATAGCAGACATTTCATGGGGTTGGCTGGAGCCTGAGGAAATTAGCCATGTCTCATTTGCATAGTAAAATGAATGTGAACCAGATCTGTAGGAGATAAGCGCACTCAGCTTGTATAGAAAAAATCCTGATGGAACCCCCAGAGGAGACATTTACTGATGTGAAGCCAGCAGATAGTACTGGCCCTATGCCTGCAGACAGTGCCAAGGGATCATGCTTCTTCTGATCGGATCCCTCTATCTGTGCCAGTGCAGCTCACCAAATGTGACTGGAGAATAAATCTGAAGCTTTTTTTTTAGTCACATTTGAGGGTGGCACTGGCCACCCAGTGGCCCCCAGAACAGCAGCCAGAGACACGCAGAGAATCCTGGACCATAGGCATGGAGGATGTGGTCCGAGAGGAAGTATGAGCAATGCTGGAGATTGGGGTCATTGTGGAATCCAAAAGTGAATGGAGGAGCTCCATAGCTCTCGTTCCCAAACCAGATGGCTCTGCATCGACTTCAGGAAGGTCAATGGCATCACGAAATTTGATGCCTACCCGATGCCAAGAGTGGATGAGTTTCTAGAACAGCTGGGATTGGTGAAGCCCCTGAGCAGTATCAATCTAACGAAAGGTTATTGGCAAATCTCATTCCCTTCTTCACAAAAGAAAACTGTGTTCTCCTCTCCTTTTGTAAACTTCCAATTTAAGACCTTTAGCCTCCATAGGGCTGCTGCTACCTTCCAAAAGCTTATGAATAAGATTCTCAGCACCCACCATTAATTCACTGCAGCATACATTGATGACACAGTTGTCTACAGTCCTCCCAGGGAAGACCACCTGCAACAATTCAGAGTGGTTTTAAAAACCCTATGGGATGCAGGACTTACAGCCAACCCAATGAAATGCAAGTTAGCTGTGAGTGAAGTAACCTATTTGGGATACCATGTACTAGGTGGCCTTATGAAGCCAATGGTCAACAAAGTGCAGGCCCTCACGCTATTCTTGAACTGCTGACTCTCCTGGGGTAGAACTTGAAGTAGCTATGAAGCTTTAACGTTAGATCTAGAAAACTGCATTTGTAGTATCTGTTCAAAGGAAAACTCCAGAGCAACAAAACATTGGATACTCTGATGGCAAATCATACTATTGCTGTGTCTAGCAAGCAATTAAAAAGTTAATGTTAAAGTATTGCTGTTAAAGACTTAATAAAAATGCATTCCTGACACTGTTGACAAACTAAACAGACTTTAAGAGATTCATTCTTTTAAATGGACTGCACCTTGGAGCAAAGTAGCTAATGCTTTCCTATATTTTTCCTTCAATTTGAGTCTATGAAGCTCTTTTGAGTATATGAAGCTTTGCAATTCAAACATCTTCTAATGTGAAAATTATTATACCTGTATTATACCTCATGTTATGAATTCTAAGTACTGCTTGTAAAAATATACATAGACATATGTGAATATCAAATTGGTTTAGGATAAATTATTTCATATTAATGATTGAATTGTTTGCCATATGCCCTTGAGGGTTATTTTAAGAGTTATTAGAGGGATTTCTATCCAATGGCTTGTGTTATACAAAAGGTCAAACTAAATGATCACAGCAGGGCCGGCCTTAGGGAAAATGGCGACTTAGGTGAACTTGTTTGGTGCCTCTGGCTCCCATGGGTATGGTGCCTCCCCATTGCCCCAGGCTCCCATGGGTGTCCCCCGTCACACCAGGCCTCCCATCCCCAATCACCTCTGGTTCCCACTGCTTCCCCCCAGTGTTTAATTTGCATTGAAAGAGGTGGTCCTGACACAAATTAAGCACCCTTTATTGAGGCTTTCCTAACCCTTTCTTTAGCAGGTTTGTTACAGATCCAAAATCCTCAGAATGGATAAGGAAGGGTAGATTCATCTTCATATTTCTTCACAGAAAATCAAAGATGAAATGACATTCAATTCTGTTGGGGAAAAATGGCTGAATGATAAGATAAAGAGTCAGATTTCTCAGTGGTACAAGATATATTTACATTTTCAACAGGGAACAACTTCACTCCACTAAGCACCAAAAATCTTTCTAAATTCTGTCGTGTACCCTGTTCCAGAATATTAAAGACAGACAGCTACGGTCACTTCCAGTGCTACCTGTGGTTTAGAATAAACAGTCTGATCTCCTCATAAGGTTGGTAATATTAATCAAAAATATTAAAATGCTAGTAGATAAGAAATTTCATAAAGCATATACATGAATTATTTTACTCCATCTCGTTAGCTTAATCATCAGTCTTTTAACAATGTAACTGATTAACATATTCATTGTTCTTCCTTGGTTTTGCCTCAGACTTATTTCTTTTGGGATCGAAAGATCCCAGAATACCTAAGCTCAACAAATACTCATTCACAATTACCTAGAACAATGGCAAATACTAAAAACAATGGCCAATGTAAGGATTTCACTACGTATGCCACAGATGTTTCAAAAGTATTACAGGAAACAACTATTTAAAAACCAGCTTTATTTATATGTTTAACATGATTATACACATTCATGTGTCTAACAAGATCTGCACTGTTACATTAAAAAGATACAGTACAATAACATTCAACATGAGGTACTTCATATTTATATATCTGTCCTTCATAAATAATGCTGTAAGCCTAAGGTCAAGCATAACTCGGTGCTATGACCTGACATTTGCTGAGCTTATCACATTAAAAAACAGTTCAGTGCAATATGTAGAGATTAGAACATTTACTTAAATACTATTTCTGATATGCTTAAAGCATATTACATTACAATGCCCTATCTTAGTTCTGCTTACCAGCAAAATGAATATACAAGTAGCATAGAGTGCCATAAATAGCATCTACATACTTTTTTCTTTTTGTTGTAGTTGTGTTTATGTTCCAGCTTGATTCATCTGGTGCTTTCAAAATATAAATCAACATTTTCAAACTTGGATACCTAAAGTCAGTTGACCAGATCTAAATCCATATTTGAGCTCCTAATTAAGTGGCCTGATATACAAAGGTATTTAGCAACAGCAAATTTCATTTACTTCAATGGGTCTGCTGGTGCCAAGCACCTCTCAAAATCAAGCCACTTATTTAGGTGTCTAAATGTGGTTTTAGGTGCCTACGTTTATATTATCCAATCTTAAAAATTTTGGCCATAGGCAACAATACTGTAACTTCCTCTGAATCTATTCCAGGGGTAATTAAGCAAGAAGCCAAGCTTTCATCATGCTTTGTCAATAATATTCAAGGGATAACGAGTAAAAAAAATTAAAAAGCTAATTTTCTACAGCTATACATTAATTTGATCCCATAACTATCTGTTCCAGCCAGTCAATTTAATAGATGCTAAGCTGTTAGTTGCAGATAAGTAGGAAAAAAACAAAAAACACAGACCAACCAACCCCCCTTTCACCCTCTTCAAAAAACAAAACAAAACACCAAAAAGATCCAACAACCTACAGCCAGTCAGTGACCAGCTTATTCATACTAGTAGAGTACACTTTTTGTCCCACTGGCTGAGGCACGTAACTCTTTTCTAAATTAATCGGAATGCAGCTATTTAACAATGTTACAGCAAGTAACTGTCACTCTATCACATAAGCATCATTCAAACAGTCATTATGTCTATGTCAACCCCTTAATATACAATAACTTGGCTGGTCTTTCCTTTGAATTTATTTCAAATAAACTTTAACTTCTGCTCACATATTGTCTAAAAGTAAATGACTATTATCCCATGACAATCTTACATTCTTTTGTTATTTCTTCAAGAAATGTTTCCCCAATCCATAAAATTATACTCCATGTATATCTCTGGTTTCTCAGAGATCTAAATATAATTAACTGGATGGGTTTTTTCCTTTTTTTAAATCTTGAGTTTTCCAGGGAACAGTCTGTACAGATATCACTGACAGTCTAGATTAGGTATATCTGTTATTAAAAGCATTTTCTATACAGTCTGAGGGTATTTATACTTCAGAAAAAATGTATTTGCTTGTATAATTATAAACATTATGATGAGTAAAGAACATGGTTCTTGCAGAACAGTCTTCCCCCTGTTGTTGTTTTCATCATCAGAAGAGGGAAGAACCTGACTTTGGCTTTGGAGTTTTTGATGCCTATTTCAATCCAGTTTTCATTACCCCAGATCATGTTTTGGACATCGCAGAAACGTACTGACACTTTGAGATGGCCAGAGGCCAGGATTCCAGCAGTCAAGAAGTACTTGAAGTAATAATATTAACTAATAAGAAACCATATGGGAAAAGAGTTTCCATTGTAAAACTGATGATTAAATTTAGTGTTATGCTACATTAGTGTGTTGATATAGTGTGGCACAGACATTAGTCTTTAGCCTACTTAAAGGATCATTTGATCCTCTATTTTAGCTTAAAACAGGGCAAGCAAATATAACCACTTCAAAGATATTATAGAGGTGAGACAAATTACCTTGGGCTGTGTCCTTTTTGTAAGTAATTTTCACAATCTAGTGACAGGATTTTCTTTTCCAAAGCGTGGGCTTTATTTTATTAAATTTAAATGGTACTTGGATCTTTTAATTATACTGATTTCCTTCCCTCTTAAACAGCAATGTGTCTAATCTTTTCCTGCCAAAAATAGAGACAAGACTACAGAAAGCTTGAAATGTAATTCAGGGGAAAAAAACAAAAAAAAAAGCTTTTCGATCACACAATCCTCCATTCTACAGTTAAGTTAAAAATAATTGTAAGAAAGTAGACATAAGTTTCTCCTCACTGTATTGCATTTGGTGCTCACCACCAAACAGTCCACTCTTGGGAATTTTCTCACTACACTACAGTGTATTTAATTATCTGCTGAGTCAGAGTATGTGCAATAATATAATAAAGTTCACGCTACAGAGAAGGAAATGTAACTCAGGACTAGTACATTCTACAGTTGCTGTACAGGAATGTTTATTTTCATTTTGACAGGGGAAAAAGGTCCCCCTTCAAATGCTCTAGGACTATTTTGGAAAAAAATATAGAATCGTATCATAGAATCGTAGGACTGGAAGGAACATTGAGATTCTATCACAGACTCTTAGGACTGGAAGGAACATCGAGACCTTCTCTTGTCCTGTTCCCTAAACTTATGGCAGGAATCCTTGATCTATTCTTTGTTTCATGCTAGATATCATGACCCAGCTATTTAGCAGTGGGCCAAATGAGAGCAATTTTAAAAGCATCTCAGTATAACTATGGCAACATTTGGTTAAATGGACAAATGCTTCAAAGCAATTTACACAGTTTGTCTCTACACAATTTTTTCTCAGTCTTAAGGGAATGAATCAGCTCAATGGGTGCTGTTAAGAAAAACTACACGAGCCCAGCTCATCCAAGCTGCAAACAGGATCCCATCTGCGGGTGAAGCAACGTGTGGCTCCTTGAAGATTGCCTACCCTCCCTCTCTTCTCTGGCTGCCATCCCCAATACCACTGGTCAGGTACAGGACTGGCTCACCTCTACAGGACTGCATATTCACACACAAGCTTTACTCCTCGTTTCTGCCCCATAACAGTTGACTCAGCTGTAAGAACAAAAGCTGCCCAGCCTTGTGGAGCCCCTTTTCTGACTCTGAGCAGCATGTAGCCTTCTAGAGAGCTGTGGAGCAACAAACAAGAGCAAGCAAAAAATGAGAGAGAGCAAAAGACAAGAAAAAAAGAACTGAAACAAAGAAAATGGACCAAAAGAGGCAGCATCCTGTGTCTGAGGGGTGGAGTGGGGGCATGGTCCCTAGAAGATATGAGGGAAGGCATCTGTCTGCTGATTCATTGCAAGTAGGGGCATGCCAACAAGACAGGCTGAGAATCATGGACATAGGTACATCTGACAAATCAATCTTTAGGAACTTCTTTGCTCTTAAGAGCTTCCAGTTAAAGTTGAATGTTACATTTAAATTTCATCATCAAAAAGGCTACAAGTACAGCAAGAAGTAACTGTCCACAGCTTTTACTTACATATTATCTGCAGATGTGATCAGTACAGGTAACAGGCAAAGAGCATCAATAGGTCTGAAGCAGACTTGTACTTCAGATCAAAGTCTTCCTCTGGAAACATTTTTGCTCAGGCATAGAATATGAGTTCTGGAATCTGCCCTCCCTGTACTCCAGTGCCATTAGTACTGTCTGAAGAGCACTGGAACTGAACAGTTACCTTCCCACACTGGACTTCAGTCATTCCTTCTTGTCCAAAATAGCTTAGTTCATTGCCATCCAGAATCACACTAGCTGTGTAAAATGTATCAGGCTCAATCTGCACTGGATACTCAAACCACACCGGGAAAGTGTTGCTAGATCCATCTGAGAAATATTTGCTCAAGTTCTGGCCTAGGATAACACCCTGGCGTTTAAGTTCGATCTTTGCACTATATTCTGCTGATCCACAGCTAGAACCATACAGCCCAAAGCCAGCAATGAAAACTCTTTTATCAACAGCAAACTGGATGCTGTCACACCTACCCCTGTAACGCCACTGATTGCTGCGGTAGGCGCAAGACTGGAAACGGTGGCAACGCTGGGGGACAAGGCCTTTTCTGGCATTGCTCACAAACTCTAACTCCGGCTTTTTGGCAGCTGTATACCAAAGGAAGATATCATTGGTTTCATTCAGAGTCAGAACCCCCGACTGAGCAGCACCATTTGCAAAGTCATCAAGTGCCATGGTAGGGATGCGGATCAAGTAGAGAGCCTTCCCTAGAACCTTGCGTTTATTTTCTATGCTAACAGGTAAATCTTGCCGTTGACACTCTACTTCAGCCCAGTTAAGAGCGGCTTCAAAAACAACAATTTCTTTGGCATTCAGAGTCTCCCTTCGGAGGATGCTTTCAAGTGTCTGAAAATCAATATCGCAGAACCCCTCAGATTTCAAAGCCAGCTCTGCTTGGGCATCAATCACTTCCCAGCAGCGCTGGGTCAGGTCAGGTTCCTCAAATAAGCAACTCTGGGAGAGCAGCACACAGGCATTCTTTGCACTTAGACTCGTCTCTAGGAAGTTGACACATGCTCGGGCAAGATGAGGAACGATGTACTTCTTGGCAGCATAAAGAGTCGCCAGTACGGTATCAGCAGCTAAGTCAATTTCATCACAATATATGTATCTGAAATAAAATATGTACATGTGACACTGTTTAGCAAAAAGACATCAACTGTCAATAACACCTGAAAACTGGAAGCAAAGGGCACTTGATGGTGCAGTGCAGTGCAGTATTAAAACTAAAAAATACTTTTTGGAAAAATCAAATCCAGCTTCAAATTACATTGATAAAGAAACTAGAGGCCAAATTCATCCCTGGGGTAAGCTCATTGAAGTCAATGGGCTTATGCCAACAATGAATTGGGTCTTTCATTTGGGTCACATGCTACCCAAAGAAACTGATAAAACTGTGAAGTGCTACCGTCAAGTCCCATTTTCTTCCAATGCGTTCAATAAGAGTTACTCTCAGTAAGGAGGTAGAGAACGCTCTTCAAATGGTCAATCAGCAATGGCAATATAGTAAGGACTCTGATGTATCCATGTCCTAGCAAACTTGAGTGAAAAAGTTCCAAATAAAGGACTTGGTTAATGAGATGTTTTTCATCCCAAAAAGGGTTCATGTCCAATCAAGGTTCTTGAAGAAGGCTTGCATGGCTAAGACAACAGTTAATACTGTCTAGGATATAAACTTCAAGTGGACAAACGTACTTCCCACTGCAGTGAACTATACAGTGTTAGTCAGATTCATAAGAAAAGGAAAAGAAACGTGAGTTTTTCAGCGACAACAAATACTTTACATCAGACATGGGTGCCAAGGCAAACTGGTTTAATATCTAGGCTCTCAGAAGTGTAACACCATTGAAATACATCAAATACCATACCTCATCATGCCACAGCCTTTAAGATTTGTAATAAGTTGATGAAACCTCTTGGACAAACTAACCTCAGATTGTAAAAGATTTCATGAGTTTATTGATGCTACGACATGCTAGCTTCCTTAGGAAAATGTATTCTCACACTTTCCTATGAAAGAATACATATTAAGCTCCAATGCCATGTCAAAACAGAAGAAATTAAGGTAAATTCTGTTTATGTGATTAAGTTCCTGCGGTCCACGGCTGTTGAGGAAATAATGAATCAGGCACCTAATTTTTAATATCTCACACATTAGGCCCTATCTATTGTGGGTAAATGCATTCTGTTTGAAATGATGTTAAATCCAAATTTGCCTTTATAATAAACAAGGGAGTCATGTTTAAAAACATGTTTGTTCCTTGTGGTTGATGAAAGTGTCTGTATACACGAAAGGCAAAATTACATTTCACAGTAATGAAAATGTGTTCATTAACAGGTTTTCCAAAATGATGCATTTTCCCAGGATATCTATATCGAGAGAGAGAGAGAAAGATAAATGATAAAATGACATTTACTGGATTTGTATCAACCTTGTTCTTATTATGGTTGTTTTTGCTTTTACTGTAAATATGTATAAGTCTTATTTTGTTGTTTGGTTTTCATGAATCAGGGTATGACAGACTCCGACCTGCTTGGTCAGATTTCCAGTTAATGATGGAAAACTAACAATGCACAACATATAAGGGGGAATTGGGAACACCAATTATGAGTTCTAGAGGAACTGGGGCCCAAATACAATTAGATCTATTTTCACAATAATGTACATCTAAAAATGCTACTTTAAGTCATACTTGGAAAATTTTGTTTAGAGACTATAACCACCAAGGTGATGAAATGAAGTGTAGGAAGTAATACAGAAAAATATTAATATAGGACTGGACCTTGCGACCTTTATTTCTTGACTTCAGAGAGACTACTTGCAGGAATAAGAATTACTCATGTGAACAGAAACTGCAGGCTTGGGTCCCTAAGAGTCTACACATTTTCTTGCTTTTTCTTCCATTGTCTCTTAAAATTAGGCTGACCAGATAGCAAAGACGAAAAATCAGCACAGGGTGTGGGTGGAGGGGAAAATAGGCGCTTATACAAGAATAAAGCTCAAATATCAGGACTGTCCCTATAAAATCAGGACATCTGGTCACCCTACCCCAAATTTGTTCCATTTTATAATTATCCTCCTCAACCTTCAACTTCTTCTCCTTTCTAGTCTCCTTCTCTGCTTGTTAGTACAAAAAAGTGGGGAGACATTGGTCTTTAAATTTCAATAGTACAAAAATTGCAAGTTTAATATTCATAAAACTGGAGAACTAATATCCTTAGTTTAAAGGAGCCATAGTACAGATAGGCTGTCTGTAACATTCCACATTTCTCATTCTGTCAATGCATCTCTATCCTGATCAGCATATTCCAGTCCTAGTCTATTCCTCAGCAAAGTTTGGTATGGCTGTCAAATTGTGAAGTGGGTTAGTAATTCACACAATATGGGATTAGAAAGAAACCATGAGCCTAATTTTAATTTATGATTTGAATCGTGGTCTTCAGTGTTAAAGACACTACGTTTGCCAACTAGAATATGCATTTAATAATATGTAACTAGTTTGTATTTGTAAAGCTATAGTGAACAGCTAATCCATTTTCTTGGGGGCAAATTATTACATGCCAATAAGCAATACTACTGAAGATTCGACATCTATTAATAGGTTTACTGGTGTTTGTCTTCCATGTGTCCATTACAAAAACAACTAACTAAACACTATTAACAGCTAATACACAAATACAGATTTGTATATGTCACATTATAAGAGCTCATGGTTTAGAAAAAGATGAGGGTTTCAAACTCCTTCTTTTCTTACGAAGATTACATTTTACTCTCCCAGATTGCTGCAAAGGGGCATGTTGAGAGGAAGAGGGATCAACTAAAATGCTCATTTCATTCCCGTTTTGGTGTGAGGGGTGCAAATTCTCTTCTTCTTCTACTCTTCTATTCCAATAGGATAAGTATTTGGGTCTTCAGTTTCGTGGTGCTAGTTGGGAATGTTTTACACAGCGGCATCGGTACTAGAGCACTCTGCAGCTTCAGGAGACAGCACTGCATCAAGTTCTCATTTGGAAGGTAATCTGTCCAACCGTAATATCTAGAAGTTGGGTTTTTTAAAATGAAAGCTTAGATTCTGAGTAAGTTGATGGCTGAGTCCTCCCACTTTTCAGGCAAAGTTTCATAATTTGCTATTGTCAAGAGAACTTGACAGGCACTGGATTTTGGTATTAAAGTTCTTGTTTTTCAGGTTTGCCCCACTGTACAAATCTCTTCCAACAGATTTCAAAACCTATTTGTTTTTTAAATAGCAGGTTTAGTGTACTAGTAATAAAATTACGTATCAAAACTTGATGTTTCAATAAAGAAAAATTGAAGTACCTTATATTTGCCCCTTGCAGATAGAAAGTTTAACTACATCTCTCTCTCTCTCTCTCAAATTAAAGTCTTCACTATATGAAAAACGTCTTAAATAGCAATGTGCAAAATAAAGGTTTGTAATGTATCTAATCACATGTGTCGTCTATCATAGCTTTGTCTCAATTCCATATTAAAATTGCTGAATGACCTTTGATTTTCATGGCAAGGCATTTGTCAACATACATCCCAAATATTTCTGACGTTCATGCTGACAAACTGAAAACTTGGTAGCTGCACCCAACTTTGAACACTACATCTACCATGCCAGTGAAATGTAACAAAGTAACTGTTTGCAATCACAAGTTAGTCAAGGCAACCCATGAAGTATATTTATAAAGTTATTAACTAGCAATTTCACTACTATATGCGACAAAAACAGTAGCATATTAAAAGGGTCTGGATATTGCTCTCAATTAAAATGAGAAATAACAGAGTCCAGAAGAAACAAATGACAGGTTTTAAAATTGGAAGAAAAAACTCTATAATTTGGAGTTTGCATGATACAATTTCCATTTGAAAATCAAAATTTATAGTCACAGTCCATGGATAATTCATCAGGGAAACCATCAGTATTTCATTATATTCCTTCACACAATGAAAAAGCAACATATTTCTAATTCACAATGGCAGAAAGAAACCATTTGTATAGTGAGAAGAAGTACATTTAAACAGCATTTTATTTTTAAACATTTTCAAAATGTCCCAATATTAAAACTAAAGAGAAGTTTTACTTTTCAGCAGCTGCATTCAATAACTCACAGGTTTTCTGAACAGACAAGAACTCTGTACAGTAAATGAATAAAAGAACTAGCATAATGTCAAAGTATGAACCAGAAATTACGTTTTACTTTTCACTATACTTTCAAAGTAAAACGGGGTTTTTGTTAGAGCTGACAATTCTTTTTAGTAACTCTCTTCCTTTGTGTAGTGAATGTAGTGACAAATCAAATCAATCGGCATTACAGTATACATTTTGCTCAAAGATCCCCTGTCAAAGTCATTATTTATAACTGCCTACATTAGCCTAATGTTTCTGTGTCTAGAAATAGAGGGGGAAAGAAAAGTTGAGTGAAAATTAAAGTTTTAAATTAGTAAAATATAGCAGGAGGCATATTTTTGAACAATTACTTCATTTCTAGTCTAAATAGAGGCATAAAACTAATCTCCAATATTTTTAACTGTTACACTATTGATTTGCATATACAGAATACACAAGTACTTTTCCAGCAGAAGAATGATTCTTACTTCAGCATAGCGAGAAAAGCAGCAGGCTCAACATCTGGTATACGAATTTCATCTTTGTCCTCAGCAAGCTCTCCGTAAAACATTGCATGGAATACAGAGCTCCCAACAGCTAAGACATACTGTTGAGAAAGGGAAATCTTATTTCATGCTATAAACTGAAAGCATTGCCAATAAAAACAGAAAGTGGGAGAGCTATTATGAATGTACTAACTTCATGGACACAGAAACTAGATGCTATTCATTGAAAAAGAAGGCAAACTTACTAAAAAAAATTACGTTTTCCTACCATTTACCTAAAACACTTATATGTTTTATCTTCAAAGAAACACTTAAGAGAATTTCCAAACTTTACTACTTCTAGAAAACGATCACAATACTGTAAAAAGTGACAAACCACAGTCTTTCCAACTTTACATAAAGCGTCTTATGACAGCACATAATGTTTAATTGGAAATACAAAGAAAAGGAATAGTATTTCACTGGACAAAGCCATTTAAAAACGTATGTCTGTCACAGAGAATTTGCGTTTCCCACACTAAGTTACAAAGTTACAGTTGAAGATACCCTTGCTATTCTCACATCTGAACTGATAATGCAGCCATTGCTTACTTTGTGTCCTGGCAACCGCTGGGTCCCACCTGGTGGCCCAACCACAAAATGAACATCTGCCATCAAGTCATTGTTGAACATCACCGCATTTCTACAGACAGAGGCAATGTGTTAATTTATGTAGTCTGGCATCCCATTCCCACCCCAGGCCCCTGAGATTAAACTTCTTAACACCTTAAAGTTCAGAAACAAACCATCTAAACAAACAAGCAAAAACACCCAGGTCACACATTTCTGACCACTTTGCATGTCATCACACACAAATTACCGGAGGGAAAGAGATGAAAGAAATGTGTGTGAAAACTTTTCAAAAAGTGAAAATTAAAATCAAGAACACACATGACTAAAAACAACAAACATGTAAGTCTGCATGCAAATACATGCAGTTTAAAGTACAGCAGCTTTCAACATTTGTATCTACTTCAGGAAACAGCTGCACTGTCCAGAAAGAGATACTAAAACGTTTCCATTACTAAATACTTGCTTGGGGAAAAGGAGAAGCATGTTTTATTCAATGTGTATAAATGAGAAACTAAATTTAACATTGCAAACATATTTTGCTACAATTCAACACTTCGTTTAAGCATCACAAATAAATTATCCAGAACTTACCTCTCTCTGATGGTGGGATAAAGCCCTTGCCAGTTGGGGGCAGGTATAGTGTTGTTGTTGTTGAGGTTTTGTTGGTGGTATTGCTGGACCGCAGTTGAATTAGTGTTGGCTGGTTTCTTTCTGGGAAAAATATCAGCAGCCATCTTCTTCTTCTTTTTGGTCTTCAAGGTAATGATTTCATAGCAGACTGGAGGCAACTTGCTGCTGCTGCTGCTGCTATTTCCTTTCTTAGAGCTTTTCTTGGACCTGTTCTTGACTGTCTCTGGAAGCATCAAGAAGAAGGTGAGACATTTCATGTTCTTTCCCTTGTCATCTACCATGAGTATCTTTGTCTGTAATGCTAGATAGCCTAACTAGGTAAGAACATTAAGAACATTTAAATGGGAGCTAAGATGTTAAATAAAAAGCAGCAAAGCTGAGATTTTGCTTCTTTTCCAGCAAGACAAGGTGACCTTTTCGGCGTATTGAATAAGAAATCAGCTTTAAGTTTGATCCAGTATTTGACTTGTTAAATGCATCTCCATCATGACTTCCAGGTTTATTTACTTGCAAGCTCTTTTCCAAATTTCCTAAAACTGAATCACCTCAAAGTGCTACACTGTGCACAGAGAGTATGCATCTAGCTATCGCACTGGCTTTTTGAATTAGGCTAGCAAGATGTGCTATAGCACTGCTAGTCTGTTCAGCTGGCTGAACTTGTGCGTTGAATGGATCTGAACAGAGCAGGTATTACAGCCCTGCAGATGGAGTCAGACAGTCAGTGTTTTGAGCCAATAGCTGAAGTCACTGATAATGATTGGACCCAGCAGCACAGTGACACCTATTGTAATGAGCATAGCTCTAATATTAAAGGAAAAGCATTTAATGTGTAGTTTATGCAATAAGGAAGATTGTGTGCAGAGGTATATCCAGGCATGTCTAGACAGGAATGTATAAATTCTATGCATCTTTTCTCTCACTAGTCCTTGATGCTATTCTAATTTTCACAATTATAAGAAAAGCTTCACATTAGGTAAAAAGAGTAATAGCTTTGTATTTAAATATTTTATTAGAGACACTTTCTCAAGTAGTGAATATTCCATGTACCTCTATTATGTATTTCTGTTGAATTCCCCCAACCCATTCTTATAAAAATATAATGGTTAATCAGAGAAGGGTATTAATATCAGAACTAAATTAAAGCAAACTAATTTGTAGCATAAAAGAATGAACAATCCCTTTTGGTGCACTTTATCCTCTGGTCCAACATGAATAGAGATGAGGTCACAGCTTCAGCTTTAACTCACTATGTTTCTAGCTCACATAACTGTCTTTGATACCAGTCCTAAATCACTGAGCGGTACTAATTAGGCCAAGTTACACCAGACATGGTTGCACCGCATGCGAAGACGACTTCTAGATGTGCAAATCAAATTCAAACAAACCAAAAGTCCGTACATTTAATCAACGTTTCAAAGCTTTAGGTGAAAAAAGTTTGCCTTATCTAAGGAGTCTCAGTCAAAATCAGAGCTTGAGATGTAAATAAATGCAGATTCCATTAATAAACACATTTTGAAATAAGAGAATTAGATAACTAAGCCCATTTAAGCCACCCAGTTTTAATGTGAAAGAATTGTACTTTTCAGCCATTGACCTGCTCAAGATTTAAATGTGGAGTTGGGCTGCTTTAGTGGGGAGCTGAGTGTCACAGAAGTTGGCAGACATAACTAAAATTGTTCTTCTCAAACAGAAGGACCCCAAGATATCAGACACTAGTCCACATTAAGGTATTTATTTTTTAAGTGATCCACTACTCAGACAATTTCACAATTTTCTCCAAGTTTTGTAGAAAATTAAATCTAGTGATTTTTAGGCCAAACCAATTTTCCAAGACATTAGTAGAGCTGTAGAAGGTTTTTGTTTGTTTCTTCGGTTTTGTTTTGTTTTTTTGGGGGGTGGGGGTGGGGAAGAGGAATGTCGTTTACAAAATAGGGAGTGAAATCCTGGCTCCATATTAGTCAATGAAAGTTTTGCCATTGATTTCAGTGGCCCTAGGATTTTACTCAAGGTATTTAAGGGAACCTGGTTACAACCCCAATTTTTGGAGTCATGACCATGGCTCTATAACAAAGAAGTTCAGGATGTAATTGCAAGAACTAGCTGCATGCTGTTCATAGATTGTATATTCTCCTTGTCCCACTCTCTCCTCCAACAGAATAAAGGGTGCATTAATAGAACGTTTATGTGTTTGCCTTAGGCCTACAACAGGATTGCATCCCTGCAAGATTAAAGAAATGTTGCAAATTCACGGATAGTATCACAGATGTTAAGTCTTTTCTCTTTAGTAGAATACTACTACTACTTCACACTCACATAGCTTTTGCATCTTAAAAGCACTGTACAAACATTGAGAAATAGGTTAACAACCTCAAATGACAGATATATCCTAGCAATATGGTTATAATCTGCCACAGATGGAAGATTGTCAACAGAAAGATTCGTGGGGGGAAGTTGACAGTCTAGGTCATGTTCGTTTCCAATGGAAAAAAAAGAAATACACTCTGCAGAAGTTTCTCACTATAATACAGATTTAGGGAACTTATAAAATGGGGGTAAGAGGTAGGTATCCTCGGAGTTTTTTTTGCAAAATGGCAGGTTTTGTTTTGTTTTTTTTAAAGAAATCTTCTAGCCCATCTGATTGTCAAGATACCCTTCTGGATGTGCGATATTTTCTTTCTGAGACTCCCTGAGAAAGACATTTCACAAGAATAAGGTTACAAGCTTTATCTAGTATTCAGTGTATCAGTCTGGCAGAAAAAGGAAGAGAAAACAGCACACATGGGGAGTCAGAAGATCTATAGAGGAGATTAGGTGTGAAAAGTCCATTTTATTAACCAATACTCAAATACACTAAAATTAGGATTTTCATGTTTGTTTGCTTTTCCATTAATTTGCCAAAAGTAATTCAGAAGTTATCCACAGAATTATTTCCTGTAGATTTCCAGGGGCCCTATCTAGTAACTTTCTATACATTTCTTAAGGAGAATAGAACAACAGGCAGCTCTGATGAACTCAGTCTTGGAAAAAGACACATTAAACTCAAACTGGCTGGAGTCAAACATACTTCAAACTTCTGGAAAATACAATGCATGTATAGTAAGTCTATGTACAGTTATCTGCCACACTTTCTTGGGGAAGGAAAAGAAGAAATAGCTGATATGTATTCAGTCTAAATTAAAAAAATCAGACAAAATCCTATTTAACAAGAAGATGACATCTGGATAACAGTAGAAAGCCTTAACACAATATATAGAAAACATGCCTAAATTGACTGTTTTTCTGACACACAGCAAAATCCTTTATGCTGTGGCTGGAAGAACTGATGATACAACAGAGACCAAGAGCTATGACAACTATGGACCTATGAGATGTCTGTTTTTCCAGCTTCCATAAAACCTATTTTAGTTACTTCAGTATATAAAAGTCACGATGGTCACGCTTGTGAGATAGGAAATCATAAACCTATGCAAGAGAATATGTGATCTTGGAACAGGAAAAGCAAAAAGATTTAAATTAGGGATTTGCAATCATTCACTTCCAGTGCCAGTGGAACAGAACAAATCCAATTTGTTCAAGAACAGAAATACAGTTTGTGCACAAAGTACTAGGGTAAACACCATTAGCATTTTGTATAACAATGACTGTCCTTTTCTGCTTGAGGTGCTGTTTTAAACCATGTTGTTATGCAGTTATACTTTTCTAGACCACATACATTGTTAGTAACTTCACAATTAAGTATTTTACCATAATTAATACAAGTTATCCCTCCATTGCTCTCTAATGAAAGCCTAGTTAAGATCATCACAACAAATCAAGAAGTCTGCCTCTGGTGACATCACCAAGCAAACAAACTGATTATTTTCCACACTTTTCTCTGAAACATCTATGGTTTTCTAATGTTCTATGCTTTTCTTTCTTCATTAATTCCCTGCTTTATGTTACCAGAGCTGAACATTTCTGTATTTTAGAAATATAATTAAAAAAAGAAACCATTTGTCTTTGTTTCAGGAGCAAAGTATTATAACTAGAAAACTAGAAAAGTTAAAGTTAAAATGTGTAGGAAATGCACGCTTAATTCTTAAACACAGGCAAAGTCCAAAACATCAGATATGAATAACTAAGGAAGGGAACAAGTTTCAAGACTGTGATATTGTGCATTACACTTAATTTGCCTACACATGGTTAAAGGAGAGTCATAAACCTATAGAAATCAGCTTCTGGCCACAATTCAAAATTCTGTATTTTAATTTCAAATTCAAAATTTAAGTAATGTATGTGCAATGTTGTTTTTAATTAGCTTTTTAAAAATATTAATTGCCCTGAAATTATTGTGACGGATGCAGGGGGAGGGCAGCATATTACACTGCAAATGTTAATACAATTTTAATTATGTTGGTACCATTATAATGAAATCATTCAAAAGTATATGCATCTGATTAAAAAATGATTTTCAGGGACTGATGATGGTATTTTCCCCGAAAATCTCTCAGGCTGTGGTAACAGGGTTAACCAAGATTTCTTTCCGACTAAGTGGGTTTCTGCCCAAATACAGTCATTAGTCTTTAAGGTGCCACAAGACTCTCGCTGTTTTGCTAAAAACAGACTAACACAACTACCCCTCTGGAACTCAAGATTTCTAAATCACCCTCACTAATTAAGCTGTAGGTTTTGTTTTATTCCATAGCTATCCCTCTGCTTTTATGAGCAGGACCATGAATCAGAAATAAAAACAAGAATTCATTAGATTTCTCAGTTGTCTATCATCACAAGATCTTGTTCATGGGAAGTTAATTCTAAGTGAGTAGTGAGAAAATTCATATTTCTCTTTTATAAAGTAGTCAAGTATCTTCCATTTGGTGCAGTAATTACTGCTATGCATTATTAAAATTCTTTGTTTAATTCTACATTTCCTTCACAGAGAACATACCCACATTAAAAGGTACAACTTGATATACTATGAATGAATACTCAAAATCAGTGTTTAACAAAATCTGTTCACTGTTACTTTTCATACAATTTCTGCTGAATTAAAGCTTTAATTTAGAAACGATGTATAAAATTTGCCAAAATACCTGAGTGGCTTAGGATCCTAAAATCCAGTGATTTGTGTCTATACTACAGCCTTTACACTGGCACAGCTATGTAGTAGTTAGGTCAACCAGAGGAGATAATTAGGTTAACTGAATAATTCTTTTATTCACCTAGCTGCATCTACACTGAGTGTTAGGTCGACTTAACTATGGTGCCCAGGGCACAACATTTTTCACAACCTTGAGTGACGTACCTAGGCTGATCTAACTTTTAAGTGTAGAGCAGACTTTAAACTCCTGAATCACTATGGCACTTTTGAGAATTTTACCCAATTACCTTTCCCACCCTTTTGATTGTAAATATCATGTTTGGAAGGTACCTTATGCAGTGTCAACTTTCTGAATCTGAAGAGAAAGATGTATTTCTGTGCTTGACTTCCCCCCAAGTAACTACGCACTGAAATTATCAAAAACCTTCCAATTCCACAGTTCTGAATGGCAGCACAAGAAACTGACCAAAATCACACAATTCCAATCTGGTGTTACACTGGAAAGTTGGCTCTGTAATTGGCTCACAAAGGACCCTTCAGAAAGAGAGCATACAGGAAGGGTAATCAAGAACTCTGAAACCAACTAGGAATTTGAGGTAAAATACCTATCTCAGAACAGTCAAAAAGTTGGAGAATGTAAAGAAACATAGGAAAGAGACTGGCAATTTCAGACCAGCCCAATGGTCAATACTAGCTGCTTCAAAAAAAAAAAAAAAAATCCCAAATGACCATAACGGACATTTATGCAATACCATGCCTACTGGGGTAAATTCTTTCTAACTCCAGTTAGTGGTTATCTTGTGTCCTCAACTAAGAGAACTAATATCCCTTTATACATTTTATCTTAGCTCATCTAATTGCAGAAGATATCTTCTCAAAATCCTCCTAAGCTCTTTTTTTAGCAACACACTAAGCAGTGAGTTCAACAGGTTAACACAAAGATGATAAAAGAAAAATCAGCTTTAAATTAGTTGCCTTTGATTTTCACTGTCCTCTCGTACTTGTATGGAGACAGTAAGTGATATATCTTGGCATGTCATCTCTTACTAGTCTCCTCACTATCCCAGTGTTAATATTTTTAATCTGTCCTCAGTTAAAACTCTTCCCAATGTCTAGTGTTTTTCACAACCCTTTTCTGGATTTTTTCTGATCTATCCTTTTTGAGATGGAGCGACCAAAACAGAACACAATGTTTAAGATGCAGAAACAGCATCAATTTCTATAGTGACAGGCTATTTTAAGTATTTTCCTTCTGGTTTGATTTCAATCACTGATTTTAAATGTGATGCAAGTGTAAGGTGATAAAATGGATGGGGTATGGGTTTAATCAGTTTCATCACATACCTACCAGTCAGAGGCTGATATGATAAAAGTTGGGCCCCCCAGTAGGTTCAAGGGACGTGATGAACCTGATAGAGATCCGAACACCCAGATAGGAGAGCAGGACATTGTAATGCACACCCCTCCTGACACTCTCTCTATTAGCTTCTGGCTAACAGATTTAAAGTTCTTTAGCTAGTACTCACCTACATTTTCAAAGCCCCGCCGTACCTACTAGAGAAGACCACTACAAATGGAGGGCTGGATTATGCAACTATATTGACTTCACTGGGAATTACTCCTATTCAGTGGCTGCATAACTGAGCCCAGAATGTGTTATAACCCCTTTTTGTTGTAGTTGACAGCACACAGTGGAGCAATTGTTTTACCATTAAATTAAGAGCTATGGTCACGTACTGAATCCATTATAGGAATTATGCTTGGAACTAGACCAAAAAGTTGACTACCTACCCATATTAAATCTATAAAAAGAATGCTTAAAGCTATCCTTGTATGCTAATTTTAATAGAATTTCCTGCGTGAATGCAGTCTGTCTGGACCATAGCTATATTCAACAAGGTTTCTGATGACATGTGCTACAGTCCTCATAAAGTTGAAATTGTAATTAAGACTAATTAGCCTGCAAACATTTTGTTCCATCTGCATGTTATAAATGGCATGGAATAGCATTAAAAGTTTATCGCTATACCGTGTATAGTTTTACCACTGTGCTGATACATATCTACTGCCACCCAATCTGAGGTGCACAGGTAAACATCCCAGATACAGTATTTAGAATTTAATCTATAAATGTTAATTTGCTTCTTAATGGATCCAAGCAAAACTGAAAATGACAAAATAATAGAGTTAATCTTAAACACAAATTCTTGGATGAGTAAACCTGCAACTACATAACCACATGATGAAAATTTACTTCAAGGTCTACAGAAGCTGTAAAAAAAAAAAGATACAGGAATTTAAAATGTTTTTTCTGCAAAATTGGAAATTGCTAATCCTTTTTTTCTGCTCCCTGAGTAACCCCCACCTCCCCAGTCACTTAAGTGTTAAGATTTTGGTTTAATTTAACTTCAAAGTTTGTATAGTACATTGAAATATTTTCATTTTGCTCCAACAAATCTGTTGGGTCAAAAAGTAAGTTCTCTTCCTTAGTGATTGTTGTTTTTGTTTCTAAAATCAGTCCTGACAGTACTCAGCCCTTTCTGTAACAAGTGACAAACAGATCAACTTTAATTCTATCCTGCCTCTTACCAAAACTGATGTATAAAAAAAGACTGGATGGTTCAGGAAATTGGTAATGAGATACAGAGCTTTTCATCTCTAGGTCACCAATTCTAAATTGACAGAGGTCAATAGTAATCAAAAGTCATTAGCATTTAATGATTGTTCAGTGCCCTAAAAGAAAGGAGCTAGTGATCACAGCATACTTCAGACATACCACTATTACAACTAGCACCTTCATAGAGTCTGTGGAGAGGATGAGTACTGAATGTCTATGCAGCAGACTGAATTTCCCTTCTAATCTTAGAGATAGGCCTCCTTGACAGTTTTATACTGGTTTAGTCATTTCAGTTAGGGATATGATTTTGTTTGAACAAAATTGTTAAAATGTATATAATCCCTAATAAAAATACCGTATACTGATATAACCTATCCCTTCTTACTACACAATTATAAATAAGCTTTATATCAACATAACTCAGATTGTCCCACTTTAACTATACTGGAATAGCTAAAGCATCATAATTTTTGCATGTAGATGAATCTGTAGTTTCACCAGGTTTTAGCAGGGTTAAGGCACATTGACAGTAGACTGGGGAAAATCACATTACCATTGCTCGCATTATATCTGTTCTGTGAACTGAAGACATCAACTCCCTGGACTGTCAGTTTGGCAGCACTTACCATTCATTGCTAAAGAAAAATATAAAAGCGGAAAAAAAATTTCCTGACTGCGTTAGTTACATTTACAATACATTATCTATGTTCTGTTATGGGTAAACTGGATAATGTTAAACTTTTTTTAAATGATAATTCCCTAACATTACTACAAATAAGAAGTACAGTTTAAAAATCTAAATCAAATTAGTGACTTGGCAGACTTGTGTTTATAGTGAGAGATTATACCCGGCAGCATTCAGTGAAAGGCATTTTAAATGAGTTTAAAAACAAAAAAATTGGCAATGTCTATTATTTTCGATGAATTTTAAAAAGACAGAAAAGGAAAGCAAACATTAATCCAATCAAAGAAAAAAAAAGCATGTTGCTCCATGGGCATAATAGACAGTTGACAACTGTTGCACTCTTAAATCTGATGGAAGTTTTTTGTTTTGTTTTACTGACCCTCACTTTTCACAAAAGTAAAATTCAGGGTGCATAAATGGTCAATTTGTGATATTGTTAAAAAATTATTGAATTATTATTGAATGATTATATTCAATTTATCTGAGGTGATAATTTCTGGTCATTATGAACCTGAGCCGATCTGAAACGTTGAAGGCATTAGAAACCTAACTTTAAATAGCCCATAGCCATACAGCACTGAGCTGGATTAATCTTTGACATACAGGTGAAAGGCTTTGTATCCTATTACCTGCTCATAATTTTAAAAACTTGCTTCAAGAGCTTTATGTTATGTGGTTTTTTGATAGTTCAGGTTTAGAATGAGAGTTCCAGAGATGAAAATTAAGCAATATTTTCCTTTGAAACTATTATTTTAGAAAGTTACATTTATTTTCCTATGATTTAAACATTTCAGTCACATTTTACCTAGTCGATCAGTCATACGCCACTATTTTTATTTCAATACTTTTCCCTCCTCCTCACAATTTAGTGGCATGTGCTTCATATTAATGATTTTGCAAGATAGTTAATATAATTAGTTTATACACTGTTTCAAACTCAAGATTTTTTTTTTAACCATTTAAGGGGTAGTTGTCCAGCAATGACTACCTAAATGCACATTTCATTTACCCTCTATGGTAACTTTGCCTAAGAGACCCCTGGAGATTCCATGGGTTTTGACTTCAAAGTGAGACAGAAATGGAAACTATGAGCTAGGAAGGAACAAACCTTGTTTAAACAAGTAATCAAACAGGAGATGTTGAGCTATTTTAAGAGACCATGAATGGATTTGTGTTAGCTTGAAATATTAGAAAGTTTTATTTAGTATGAAAATCTTTATTTAAATACTTTCCTCAAGTACAACTTCCTCTGACAGGACAGCAAGTGTAAGACAAAGCAGATAATGCTAAAAATGGAATGTGTATTTTGTGCATGGGAATACCTTTTTAGCACACTTAAGTGAATGGAGCAATTTTACTATAATCTTAATGATATTAACACCTTTTTTAGTGAAGTTTCTTGGTAAAAGCTGAGCAACCTGGGTTGATAGTGACAGTGATTTTATATGTACTCTAAATCCTGAAATTACATCATATACTGAGGATTTTACAGGAGTGTTGTACTCTGTAGTAATGATTCAAAAACTGAATTAAAATTCAGCACTGATTTCAATGGACTTGGTTCCAATTAAATCAATTTGGCATTGAAATCTATTAATTCTTTGTGCTTGCACTATTAGTTCTGCAATTGCAAAGAGCTACTTCAGTAATAATTGTGAAATGCCTAATGTGACATTATTTATTACTGTGTATTTTAATTATGTAAACAAAACAGACACTGAAATGATGGGCACCTTATACAGCTGTTATGAATAATATGCGGCTGCCTACAGCTCCACTCTGATGTTGAAGAATAGACTCTGTACATCCTCCAACATACTCTCATGTGAGCTAGGTGAGTCACTGGTTAACTGATATTAAGCCCACAAAGGAAAGATTCTGAAAGGGGTCCTCCTCCTGAAAACATCACAAACCCAAAGGTAAGAGATTCATGGCCATCAGACAGAGAAAAGCAGATGGCCTAGTGGACTCAAGACTCGCTTTGTTTTCACACCTTTGAATAGCTTTTGGATTAAAAGGAGAAAGCATAAAATTGTCAACCTAGGCAATGTAATGTTTTCAAACAAAGTTACTCAAATACAATTTTTTCAACAACTGACTGAATATTGATCCATTGAATGGTCTGACCTGCAAGGCTCCTGGATTATGCAGCTGTGTAGGCTGCTTCACATTCTGAAGGGGTACTTTCACCTCAGTAGCAATTGCAAAATGTTTGCCATGGCATTTTGTGACTCCATGCGTGCTCTGTAATTGGAGGATGTGCTCAGCAAGTAATTAAAAACTCTACTGATTTGGAGAGTGAGTCTTTCATGTGCTGAGATAGAGGTACTCCTTCAGAATGTGAAGCAACCTACACAGACCACAAGGACCACACACACCATTCTTAGATCAGCAGCAGCTACTGCCCCCCTCCACCCCCAGTTTTAAAAAAATATCAATCACTTATCGGCTGGGAAGGATACCAGACTCCTTTGTTTTTCTTTTATAATAATTTCCCTAGGCTACAGAGTTCCAGCAGGTGGAGGGCAAAGAATGGAAGACAGGCCTAGGACACAGTGTTTTAAAAGACTGGTACCAGGTATACATTTGCCTAAACTTTTCTCCTCAGATTTACAATAGGATGGTTTTGGGGTTAAGGAATTGGCTTGGGACCCATATCTGGGTTCAATTCTGGACTTTGCCGTTAACTTTTTCAGTAACCCTGGGCAAGTCCCTTAATCTCTCTATACCTCAATTCCTAATCTGTAAAATGAGGATACTACTACTTTGTTTCTTCATCTTCTCTTTAAACTTTTAGGGGGACAAACTGTCTCTTACCATGTATTTATACAGTGTCTGCCACAATAGGGCTTCAATGCCAGTTGGAGCCTCGAGATGCTTCTGTAATACAAATAATAATATACATATTTGTTTGGGAGGGGGAGTTAATGGGGAAGAGAAACAGGGGAGGAGTATGTGGGGTTATTCTGACCTACTAGAGAAAACTAATTTTTGTCCTGAATAAATCACTTTGCTACAGAATCAATATTATATTTACAAACACAAAACAAGGAGAGTTCTGTAGCACTTTAAAGACTAACAAATTTATTTTTTGCAGGCATAAGCTTTCGTGGGCTTTAACCCACTTTGTCATAAGAACTCTCCTTGTTTTTGCTGTATACAGACTAACATGGCTACCCCACTGGAACTTTTCACCATGGAAGGCACTATATTTACAAAGGTTCACAAAACAGAAAGAACCTGGATTTCTCATAACAACAGAATATGAGCCTATCACCACTAGATCTCCATATTTAATTCAACCTAGGTGAGCAATAATTCTATGTCAACATCATCACTAGCTGTTTGATAGCCCATTGGAAAAGTTGGTTGTATGCAGGTTCTAAAGGGTAAGTGCCCATGTAAAAAAATCACCATCACAATTAGTATCTCTGCTGACAGCCTCAGCAAACAAGCAAAAAAGTCAAAACTACATTCACTTCTGAAGGTGCTTCCTGCAGGTTGGAGTGGAAGCACACTGGAAGAGAAACATACGGAAATGTAAAGTGCATATGGCTATATTGTACTGGGACAGATAAACAGAGACCTTTAATCTCCAAAGCTGCCTATTGCTCATCTTTCATAATCACTATACAATTGAATGAAGTTAAAAATTTTGAAAGTAGAGATTTAATTTGCAGAATTCATTAATATAATTAGACTAGAGATGTCATGTTTCAGGACACAACACACCACTCTTTACAGAAAATATTGGGACCAGCTCTTGTCTACTTAAAACACCAGCCTTGAGTCTACGAGCCACAGATAAAAATAGATGAAGTGAGATACACACAGCATTATATACAGATAGTTCACCAATACCTCTTTTCTCTACAAAGGCCTAAACGTTAATGTTTGAAGCTACACAACTGGGATGGTTCTTTGTGCATTTGAGACACACAAAAGGTATGGTAAGATTACTAACACAGGAAAACAGCTCCACTTGTGTCACTCAGACAAAATACCTCCATACACATAGACAATATTTCATATTTTGATTTGGGCATATTAACAATTAATATTTAAACACACTAACATTAACACAATATCAATTCAAACACTTCCTCATTACAGAAAATCAGATCTTCCTTTGTTCAATTCACTCCCGCTCAGGAAAAGATTGAACAAACTGGCTTCACAGCCTGTTATAAAGATCAACAAATTTGGATTCTGTTGCATCAAAAGACATCGGAAAAAGCAAATTCCAAAGTTACTGGCCCTCAATGTTACTAAAAACACCCAGCCCCCAGATACACATATCTAAGGACTCTTAGCTGACCAGAACTTCTAGGGTAGAACATATGAAGAAAATAGTCTTTAAGATAAAAAAGAATCCAAATCACTTACTATAAGCAGCATGAAAAGTCAATTTTAGAATAATTTTTTTTACTAGGCTTGTAGATCACTACCTTGGCTTAGATGATCCAGTTGCCTTCTATGCATTTTTTTTTTTTAAACAAACATGGTCACAGGTCAAATACTATTTTAAGTTATGTAGTTATCACCACCATTTTGGAAAACTTTAAAATATATGTTTTCCAAAGCAAAAGTCTAACTTTGCAAACCTTGCAGGAGTAACTTTATTCTCCTGAATTTATCTTCAAAAAGACTACTCTGCTAAGCAAACTTACCTACGTGTTTGCATGATCAAGACACAAATTTCTATTACTCCTACTCGTTATTTTATTGCAGAGTGATGAACAAATAAAGGCCATTTTTTCTTGCGTCATTCACACAGTAGTGTGACAACACCAAGCTGAATTCTTGCCTAAAAAGTTGCACAGGTTTAGCTCATACAGATGCTTTTATTTCAGTTTAGTACATTTAAGTAAATGTTTTCCCCCAGCATTTTTGTACCAGTTTAGCAAAAGTGGTTTAAAAAATGGCACAACTTTCTCATGAAGACAAGTCCACAGATTCTCTTCTGAACACTCACATTCCCTCCACTTTTAAAGAGACACAAAACACCTCATGGAACACATTACAAAAATAAAGCATTTAATTTTGGAGTAACTCAGTCTATATCTCTTTGTTTTCTTTCTTCTTATGAGAGACATCCTGCAACAAGCTATACGTTTTCTAAGAGGAATTCATTTGCCCCAGCTCTGTTCTGTGCTCTATAAACAACCAGCACAACAAACAGTGACACTACCCTCCCTCCCCCCCAACATACGTTATAAAAAGAGTTTTTTGAGCTTTGACAGGTGAGGTTCTACTTTGCACTTTGGGTAAGACCTCTCATTTGAGGCCCTGAAGGCCACTGGCAGAGAGGGGAAAACTTGCACCTAGCAATTCCAGCCATGAGTGAACAAAAGGATGGGGAACAGGGCCATGAAGAACCAACCTCCCCCAGCAAGAAAGCAGCCCCAGCCCTCACAGGAGACCCTCTCCAAATGTTCCTCCTACCCCAGCAATTACCTGCACCTCAGCCCTTTCCCCACACACAAGCACCCCTCCCTCCAGCCGCTCCTCCACCTAGGCCCAGCCCCTAGCCCTCCCCGCACCTAGGCCCCAGCCCTTTCCCCCAGACCCCTCCTCCCCCCACCTAGCTCCTGCAGACCCCTCCTCCCCCCGCCACAATCCCCAACCCCTCCCCCCACCCCTAGCCCCCAAAGATCCCTCCTGCCCCCACCACAATCCCCACCCCTAGCCCCCACAGACCCCTCCACAATCCCCAGCCCTTCCCCCCACACCTAGGCCCCACAGACCCTCCTCCCCCCACCACAATC
>ML675614.1:11074705-11126179 GCA_007922155.1 Mesoclemmys tuberculata | reverse complement strand
GGGGGGGGGGGGGGGGGGGAGAGGGAAGGGGAGGAGAGTGCTGGAGAGGGGGATCAGGGTTAGGCGGGGCGGGGGGAGGGGTATGTGCTGTGCTGTGCTGTGCTGTGCTGAGGGACGGTGGTGGGGGAGGGGCTCTGCGGGGGGACGGTGGGGGAGGGGGTCTGTTTCTGGGAGGGAGGAGGAGAGTCTGGCTTGAGGGCGGGAAGAAGGGGGGGTCCCTGTGGCGGGGGGGGAGAGGGAGTGCATGGTGATGGGTCCCTGGGTCAGGGTTATTAATCAGAAGCAATGCTCTTACATGTGAATATTTGCTCCCCAGTCCCAGTCCCCCGCCCCCTGTCCAGCTAGATTGGCAGCGCCTGAGGAGTTAATGGGGAAAGCAGATGCCTTGGGGGGTGGGGGGGGTTATCATTTAATTATATCTGGGGTGATAAATGGAAGCACTCTCTGTTCTGAGTGGGTAAGGGACCAAAGTCAGCATTTTTGCATTGGTCAATAGGCAGGAGGAGTCATCGGGGAGAAGCAGCATCTCAGCATAGAGAAAAAGATTGTGCCATGAAACTTAAGAGATTCACAGAGGGGGGGAAAACCCACAAAAATGAGATGTTCGAAAGGGCCCAGTGACTTTTGCGGCAGCAGAGTTAGGCCAACACTGAGATCTTCTGGAAATCCTGCCTGTCAGTCTTCCCTATGTTCAACTGCTCAGCTTGAAACCAGTGAATAGATTTTAATCTATAAGCAACTGTAGGACTAACTGAAGTTGACTATCTCCAGAATATATGATGGCATTAACAGAGAACAGTTTTAAACTTTGGGCACCTATGTGAATTGTTGATCTTTCCCACATTGGTCACTCAAATGGGTACGTAAGTGTCTAAAATGGCAATATGAACACACAAGTGATAGAACTAAGGCACCTAAACTTGAGCAGAAAGACTAGAGAGGAAGTAGGTGCTAAAACCTGAAAACTGGGCCTGTGTTTAACTATAGAATCGTAGCAATAAAAGATTGGAAGGGATCTCCAGAAGTCATCTCGTCCAGCCTCCTACACTGAGGCAGGACCATGTACATTCACCTTCCCCAACGGATTTGTCCAACCTGTTCTTAAAAACCTTCAATGACAGGGATTCCACAACCTCCCTTGGAAACCTATTCCAATGCTTAACTGTTCTTATAGTTAGATTTTCCTAGTATCTAACCTGATCTCCTTTGCTGCAGATCAAGCCTTTTACTTCTTGTCATACCTTCAATGGACATACAGAACTATTAATCACAGTCTTGTTTATGACATCTCTTAACATATTTGAAGACTGTTCTCAGGTCCTCCCTCAATCTTTTTTCTCAAGACTAAACACATGCAGTTTTATAACTGTTCTCTATAGGTCAGGTTGTCCAAACATTTTATCATTTTTGTTGCTCTTCTCTGGACTCCCCAATTTATCCACAACTTTCCTAAAGCATGACACCATGAAATGGACACAGTTCTCAAGCTGAAGCCTCATCAGACTGAATAAAGTTGGACAGTTACCTTCTGTGGCTTACATACAACAGTCCTGTTAATAAACCCCAGAATGATATTAGCCTTTTTTGCAACTGCATCACATTGTTGGTTCATGTTCTGCTTATGATCCACTATAACTCCCTATTCTTTTCAACAGCACTACCCACCATTTTTTAGTTGTGAATTTTATTTTTCCTTCCTAAGTATACTACTTTGCGCTTGTCTTTCATATTGTTGATTTCAGAACAATTCTCCAATTTGTCAAGGTCATTTTGAAATCTAGTCCTTTCGTCCAAAGTGCTTGCAAGCTCTCCTAACTTGGTATCGTCTACAGGTTTTATAAGCATACTCTACACTCCATTATCCAAGTCATGAATGAATTATTGAATAGTACCAAACCAAACCCAGACCCCTGTGGTACTCTATGAGATACATCCTCCCAGTCGAACAGCAAACCACTGCTAACTACTCTTTAGTATAGTCTTTCAAGCAGTTATGCACCTGTAATTTAAAGTGCTACAGGACTCTTGTTTTTGCTGTAATTTAGTAATTGCACTAGATCACATTTCCCTAGTTTATTTATGAGAATATTATGTTAGACTGTATCAAAATCCTTATTAAAATCAAGATTTATCACATCTACAACTTCCCCCCATCCACTAGGTCAGTAAACCTGTCGCAGGAAATTAGGTTGGTTTGGCATAATTTGTTCTCAAACAAATCCATGTTTTTTATTGCTTATTATCTTATTATTTTGCATGTGCTGACAAATTGATTGTTTAGTGATTTGTTTCAGTATCTTTCCGGATATCGAAGGTGGACTAACTGGTCTATAATTCTCAGATCTTCTTTGTTTCCCTTTTTAAAGACAGGTACTATGTTTGCCCTTCTCCAGTCCTCTGAGTCCACCTTGAGTTCTCGAAGATAATTGCTAATGGTTCTGAGATTGCTTCAGCTAGTTCTTTAAGTAGCCTATGGTGGATTTCATCATCCTGCTCACATGAACTTAAGTCTTTTATCAGGTCTTTCCCTATTCTAGCTTCAGTGTCTGCTTCTTCTTAGTATTTATTGCATTAAGTATCTGTTCACAATTAACCCTTTTACTGAAACTGAAGCAAAATAGGTACTAAATACTATAGCCTCTTTGATGTCAGCTGGTATTACTAAGTAATGGACCAACACTTTCCTTCATCTTTCTCTTGCTTCCAGTGTGTTTATAGTACCTCTTCTTATTGCCTATAATGTCCCTTGCTAGGTATAACTCATTTGTACCTCAGCCTTTCTGACTTATTCCTACATGCTTGTGCTGTTGGTATTCATTAGGGATTTGTCCATGTTTCCACTTTTTGTAGAATTCCTTTTTTTTCCCCCCAGGTAATCAGAGAACTCCTGTTGGAGCCATGTTGGATTTTACTGTTCTTTCCATCCTTCCTTCAAATTGGAATAGTTTGCTGTTGTGCCTTGACTATTGTCTCTTTGACTAACTGCTTGCTCTCCTGAACTCCTTTTTCCCTTAGATTTTCTTCCCATGGGGCCTTATCTACTAGTTCTCTGAGTTTGTTAAAGTGCTTTTTAAAAGTCCGTTGTCCTTATTCTGCTGCTCTCACTCTTTCCTTTCGTTAGAATCATGAAATCTATCATTTCACGATCACTTTCACCCAAATTGCCTTCAGCCTTCTGATTTGCAACCAGTTCTCAGCTGTTAGTCAGAATCAAGTCTTAAGTGACTGTCCCCCTGCTTATTTCCTCTATCTTCTGAAACAAGAAGTTGTCCCCAATTCATTCCAAGAATGTATGTAATACTTTTCCAACAGATGTCTGGGAGTTAAAATCCCCCATTACTACCAGATCTTGTGTTTTGGATATTTCTGTTATTTCTTCTGGAAATACTTAATGCATCTCCTGCTTATAAAATAATGAATGACATTTTATTTTCTAGATGATTAATATTTTATTTGTGATGTTTTTGTCAAGCTGCACTAGGATGAAAATTGGAATTCAATCAAAAACACATAAAAACAGCATTTTAAAGTAGTTTTATTTAACTAAAAAAAAATTAAAGAGCTGGATACAATACAAATAAAAAGTAGATGATCAAAACATGTTTTGCATTGAAAACTAACTGATTTATTAAGCAAAAGAAGTGTTATCTGTAGTTCATGAATTGATCTGATTGCTTCTGGTCACTGTGTTCTTCAAGACGTTAGCACTAATAGATCTCATCCTTTCACACCTAGGTTTTAATTCATAGATTGGAAAAGGAAAACAAGCTTTCTTGCTTTTTCAACTCCTAATGGCTTTCTCAAATTTGAATTAACTAGTCATTGAATTGAGCTAGTTGAATAAACTGAAATGAAGAAAATATCCTCTCTGCACCTGAAGAAGAAGCTATTGCTGTTAAAAGCTTGGTTAGCAGTTCAACAAAAGTCTGGTGCCATGGGCCTAGCCAGTGACTTCCACCAGTTTGGTTTGACTTTTTTAAAACTTAATTAGCAAACATGTTTTGCTTAAATTTTATTTTGTATTTTAATAGATTATACTAAGTTTATACCATAGCATAGGTGGTCATAATTCAAATTTATTTTTAAACAGGTTTGTTTTTAAAAACCAAAATCTAATTTTTAGAATAATAGATTAGGGTTGGAAGGGACTTCAGAAGGTCATCTTGTCCAACCTTCTGGGTTTTTTTTTTAATTAATTCCAGTTTTTTTAAATTTGATTTTTATCCATCCTAATCTGTATGTATGGATGGACCCAGTTGTAGGACTGTATGGTAGCTTGCAGGGAATACGTGTGGTCAAGTGGAGAGGATAGGTAGTTAGGTAAGTCTTAGCAGAGAGGAACAATAGAAGATAATGCATTGGTTTTGTTATGGTAGTGCCTAAAGTCCAGCCAAGAATGGGTCCCTGTTGTGCTGGGAGCTGTTTTCTAACTCATTTGGGCAAAAACCTTTTTTGAAATGTACTTAGTGGCTTTTCTGTGGTGCTCATGCATTGTGGTTTTTGAGTGCCGTAGAAATGTTAATAAATTTATCCTCATGACACTTTTGGGCTAGGTGCGATCCCCATTTTATAAATGAGGAATTGAGGCAGGGGGAAATTAAGAGCCAGATTTGCAAAGGAATTTAAGTGCCTAAAAATGAAGATGGTGGTATTTGCAAAAGCACCTGGGCAATGTAGACACTTTAAAGGCATGCTGAAATCAATGGGAGTTAGGCACTTACAGCTTTTGAAAATCCTCATAGGCGCCTATCTACTTCTTTAGGCATCTAAACACATTTACAACTCTGTCCCCAAGTGATCTGTCCACAGTCACACAGGAAGCCAGTGGCAGAGACGGGAACAGATCCCAGATCTTCTGAATCCTAGTCCTGCACCTTATCACAGAATCTTCTCTCTGTTAAGGATTCAGCACTTCCACCCCTTCAAGTAAATGCTGGGGGAACTTTCAGCCCACATCTCTGAGTCAGGAAGTCCTCCTAAAAAACCAAGACCTGACATTTCTAAAACAAGAAAACCTGGAGCTTTTTCTTTTATAAAAACTCAAACAAACAAACCCAAGCTTTCTATAAATAACATACAGAAGCAAACAAGATGACAAAACCTAGCACCTCTTTTTCTTTGCAAGCCATTTTAAGGGGAGATGAAGGAGAAAATATCAGTTTTTTTGCTTTGCGTGATTTGCATGTATATGATGTTTTGTGAGAATATATGTGTGTTCAAGGATGACATTGTCTGTTCCTGCAATGATCACAGCTTCTTAAATAAAGGAAAAAACAGATTTTTGGATAGTTGGTTACATTTTGTCAGCATTAGGTATCTTCATCTTTCTACTCTGTTATGCCACTGTCCAGTACCCAACCAATAATGGTGAGTCTCTGTGCTAGAAAAAAAACAAGGAGAAAATCCCTCTTGGAAGGGGCTGTCACTCTTTTGCCTTTATCCTGAGATTAACAGCACATTATGTGGAAGAATAAATATCCTTTCCTCCCTAGCCTGAATTTAATAAAATCACAAAATAAGAGATTCATCCTATAAATCCTTGCTCCTATGAGTATTCCTTATCCTTTCTCATAGTCCCACTGAATTCCAAAACAAGCAAGCAAACGGACTGATTTTTAAACAAGTATTAGGAACATTAGTGCGAGTAAGAACTTGCATGAGTCCGAGTTTCCAGGATGAGGCCCCATGTTTATTCAGTGTCTGTATAGACAATTAAAGGATTGCTGATAATGCTTATGTATCCAAATGCAAGGGAAATTAAAATATGCTATTGCACTTTGTTGGAATACATAGCAAAATCCTTTACTTGTGGAGTCTAAAAGAAGCATTTGTTTCTGCAAACTATTTGAAATTAGATTATGGTGAATATGCATTTAGCTATAGTATGTAAAGATATCTTAGCAATATGGAATTATGCATCTCCATGGATAATCAGTACCTTGTTTTTTCCTGATTTGATATTTTATCTATTCAAAAATAGATAAAGTAACATTAAGCATAAGTATATACACACACACGTTTTATAGCTATTTTGGATCTTTACCAAAATAATACACATTTGAAATGTTACGTTGTAAACAATGATTTAATTGGGACTTGGGAAGTTAACAAAATTTTCATTGCTTGAAATGAATTTAAACAGCTTATTCATCTCTAGGTAACCACTTTAATTTTCTGTCTTATTTTCTTATTGAAATTAAAAGACTCTTTTGTGGCCTTTATGTAATTTGGATGGTGGAAAGAGAGCCTCTTCTGTAATTTACAGAAAATTATTATTTCGCCACCTGAAGTTATGATTATACAGTGGGATGTATGTCCTGCTAACAGTTTAAATTAAATTAGCATGTCCAAATCTTTGGTTGGTTGGGCTTTTTTTTTTTTCCTTGAAAGAATCCTGTCCTGCAGTCCTTATGTATGTACATCCTATTAAAACCATTAGGAGTTTTGTGTGCAGAAGAATGAATAAAAAAATAATTCCTCACTAAATAATAGAATTTGATTTTTTTCATCTGGAGCTCATCTTGCATTCCTTTCACATGCAAAGTTCTCACTGATATCAGTGAGAGTAATGTGTGTGGAATAACCACACTAGTACTGAGGTCTAGTACATTCCTAGAAGGCATATTATAATATTTGGTTAAAAACAAGTGTAATTGCTTGAACTATAGCTTACTTAGCTCATAGGAATGTTGTGAAAGTTAATTAATATGTGTAGAAGTGCTTTGATATTCTTGAATAAAGGTGATTTACATGATGTAAGTGAAAAGTGTATTTCACGTATTTAAGGTATGTATACATGTTTTAAACTGTGGATTAAAGACCTTGTCCAAAATGATTTCCAACTGGCTATTTGTATCTGCAACTCAAAAAGAAAACTGCTGACACACATGAGTTGGGGGAATTGCATGGGTATCCTTTGCACTTATTCATGCATGCCTGATTTGGAAAATCGGATGCTGAGAGCCATGTAGCATATAGTTTGAGTTGTACTGAGTATGCTGCGGTAAATGTGAATGACTGCTTTCCACCCTGGCACAACAAGAGGTATATCACATATCTAGTGAGCAAAAAAATTAAATGTTATCAGATTTTCTTTCTATTTCCCTCCAGGAGGATTCTGTATTACTACTTGGCAGGGTGTTTGCTTCCCCATCCTTTTTGCATAATGATACATTTTTTCTTTGTGTGGGAAACTATTTAAAATGTTAACCCATTCTGCAACTACATCTTCTTGTTGGGAGAGAAAAGAGTTGACACAGTGCAAGATACTGTATGCCTCTCTAATTTACTCACAAGTATATTACACAGCATACCAGAACAAGTATATTAGACAGCAAAGGGCAGTGTGTGCACAAATTTAGCACAACATTTTCAGAACTCCAGCATAATAGTGCTGTGTTCAAATTTTCAGTGGTATAAAAGACATTCCCCATGAGCCCTTTGACTTGCGCCAAAGCTGCCTAAATCTCCTGACCTCTAGCCAATGTTGGATTACTCATCTCTTCTCCTTAGCTTTTGTGGCTGGTAGGGAGCTGTTATGATGATGGTGAGGTGGTTAAGGCCAGATTTTCAGGAGTGCTCAACCTCCAAGCTCCCATTAACTTTAGTAGGAGTTGTGAGTGCTCGGCACTTCTGACCCTCCCAGCAGGTTGAAGATGGGAGGAGTGGAAAGATGGCATATACCCACTTCTTCAGCAGTGCGGAGCTCAAAGGGAGGCTCTGGCTTCAGAATGGTTACATATGTATTTTCCTTTAGACAGCACAGCTCATGTTCTTTGGGGCTAGATTTTGCTGCTTTGAGGCAGTGGGAAAATAAGAACAGGGCTTATTTTTAGAACAGTCACATTAAGACACATCTGTTCTTGCCTGACAAAGACATATTCTCAGGTAATAGCAAGTGATGGTCTCCTCAGGCTTCCGAACTTGAAGAGCTAGTTATTTATTTATTTTTCAAGGAAGCTTGCATGCTGAGCAGGTTTTTCCAAGTGCCCTGGGCTGTAATTATCCCATCTTTGGAGGCATCTTTCCCTTAGGCACCGTGCTAGCGCTGACTTTTTTTGTTTTTTGTTTCTCTTTTATTTTTAGGTTTCAGTGAATTTCATTCACAGCACAGGCTTTCTGGAAAGGTAACCATCCTATGTTTAATGGGAGTCAGGAGACATTTACTGCAAATAGAAGCCATAGCTGGAGCAGTTATCAAATGAAAGAACAATATTATAACGTCTAGTAATAAATATATGAAAAGTTGCCTGCCTGAGATAAACACCTGAGCGATTGTAAAATTAACCTGTACAGCTGCTGCTCTCTCTTCTCTGAGTGCCCCATATGGGTAACTATGCCCTAGGGTCCAAAGCCCAGGTGTTTAGAAATTATCAGCCTTGAATGCAGGCATCCAGACTTGGCCCAACGAAAGGGACGTGCACTGGCAACTTTCCCTGAGCTCCAGGCTGCAAGTGATTTGCACAAAATGGAGCAGATTGCAGCAGCCATTGTCATAGTCCTGTGGGGTACTGAATACCCCCAGTTTTACATGGACACCAAGAGAGGCTGAGGACACTCACTATCTCACAGGACTGGGCCCGTTATCTTAAATAGAGAGGTGTAGCCCTTTGAGGCTACCGGTCCTCACATGAAAAACTCTCTTGAACCATGTAATTAGTTGCAGCCCAAATAGTAAAGCTCTTCGGGCCTGCGTTTTCGGCCACCCCTGACCTGTGTACTAAAAAATTTAAGGTTAAACTCACAAGTCAGGAAGTGGCATCCAAAGATAATGATTTCCAGTGCCGTGTTTGGTGCAGATTGGTCTGCTCTTACCCCGTTTTTTGTCTCCTAGCAGGGTCCATAGCAATTCTCTCAGGTTCAATAGAATTAATATCAACTGCTCTGGAAAATACAGACTAATAGATACTTGGCTCTGTTACAAGGCAATAATTCATTTGACAGGTTCTGCTGACATAAAATGCAAAAGGCAGTTTCATTCAATAGCATAGAACTATCCCCAAAAGTGAATTGCTGCCTTTTAGCCTGGATCGGTGCCTTTGTGACCAGACTTTAATATGAAGCAACCTGAACTTGCTTTGAGGAAAAGGCTGTGGGTAAAAAGGGGCATCTTGAAGGAATGACTGTAAATCTTTGTCTCCAGAGATGGTAATTTTTTCCTCCTGGCATTTAATGTCTCAACTGGAAGAACATTAACTCTTTTTACTTCCTCCATACCTTTCTCTTTAAAGATATGTTATAGGGCCAAGAGAGACCGCATAAAAAGTAAGCCAGGATACTGTGCATAACTTATTGTCAAACAAATGTAGTGTGTGTTATAAGAGGCACTGGTCCAGGAGTGGGCAAATTATGGCCCGCAGGCCACATACGGCCCAACTTAACTTTTCATCAAGCCCTCTAGCTCAACCAGTGGGGGCTGCAAGCTCCATTCAGGGTGGTCCACGGAAAAGTTGCATAACAAGCTGTGCGGTGCAGCGGTGGTTGCTCCCCCTCCCAGACCTGCCCCTTTCCCCCACGCCCCCTCCCACTACACGGGCCCACCAACGCCCTGGCCAGAGCATGTTGGCTGCTCTCCACTCCTGGCTGTGCCTCTTCCCCAAGCCCTTCTTCCATCACGTGGGCCCAGCAGAGCCCTGACTGGAGCTGCTTCTGGAGAATTAATGGCCGGCCATACAATTTCTATACCCAGATGTGGCACTCAGGCCAAAACATTTGCTCACCCCTGCACTACGTGGTCTGCCTGCAGAAAAATTCCTCATGAGGAAGTAAGCCTTCTGGACTGTACAAGATGCAAAGGATGAAGGACTTGGATGGAGAATGACCTGCCCTTTTATTCTTCATGTCTTACCACAGAGTTTTTGTACAAGGGACAATCTGACCCAGAAATGCTACTCCTGGCCTTTACTTAGATCATTGGTTCTCAACCAGGGTACACATACCCCTTCAGGTACGCAGATGTCTTCCGAGGGTACATCAGCTCATCTAGCTATTTGCCTAAACTACATAAAAAGCACTAACGAAGTCAGTACAACTAAAATTTCATACAGTGACTTGTTTATACTGCTCTGTATATTATACACTGAAACGTAAATACAATATTGATATTCCACTTGATTTATTTTATAATTATGTGGTAATAAGAAAGCAAACAATTTTTGTAAGTGTGCTTGTACTTTTATGTTTGATTTTGTAAGCAAGTAATTTTTAAATGAGGTGATACTTGGGGGGTATGCAAGACAAATCAGACTCCTGAAAGGGGTACGGTAGTCTGAAAAGATTGAGGGCCACTTAACTAGATCAAGCCCAAGGACTCCTACCTGCTTAATGGCGCCTATTGCCTTAGTATCTGATGACCTCACAAATATTAATGGATGTATCCTTATAACACCTGTGCAAAGTAGGGAAATATTATTCCCATTTCACAGATAGGGCACTGAGGCACTGATCATGCAAAATTCACAGATATGTTTAAGTTTACTCACACAACTTGCTTTAGAGCCACTACTCTTGTCGGTGAAATTACACAGCATAAGTCTTTCCAGGATCAGAGCTTGCTCAACGTCACATAGAAAGTCTGTGGCAGAGCTAGAAACTGAACCTAGATCTCTTAAGTCCCAGTTTAGTGCCTTAACTTGAAAACCATCCTCCTTCATCCTGAAGGAGATAATTGTACACTTTATCTACATTTCACCCAGCAAAGTCATTGGATCCTTATTTGCACGCTCCCCTATTTAGCAGAAACTAGGGGGAATACAGTCTGCTGTCTGGAGTGGCTCACAATCGTGAGTGCTGACCTCAGGGCAGACTGTCCAAAACAGGGTAGACACCCCAAACTGGTGGTGTCTATAATTAGATATCAGTAACCCAGTAACAAATGTGAACTCCTGGATCCCCATGGAGTTTCCCCATGGAGTCACAGACGGGTTCCCTTAGATTGTGATACGCAGACTCAGGTTTGGGAGCCAATGGCTCTTTCAGCACATGCTAGTAAAACACCGTGTAATTTAATTACTAACCAATCTAAGTTATTAACCAATCAGAATGCTTTTACTGTGTTATTAACCAGGTGTAGTTTAAAAAATAATCATAGTTGGCCAGTCATTTTGCTGTGAGAATAAAATATATAAGAAATGAAACAATGAATTCACGTGACTGGCTCTTTCACGTAACGTTGATCGCTTATTTGGCTCCTGAACCGCAGGGGGCTGGGATCATCTTAGACCCTGGAGCATTGGGCAGCTGCAGAACAGACCCTGCACCTTGGGTTCCTTGGCTCCAACCAAAAAGTTCTGCTGTGGAAGAACAAACTGACAGCCACAAAACTGCAGCCGTGGAGAAAAATACAATAAAAAAAGCATACTCTCTAGTCCAATAGGCAAAAGGCTGGATCCGTCTTTAACGTCTTCCCTTCCTTCCTGCATCTGCCCTCCCCTTTGTAGTTAAAGCAACTTTCCATTCAAAACAAACAAAAGGAACTGAGCTCCAAGGGGGAGTTTCGCTGAGAGCTGGCCCGGGGGAGGCAGGGACACTTGGACCTGCAGCTCGCACAGCTCCCAGCTCAAAGCAAAACAAAAGCAAAGAGAAATACACTGCTTTTCCTCCTTGAACTTAAGGAAACAAGAATGGGTTCAACAACTGCTACTGCTGTCTCTCTTTCGCTCTCTGTCTGCTTTCAGTTCCGGCTTTTGTCCCTGTATTTTTTTCAAACACCCCTACTCCCATTTTTTTCCCTTTCTCAGGATATGAGGGGCTGGTTAGAAAATCCACTGCCCACGCCAGCAGCTGAGTCATGTTTTATTAAAGAAGGGCTGTATTAAAATGACTGCCCGTATGCCCTCCCAGGACTGCAACCGTGTCTCCAGCCCTGACGGAACCACTGTCACTGGCAGAGACTGTCACAAAGTCATTTCTCTAGTAATTGCCTACCCACGTTAGTTGGACTGCTTTACCCAGGCTGGTGTAGATAAAGCGCTACAACCTTTTAGTGTGGCTGCAGTTATACCATTAGGAAAGGTGCTTATAATGGGGTCGCTGAGTTAGGCCTCGTCTATGCATAAAAGGGTTTGATGGTGTAGCTAGGGTTCTCCAGTCTGCTTGCCACCCAGGCAAACTGGACTTGGTGATAAATGGTCACGTACACCAAAAATCACAAAATATTCAAGTCCCAAGAGATGAGTCACTTATCTCAGATCAATTTGTGTCTTAGATCTCACACCAAAGACAACGCCTGTAGCCAATTCTGTAATAAACTAACTTTACAGGTCTATGAACTAGGAAAATAAAGAAGAGTTATTTATGGTTAAAGCAAGCAAACATATGCAGAAATAAGTTGCAGTCTAAATCCTAAGGGTGACAGTGCTGTAATGATCTGTCAACTGAAAGTGTCTTTCTGGGCAGACACAGGGGTAATCCCTAGGGATTTCTGGCTTCTGTCTCTGCAAGAGTTCAAACAGCGAAGAGGTGGAACATTTTCCTATGTCTTTGTTTTATTTCCTTGGTTCGGCCCCCAAGTCCATAGGATGAGCTTCCTTGCAGATAGCATTTCCAAGCTGCCATAGGATCCTTCACCAATCCTTTGTATTCTGGTGTTCCTTGATGGCCCATCTTATTTTGATAGTTCATTTGGATGGGCTGGAGGAAACTCTCTTCCCATTTGAGTTCGCGGGGGTAGAGCCAAGGTTTTCAAAGTTATAAAGCAAAACTTACATTTTCCCTTGTAGCATTGAATGCAAACATTAGAAATAAGATTAATGCATGCAGCAATTTACAAGCATTCTATGGAGTCTAAACCCTAAATACATTCTTGTAAGACTAATACCTGTTTCGAGCAACACTAACACATAAGTGAACTGGTCTGGTCGCCAGCCGTGAGTGTGTCAGTTCATAGCTAACACCTGCAGCCTTAGAAACAGCTGGCACCTGGCCTGCCAGTGCCACAAATACCATGTATGCAAGCCATGCAGCGAAAGGGTACAGCTCTGTCCAAAGAGCACTGTACAAAGCTGCAGCATTCCCGTGATACCAGTATCACTCCATGTACGCTGGACTGGGAACCGTGATTGGCTCGGTGCAAGTGATCTGGCACACAGTGGTGCTGGCTCTCCCCCTAGCAGCCAGACCGCCCCCCCCCACCTTCTGATGATGCTTCAAAACCTTCCCATGCCAACTTGAGCAGCAGGATAGGTGACCTGGACTTGATAACTGAATGTGCAATAGAACATATGATTTAGCTGGAGCACGGTGCACTGTTACTTCTTGTTTCCTGGAGTGGTGCCACACTGAGCCCTATCTTTATAGAGGCTGGGGCTAGCAGATCAGTTTTACTTTTAATGCAGTGCAGTTACAGTCATTAAAACACTCCTGAAGGTACGGAGAAACTTTACTAGGGATAGAGTTTTTTACTACATGAAAAAAAATAACAGCCAAATACTTTTAATAGCCATTCTGGTACTGGTCACATAGGTTCTGCCTTCCATATCTTTCCACCTATGGCGCTCCTGATTCAGAAGACATAAATGTCTTTAATTCCTGCCCATTGAACCCTGCCTATTGGCATCAGTTCTGCTCCTTCCTCTTAGTGACATGGCTCCTATAGAGAGGCATCTTCTCCTTTTGTGAGTGAAAAGGGGCTTGCTCTAATGCCATACTCATGGCATGGCTCTCAGAGGTCAGCTGTCAGCATGAGTTGGAAGGTTGTGAGGCAGGACTGAACTTAGAAGCTGGACCTTTAACACTGAAAGGTCAGTTTTTTACCACTTGAATTAAAGGTCGAAGGTTCAATCCCCACCATACTGGGAATTGTTCCATCGAGAACCCCTAAAAGTACAGACCAAAATTTTCAGACTTGAGTGCCTAAATTTGGGCACCTACATAAGTAGCTTGATGTTTGGTGTTACTGGAAACCCACAATTCCCCTTGAAATCAACGGAAGCCAGGGTTCCTCAGACCTTTGACCATGAGGCTGCTGCCTTAGGTGTCTAATAGCTAGGCACCCACTTTTGAAAATGTTGGCCGCAATGACCTTAAAAAAGTTTAAGAAGTGAAAAATGTTGGTGGTGGGCATGTGGTCATCTATCAGATAGAGAGTGGCCCCAATAGGCAGTCAAACAGGTATGTAGACAGAGGGAGGAGTATCTGTAGAGAAGTAAAATACTGGAGATGTATTGTGTATTTCAAGTTCCACATCATGTTAGATCCGATATGCAGAAGAGGTGAACATCCGCAATGGCAATTGGAGTCCATGGAGCCACAGGTACTCAGTGCCTCTGAAAATCAGGTCAATCAAGCACAGCGCTTGTAGGGTACTGAGGACCATGGTGGAATTGCAAGCTTTAAGAATTGCTTTAAGAACGTGTGGGAAAAAGGGCTCCTGATCATGCATTCAGGCTAGGGGGCTCTGTAGCAAAGTGTGGGGATTGAAATCAGTTTGCAGACCACCAGTATGGTGAGTTGAGGTGTGCCTCTCTGTTTCAGGGAGCAGTCTGCTTTGTCCCTCTCTGTTTTTGGGTTATTGTTCTGAATTCTAAGAAATAAAGTGGTGTTGCACTGTAACTTTTCAGCAAGAATATTTGATGTTTTTTTACACATCACTGTGTATCCTGTGAGCGTAATGGAGAAAAACTGGTGACAAGGATAGGATTACAAAAAATAATAAAAAGAGAGGGAAGGTAAAGATAAAATGGCTGCTTATGGCAGTATGGAGTGTTTCCAATTTCATGAAAAAGAAGATTTTGCAATCTATATTCAGAGACCTGAGCATTCAAAGATTTGCATTTTTATGCAAATGGTTTAGAAGCGATTGATAAAGGGCTATTTTTCTAACATTGGTGGGAAAAAACACATTTACTTTGCTTAAAAGCTGGTTTTCCACAATAACATGAACTGAAGTAAAAGGACATAATACAGACTCTAAAAAACAGTACGTGCTTGCTACCTGCTTTTCAAAAGAATAATATGTTTCAGCTAATAATCCAAACAGAAGGAGAAAGTGCCTTCAAGTTTTTGGCAAGCCAGAAATAACTGTCTGCTACTTGTTTTTGTAATTTTCTGAAAGAAATTCTCAGAGATCGATTTGTTTTTGGAGTAAAACACCTTGAATTAAGAGAAAGGCTGTTGAATATTGTGTATACAAAGGAACTGCCACTAGAGGGAGCTGTAGAAAGTGCTCCATTTGATCCCACCAAAGGAAAATGCACCAACATTTATAAACAACGTGGTCCTGTGGTGTCATGCCTGGGAAGAAGGGCTTCAGCAAGGGATGAAAAAGATGATAACACAGGTTGGCACTGCTCACAAGATCCCAACAAAATGGAGGGAGACATATTTCTGCTATTTAGGAACATCACATTGGCAGGAACAGTGTTTCTTTAATAAGCTGAAGTGCAAGAAGTGTGATAAGAAGGGACACGCTGCACAGCACACCAGATGATATGTCAAGAGGAAGCAGTCAGTGCCTACAAGTGGGAGTCTCCGAACTTGCTCTGTGACTTTGGAGGAGTTGGATGTGGAAGCAAGTTGTCCCTGGATGAAAGGATGTGAGTGCGGTACCATTTTACGGAACTGTACGTGGTGAGAAATAAACAGATATATTATGCCCCCTTCTCCCCCTCTCCCCCCACACTGTAGTAATGCAAAGGTAAATGAGGTGATACTGAAAATGGAAACAGATGCAGGAGTGGCAATATCTGTGATGTCTGAAGGGCGTACCAAGGAACATTTCCTGGTAAGAGAAGCTAATAGGCTTTTGCGGAATTACCATAAGGGGCAGTGCAGCAGAAGGCCAGGAATTAACAGGTCAGCCCGCACTTTGTTCACTCTGACACCTATTAGTTCCTTGGAGAAGGCTGACTGGGAGTAAATGAGAGTAATTATCAGGTGGGGGGCCTGGGTGAAAAAAGAGCCAGTTAGTCCATCAGCTCAAATGGATAAGAAGGGCACGGGAAGGAAATTGGTGAGAGAGAGAGACACAGGGTAGTTGAGCCTAACCTCACAGAGGCCTCAGAGAAAGGAGATATCTGCTTCTCAGGGGGCCAGGGCCCAAAGCACAGAGGAAGCTGTAAGCTGCCTTGCTGCCTGGGACTGTAAAGGTATCGGTGGAGGGAAAATAAATAAACAGCACAGCGTGGTTACACAGCCAGTGGAGTTGGAGCGGTTGCAGTGGTGCTGGAAGGCAGAAGCAGGTGTGCTTTGTTACGGGCAGGTGGAGTATTAGCCCATCTCTGTCAGCTTGACTTGTAAAAGTATCTGTTCACCATTAGAGTTACTGGTAACTGCGGGAAATAGGTCCCCACTGATGTTCAGCTCCTAGCTTAAATTGGATTGCAGGGTGGTGCACCATGGGCTAGAGTGAGTGGGGGAACTGAAAGAAACATCCAAAGCTGTGTGGTATGCTCTGAAAGCCTGTGGAAAAGCAAACAATGAAAAACCCACACCATAAACCTCCCAGGTCTTTCTGCCTGAAGCAGGCAGTGTTGGTACAAGCCTGCAGAGGGGGTTTGAAGTGCGGGGGAAAAGTGTGGTGAAACAGGTATCTTCCGCTTCTAATGGGGACCGGGGCCAGATGGGATAATCAAAAGTCTGGATAAGCAAGAGAATGGATGGGGCTGACAGCCCGAGCTCTGCCAGCTGGTTCAGTTAATATGGAGAGCTGGATAACGGTGGTTCGGCTAAATGGGGTTCTAGTATATTTAGTGTAGATATATTGATCAACTATTAGCAGATATCTCAGTGTGAGTACAGGATAACATTGCATTTTACATAAGCAGATCTCAAAGCACCTTTCATGCATTTATCCTCCCCTAAGGCGTCATCACCCCAAATTCACAAGTAGGGAATTCAGGTGGTTTACTGAAGGGCACTCATATAAAGTCTGTGGCAGAGCAGGGAACTGAATTCAGGTCTCTCACATGTCAGGCTAGTTCCCTCACCGCTAGACCAGGCTTCCTCTCCTCCACCAGGTGGATTCAGGAAACGGTCCCTGAAGTTAAAAATTTTTTTACAGGTTTATTAGCCAGAGGCAAAGACAGTTGTACTAGAAAATGATGGGAGAAGGAGGAACGTGCTCCTGAGGGGGGTGATCTACCCAGGAAAAATAAAGAATAAGGTCAGCTGAAACTTTCCCTAACCATTACCACTGGCTGCAGCAAAATTACAGATCTCCCTGAAGGTTAAATTTGCGATTTTGTTTGGATTGTTGTTTATCAGTTAAGGAAATTACAAGAAGTGTGGTGTATGGAGCCTTGTGCTGGAATCATAAGCTGGGGGCACTGTTCCTGCTTTCCGGCTAGGGGGCTCTGTAGCAAAGTGTCTGATCAGAGTCAGTTTGCAGCAAGCCAAGTTACAGTCAGTTGGGGTGAGCTGTGCCTCTGTTTCAGGGAGCGGCCTCCTTTGTCTCTCTTTTGGGGTTCTTGTGTGTTATGGTTCTGGTTTCTAAGAAATACAGCGGTGTTACTTTGCAACCATTCAGCAGGAGAACCTGGGTTTTTACCTCATGTATTTGTGTAAACAAACAGCGCTGAAAAATCACTGGATGGTTCTAATAGCTCACTCCGTTATAATAGTTATTTTTCAAGAATTAGGGGGTGAATTAAAGTTTTTGCAGGAGATGAGGGGGTGTTCTCCCTTCAGAAATGTTCAAAAATTACCTGCTATTTGATACAGTTTGGTGGATTTCAAAACATAAGAATTGCTCTTCAGAAATGTCTTTTATAAGGTAGTGCTTACTGTCTTCCAGGCAGGGAGCTTGACCCGCCTAGGAGGAGAATCATCCCACCCCAGCACCTTCATTCTGAACAATGGCTTAGCCGTTCAAGTCATGGTTACTCAAATGCGTATTGCTTGCCCTTTGCTGGTGAACCCTTTCTCCACATCAATAAAAAAACTAAAAGGTCAGTTCTATGTTCCATTAGCCAATATCTAAGAATAAACAACACGAGCCACATTCATTTCCTGACCTGAATTATTTCAGGCGAGGGGTGGGGGGGAATGACAAAGGTGTGGTGCTTTTCCATTCATGGATAGGCAGCAAATTGGTGAGAAGAAATAGCTGCGGAAGACAAAGGTGTTTACCTCCAGGAGTTTGTATCCTTTGGTAAATCAGACACTTTAATAAATGATACTTAGTTCCAATATAGATTAAAAAAACCCTTATGGTACCCTGAAAAGGGGTTCCACATAAAGGGTTTGTCTAGAGGGTGATTCGCACGAGTGTCCTACACCAGTGAAGCACGTCTAAACTGGTGAGTTGCCCTGCTGAAGCAACATTGACACGCTTGTGTGCACACACACACAGTGTAGACAGGACCAGAAGGGTGTGTTTGCTACTCCTGAGTTAGGTGAGGAGGTCTTAAGAGATTCAGCATAAGCCATGACTTCACAGCTCTCTACGGGCCTGATTCAAAGGCCACTGAAGTCAGCGAAAGGCTCCAGATGACTTCAATGGGCTTTGATTCAGCCCCTGTGTGAGTCACCAGCAGCACTAACTTAACATGTTTCCATAAACCAGCTCCTGCTAGATAGCTCAGCCAAGTGCAGAAACAGGTTCCCAAAGGCTCCAAGCAAAGGGGCACAACTCATCAGCTAAGCATGGCCCGGAGCTTTAATGGCAACCGAACATGGTGTTTTAATAGGAAATTAGAAAGGAAAATGATGATTGCTTTTTATGACAACACCCCAGGGCAGAACAAGGAGTAGGATGTAAAAGGTTTAAGGAAATTGATTTGGCAATAAAGGAGGGCAGTGTTAACAGCAAGCTTAATGATCATGACTTATCATGGTATCATGCTGCAATGATTTTCAAGTAGCGTTCAACTCATTACCATAGAGTTGACCCAGTACTTCTTAAATAAGCTGATTACCTCCTGTCCCCCTGCCCTGTTTTTTGAATGATGTTCATTTATGTTTAGGAGCTGCCAGGAACAACATCTTGAATCCAACATTATTGGAGAGATGTTTAAGGTAAAACCCGGTCCTTCGGAGTCTTCCCGTGTTAGATATGCTGGGAAGGAAACGTGGGGCAGAGGGAGCAGGGGGCTGGGCAGCATGATGGTGGGTGGAGGAGGGAGCTATACATGTATCCCCAAAGCTTCCTGATGTTTCAAGGCGATCAAGTGCACTCCAGAGAAGATCAGCTACACTTCTCCCCTGGCATGGGTTTCTGAGTGCAGCCTATGAAAGGGGTTGGAAGTTGGAACCGTGCCCCCACCTGGCCACCACCTTACGACTGCATTGAACTGGCCAGGATAATCATAGCTTCCTTTCACTCTACTGACTGCTCGTTTTTGAATCCTGCCCTACTGCTGCACTGAGGAAGGGAAGAAGCTCCATATGTTCCTTTCTTTCACATGAGAGAGGGCAGGCGTTTGCCCTTCGTAAGTAATCTTGAGAGAGGGACCATCTGGTGTCATTCGTTTGATTTGATAGAATTGGACAAATGTAACAATTTAGTCTTGCAAAAACTCTTAATTAAAAAAAAGAGAAGGATAGAGGACAGGTGGGTTTTTAATTTTGTGCATGGATGAAGGAACACCAGCATTCAAATCTAGGGTTCATGTATTTGCTGTTCTCTTTTTGTAGCAGTCTACTCTAAGGCCCCTGAACTTGACTGGCGCTCACATCTTTGGACTGTGAGTGTCTTTCCACCTAGAATTCCCCTCTCCCTCCCCCCATTTCTGTAGCACTATGCCTTTCTTCCACACATAATAGGCCATTGCAGCTGGCACCAAGGATGTCCTGTTCCTTGGCCACCATTTCCTCTAGGAAAAAAGTCTCCTCCAGGACGTGTTATGTGAGGTTCAAGTTGCTCCAGGGGCTGTTCCTGCCACACGAGCCCAGAGAGATCCGTTAGCTCAGCTGGCTCAGGAAGCCAAAGAGGGTGCAGATGGATTAGGGTGAAATGGAATTTATCAGTCTTCATTACGGGGCAAAGAAACATAATAGTGAGACACACAGGATTTACTTTCTAAAGGTCTTAATCCAAATATTACTAGACTGGGTTGCCAGTTCTGAACCAAGCCTTCCCTGTCCAATCCCACTTCCCCTGGGATTTCTTGTTTCCTTCTTCTTATGCTTTATAGTGAAGCAGACTCACCTACTGGGTCTATAACCACCACCTACTATATTCTCATACATTCATGCCACTACAGTCTTACACTGCATTATATTCTTTAAAAAAAAAAAAAAGTAGAGCTCTTTATTGTTACTCCACTTTCGCAATACTTTCACTAAACTCATAATGTATTCTGTCACTTTAAAGCAGTGGTTCTCAAACTAATTTGATCGTGCCCCCCTTCTTTGTGCCTGTTGTAGTCTACACACAGCCCTGCCACACAAGTATGTATACTGATTAAAAAAAAAAAGCAACATGCAACTCTCACTAAATATTAAGAACAGTAAGGCATTGATTCAAACACAGCCACCGATCCACTGCAGTAAGAGCAAAAGCAAAACTGCGATTTTGGTCATTACTTACAACTAAATGTGTTCCACCGCGTCAGGGCAAACAGATTAACATACAGATGGCAACGACTTTGTATAACACTATGCAAGCTTACCAGAAATCCATCAAAATGCACAGTGCTAGCTAGCGTCAAATGCACCACGCCATCTGAGGACCCGATATGTCTGGAGGAATCAGCTTTGCTAGTTATTCATTGCTGTGGGTAAAATGTGTGCAGTAAGTCTCCCTCCTTCCCCCCAAGCTTCTCACACCTCCCCAGAGTACATTCCGTGCCCTTCCAGTTTGAGAACCGCTGCCTTAAAGCACCTACATTTTTCACAAAGAACTTGTCTTTCCTGGGAACACTCCCTGCATTCCCATAGCAGGTGATCAACTGTTTCTTTAACCTTACCTGTGCTCCATCACCCATCTTTGTGTCTATTTGATCAATGTAAATTATTCAAGCCACAGTGAATATTGTATTCTTTTTTTAAAAAAACCCTGTTTTCTGTGCCTCCGATTCCCATTTGCTACGCAGCACAGCTCGGCTAATCTGGCTCTGCCAGTCATTCGTACTCCAGTGGCCATCAGCATTAGCGTTTATACAAGTGTATGCATTTGCCTCCTTACCCTTTCCCTAGTTTTTGGGTGGGATCGAAAGAAGACCAAATGCTACAGTGATTAACAAAAAGTAGAAATAAACCAGAAGAAGAATGCACCTCCTTTCCAACTTCATTCCTGTCAGTTACACACACCGCCAGACCACACAAAACAGGGAACCCAGAATGGGAACGAGAACAGCATTTCTAAGGGGAAGAAAGAAGTAAAGAAGCCAGACTTTCTCTTAAAGAGACAGACCTCTGGGGGCACATCAACACTGTAGCCGGGAGGCATAATTCCAAGCTCAGGTAGATGTTCAAGTGCTAGTGCCTAAAAACGGCAGTGTTGCCGTGGTGACTTAGGCTAGCCTACCAAGTACAATCCCGTCTGACACCCTGGATACGTTCTCAACCTGAGCCACCACATGTGCTGCCCCAGCCCCAGCGCTGTCTTTAGGTGCTAGCTTGAATGGAGCTAGAGCATGTCCACCTACCTGGGCTGCTGTGTAGACATAACCAGTCTGAGTGTTTTAAAAATGGATTGTGATAGAGGGTATTTAAAGATTTATACTTTGATCAAGAGGCCAACTGCACTGATTAGAGATCATAGAGGTATAAGATATTCAATGGACCTGAATCAGACACAACGTTCAGTTTTCAGTGTCAAAGTTTGAACAGAAAAAGACCTTGTTGGTTAAATAGGACACATGAAGGAATCCAAAGTAGCTGATTAAGCCGCATTAGATGATTGTAAGCTGGCGCGTGTGCCGCGCCGGTCGCAGCAGCCCTTCCTGGGGCCCAGCCGCTGTGGAAGTTCCCTGCACCTTCCCGAGACAAACGGGGAATTAGTCACCAGCAAGAAATTTGTATGCCCCAGCCCCGGCCGGGCGGGCAAGCCAGCCGTCTCTCGCCCCGGCCGGGCGGGCAAGCCAGCCGTCTATCTCAGAGCCAGGGTGAAGGAGGATTTGCCAGGTTCTCCAGGGAGAAAAGGGGGAGAGGGAGGGGGACGCAGGCCCACCCGACTCCACTGCGTCCCAGCCCAGGGCCCTAACAGTGGCAGAGGCGTTGCCACTGTGCCGGCGGGATCCCACCGCAACATGCTGACGGTGGCGAGCCTTGAGCCGCAGCCACAACCCGGGCTGCCCCTGGGCTACTTCCTCCCCTCCGGGTCCGCAGGGTAGACCGCTCGGGGCAGGCTTAGCAGGCCCTCTTCGTTAACAGGCGGCAGGTCGGGGAGCTCCTCGGCGAGGGGCAGCTCCTCCAGGTCGGAGGGTTCTGGGGGTGCTGTGGCTTCGGGCAGCTCCTCCAGGTCAAGCCCCGCCTCCGAGGGTTCTGCGGCGGGTAGCTCGTCCAGGTCAAGACCTGCTTCGGGAGGGGTTTCCCACCCCAGAGGGTCCAGGAGCTCGGCCCACTTCCTGGTGTCTGGGGGCCCGATCCAGTCATCGGGTCCTGGGTGGTAAGGCCACTCCCAGCTCTTTGGTTCAGAGAAGGCCCTACGCTGGGCCTCGGCCCGGCTGGGCTCAGGCCGGGGCTGCAGCAGGTGGGAAGGCACGTCTGTACCCGCTGGCAGTTGGCTCCTGACTGAGCGGTGGGCCCTGCCTTTTATCCCCTTCTCCCCGGTGGAAGTCCCGCCCTCCGTGGAGGGGATTGGCCAGCCCGCTGGGCCTATCCCAGTCTGCCTCCTGAGTTGACGGGCAGGCGGGGTTTCTAACTCCCTGCTGGCCTGCGTTTGGGGCGGCGGCCCTTCCTGGGGCCCAGCCGCTGTGGAAGGTCCCTGCACCTTCCTACAATGATGAAAAGTTAATTAAGTGCTGTTATAAGTGAGGTTTTAAATGAAAGAAATACTGTATATTGTAATACGATTTCTGATTTTCACTTATAGATGGTCAATGGGAAACTATGGACTAATTATTTAGCGTTTGCACATTCGCCGAGCCAAGCAATGGTGTTCTTAAAGGCCAAGTGGAGCTCTCAGAGCCCACTGCTGAATTTGGTTAGCGGGCACTTCTCAACAATGTGTATCACTGGATTGTCTTGAAGACCCTACTGGTGCTGATTGGCTGCACAGAAGCTTTGGCCAGTCCGCAATGATGATGTGGCAGGTCGAACCTGGAAGGGCAAGCAGTAGAGTCCGTGACAAGGAACTGATTGGGGGTTGATGTTAAGCACCAGTCTTCCAGTCACAGAGACTCCACCATCCCGTCCTGGCATGGCGGCCTTGACTAGAGTGGGAGTTGTGATGAAAGATGTGTAGCTGGTGGGCTAAGAAACTCGTTGAACAAGGGCAAGCTTGGGTTGGCACATAACTTCTCAAGCAGCTTGCCAGCTGCATTCTCCCTCCGGATGGACGGGGGAGCAAGGTGGCTCAGAACTGAAAGCCATGGAAGATGAGGCGGTCGAAGAGCTCCTGTAATGATGCTAAGGGGCTAATGAAGGGCACAGAGGCGTGAGGCAGAATAACGCCTCACTCTTATATAGTGCTTTAGAAAGGAGGACAGTATCCCTACCCCCAGTTTCGCGATAAAGGACATGCTGCTGTCTTCATATCACAGCAGCATCATGAAAGTAAATGAAAGCAAAGGATAACCTAGAACCACAAGATACATAATATCACTCTCTGATGCAATAACCTCCCAGCCAGGCTGACGCCGACATTTCATTACACAACAAATCCCCGGATTCAGATGCTGATTGTTACAAACAGAACCCACTTTATGATCTAGTGGCAAAAACCATATGGTGTGTAATTTAAAATATAGCCTGTGGACCTTGAATCTCATGGCAGAAATGCCAGGATCTTCATCCCAGAGATGGACCCTTTGAAATGAGCCTGAACCAAGCCCACGTAGCCAAATAGCGCTGAACTTTGTAGCAGTGGGATTCCCATCTGGACATTGACTTAGGGCTATCTCTCATCTGAACCTAAAGCAGAGAATAATGAACGTGCAACTGCTTCCCCTGAAGTCAGTGGGAGTTTTGCCAGTGTCTTCAAAGGGAGCAACCATAGACCCAGCAGGAGGAAAGCAATATTACCAACTCCAAGTGTTCAAAAATCATGAGCCGGGTCCCCAAAATCACGGGACTAAAAAAATAGACCCACCTTCTGGATTCTTCCCATTTGCCTTGTGGGTTCCGAGCTTTCAAAGTGCATGTAGTTCACGTCTTCAGGCTTTTATCTGCACCGGTGAGGGTTAGAAACTTCCTTTATTTTTAAATGGAATATTTTCATGCAATCACTTGCCTCCAAGAGCTGAGGCTTGAAGAAAACCAACACGTATTGCTATACTCATAAAAACACAGGAGTAGACAACACTGGTAAAATGAGTGTAATAACCCCACACAGGGGCTGATCCTATACCACTAATGTCAATAGGAGTTTTGTCATTGTCTTCTGGGGAAACAGGAATGGGACAATAATGGACAGAAAGGTCCTGACTAGGAAGGACTGCATGAACTGACCTTTTATGATACAGGATATTAATTGTATTATCTCATTTTAAAAAGCCGTATAAGAAAGAGACATCAAGATAATATGGAAAGGCTGGGTTCTGAAATAAATGTATTATCTGGTTTTATTACGAAGTGCCACGGCCGTTTAACAAAGTACTATCCTTGCATTTTCATTCTGTTTGTACAGCACCTAGCACAAGGGGGGTCCTGGTTCATGATTGGCACTTCTAGGGATTAATGGAATAATGAGAGAAGAAAGCTAGTGAGCTAAACATGGCTCAATTCCTGCAACCCCTTCTCTCCTAAGGAGCCCTGACAGGGGAGTAGCCTCACGGAAAACAATGACAGTGCTTGCGTGAGTAAGGGTGGCAGGATCAAGCCCCACGTTTGCAAAATCAATCTACTGTCCAAATGGATGAGAATAACAACATTTCAAACAGGCTTTAAAATCTCAACTGAATAGGCTTGAAAATTTGAACAGTAAATCCTGATTTTGAGATGCTGTTACCCTGGAGGAGGGTTCTTTTTAGAACCGTAGGCAAAAATTATTTGCAGAAGAAGAAATCAAATTTCTATTTGCAAAAAAGTAGCTGGAAAGAATTGGGTACAGAAGGGTCTTTTCAAAAGGCAGTCCTCAGGCTACTGTTCTTTGTTGTAGGAAAGCTGTACCCAGTATGTGCATGCTAGCACTCCAAGAGTCCAAGGGGTCAGAAAAGTGAACGTTTGAGAGAAAAACAGTGTGAGACAAGTAATGTGATTATAGGAAAAAAGCTTTGAATAGCATGGGCTGTCAAACAGCCCCTGCGATCAGACAGTGGAGGGCTGTCAATCCCTTCCTGGCTGATAGATCTCCTAATAGCCAAGGAAAGAGTACAAGATCCCTGCTAGAGCAGCTGTCAGAACCATGAGATGGGTGTAGGAGGGAAACATACTTGCCTTTTCAGGCTTCATTTCTAGTGTTCTCTCTACTTTTTAATGAGCACTCATTTAAGGGATTAAAGGCTTGATCCAGCTGAATCAATGGAAGTCTTTCAGAGGAAGTTGGACCAGGTTGCTAGCTATATGAGTTGTGCATAATCGTACTTAAGAATTAAATATAATAGGGACCTGATCATTCTAGGGACATGAGCCTAGAGTCTCTGTGCCTATAGAATTTCCTGGATATCAATTGATGTTCTCTGCCACAAGATTTGTAGGATCAGGCCCCGGTATCTCAATAAAAAAGATAATATGTTTGCAAGGTCCGTCTTATGATAAATTCTCTTAATATGTTTTAAGGGATACTGCTAGGGACACCGGTATTTTCAAGCCCCCTTATTTCCCGTAGCACCAACAGAAGAGTAACTTTTATTTAAAAAAAAATCCAGTGGACAGCTTTCTTTAAAAAAAAAAAAAAAGTAAATTAAACATTTTCTCCATGCAGTGTTTTCAAATTAAATACTTCGGCAACATGCTAGTGCAGAAGAGCCTGAAAGTGACCTTAACTACAGACAGAAACTGCCTTGTTTATTTCAAGTCTAACCTGAGAAAATGCACCACGTAAACACATCCAACAAATAATGGAAAGTAGATCATAAAATTCTTTTGTTTTTTATAATCCAACATGTTATTTGTAACATAGGGAAGGGATTTAAAAAATAAGATTTTTAGCATGTCAGTGTCCCTTTAAATTAGACTTTTCCGTCATTTAATAGAACTGGAAAGTAATTTGACCAGAAAAGGAGACAAAATTAGGTAGTTTCAAAGATAATAGACAAGTTCCTTAGCTGCTTTTATAGGGTTTGTTCTGAGGGAAAGTCATAAGAAAAATAAAATTTCATATTATCTTTGTGGGTCAACTTATAATGCATATTGTACTCCAGTTACGGAGATAACCAAGACATCAAACTGCTATTTTTCTCACTAAGTGGAATTTGGCATAACATCATCTTGAAATTTTCATACAAGGCTGTGACCTCTTTCTCCATGTCAGTTTCTTCTGCGAATCTGCAGCTCTTCCCTCCTGATGCAACTTCCATCTTTGCTAAAGGGAGGATAGGTTTTCTTCAACAAGAGGTGCTTTCCTACTACAGAAACAACTACTGAAATTGCACAGATCGCCTGCAGGAAGACAAACCATGATCTTTTTTCTTTCTTTAAAACCATCAGGAAAACACTTATTCCTCTGATTTCATATCATGTATGAGATTTTATGCTCGGGATGAACTTTACCCCTCTGCAGAAGACTTGTATGAGGGTCTTACTAGCCAACGTCCACGTGTTGCTTCTCCACCCAGAGGTGACTTTCACCCTGAGTTAACATGTGAGTACACTGGTTATACCTTCTAGCATTTACTGGATTCATCGGTGCTACACTGACTTACAATCAAGAGCCTGAACGTGCTTCCACTGAAGTTAATGGGAACAGTGCCATGCCTCCATTTACTTCAAGGAAGCGATGACAATTTACACCAGCTGAGGATCTGCCTCAATGACTGCAAAGGGAGCAGGATTGGTCTCCAAGTCCAGAAAGGAGATTGTCATAATTTACCCCTAGCCCCTGCCCAGTTCTTTTAAAACCATGATTTGGCACTGAATTTGCTTCAATTGCCAAAAAAAAAAAAAATTAAATGCACATTCCCTTGATTTCAAGGGGCTTGCCATCCTTAGAGGTGCCATCTACCAACCATTTTTTCACTTGAAGTTTGGCAATAAGTAGTGAAATGACAGTGTAGTTTATCCAAATGAAACAAAGACTACAAAGCCGGAGCAAAACACTCCGCTAGCGTGAGTTGGCGCAAGTCCACTGAAGCTGTATTAGTTTACACCAAAAGAGAATTCAGACCAGGCGTTGTCACATCTGCGCTCCAATGAAGCTACTACAAATAAAATAAACCCTGGTTGTTTTTTCTCAGATTTAAGAATTGATTTTTTTCCTGTGATCAGACAGAAGAATGCTACCACAGGACCAATATTGTCCATTTGTTTCCTTCTGCTTCCCTGCTTGTCTGTCCTCATCTTTTGTCTCTCACCTTATACTTAGAATGGGATGGGGCAGTCTCTTTGCTCCAGTTTTATATAGCACCTAGCACCATGGGGTCCTGGTGAGTGACTGGGGCTCCTAGGCTCTATGATAATACAAATAATAATAAATTTCTCTTAGCATGAAGCTGGCCTAATGACCTGTCAGCAGTCTGCAAAGCAATGAGTGCATTTTTATGGAAATACTTGTTAAATTTTTGCTGGCTTCCAGTCAGCACATTATAATAGGGGCAGGCAAACATCCGAGACACTACACTGAAGGACAAGTCAAGTGACAAACAGTTATAGAGGAAAATATGGTATCCGAAGAGAGCTGGAGGATAGAAAAATGTGAAGAGATGTGGTAACAACACTAGATATTGGTAGATCTTTACAAAGGGAAGAGAAGAGTAGGAAGAAAATGCTAATCATATAGGTCCTAATCTTATAAAGCGTATTTACTCATGGCAGTAGTTCCTTTGAAGGCAGTGTTCTTCTACCAACCTGGAGGGGGAAAAGAATCTATTATCAGATCAGAGAAAACATCACTTGAAGACAATGGAGACTGCCCTCATGGATAAAACTGAGATGTGCTCAAGTATTTGTAGGACTAGCGCTATTGATGAAAGAACGAATACAAGAGGTAAAAGTGAATGAGAACTACAGATGAAACAGTCAGGTGAAATGCCCCCTTTTGAGATTATGTACAAACATGCCTTTATGTCTTGTTATGTTAGGCCTGTGTATCTTGAATATGGCATACCGTTAACAGGAGGTGAATCAAGATGGTTTGGTTGCATTGTTGAGATTCCATTACAAGTACTCTATAACGCAGCAATGGTTCTCAACCAGGGGTACACCTATATAGAGGTCTCCCAGAGGTACATCAACTCATCTAGATATTTTCCTGGTTTTCCAACAGGCTATATAAAAAGCACCAACGAAGTCCCTACAAACTAAAATTTCATAGACAAAATGAGAAAGTAAACAATTTTTCAGTAATTGTGTGCTGTGACACTTTTTTTTTAACCGTTTTATGTCTGATTTTGTAAGCAAGTAGTTTTTAAGTGAGATGAAACTTGGGTTATGAAATATAAACCAGACTCCTGAAAGGGGAGCTGTAGTCTGGTAAGGTGGAGCGCCACTGCCATACAGGAATATACATAAAGTAAGACCTTCCTGCTTTATGAATTGCCTTGATGTTTATCCAAAAGAACTGAAAAGTGACAGAGTGTATCAGTTTCAGCAGAGACAAAATGCAAAATGAGGACAGAGGCTCAGATTCTTCATGCAGAATATTTTGAATATTTTATAATGCAGAAAGAAGTTTGCTAAATTCACACTCAAGTTTAAAGGCGATGGTTGGGGAGGAGAGAAACTTCCCAGACCAGCTAGCCTTACCTTTTTACATTCCACAAGATTTTCCACTGCACTAATGATCCCAGAAGCCTAACTGGACTAATTCTGATCACTTCTAATGATGGGATGTTGTATTACTAACTTATTAGAAAAGGAACAATAATAGTAATCAGTGCAATTAAATAGCATCTGCCATTTCTAATGACCACAAATCAGTGTAGCAGTAAAGGAACCATTTCCATCGTGTACGGCTGACTTATACCTTTGGGTTGGAACACATCAGCTGTTTATCAGCCACTGCTTCTCTACCTTAGGATTGCCCAACTGACATTAGGAATTTAGGTAGGCAGAATGTAATTACCCAAGCTGTAATTTGGACAGGGCACCAAGGCCAGTTCTCGCAAGAAGAGCCTTGGGATCTTTAATAAGCAAAAACAAAATCTACCTCATTTCCTTTATTAAAGGCAGTATCTGCAGGAGCAGTGTTTCCAGCAGCTGGCAAAACCATTGATTTTATCATGCTTCAAAGGGAAGAATCTGCCATATACTGAAAACATGAAAGCCACTCCCTGCAGCACACTGAATTTTTCTCCCACCCTCTGGCCACGTACTGGCAAATCCCCACCCTCGTATGATCGAAAAGGAGCACGGTCCTAATTGTAGAGCTGCCTCTGTATCAAAAGACTTCATGCATACATCTCAAGGGAAGGATATTTGCATCACAAGGATCAATTTGAAACGGAATCTTATTTATGTAATCCGAATGTCTTTCATGATCACTTCCCACCACTGCAGTGCAGGATTGGGGATATAAATAGTTGTGTTTTGTCCAAAACAGATTTGCAAAACAGCATCTTGGTAGTTTCCTGTATGACAGGACAGCTCAGTCTGAGATGGCAATTGTTCTGTTACTGAGTATGAAGGGAATATTGAGTTTAATTATTTGTTCTTTGTCTAAAATCTGCAACACAGACGTGCTTTGCAATAGCAGGACAGTTTGGTTTGTCAGGACAGATGTGGATTAATTACTGGAATGGACACTAATCTTTTTTCTAGCTGTTTGGGGTGAAAAGACAGGTTCACTGTTCTATGACATGATGTAATGTTTCTATGCTGATGAACCAGAAGTAAGTTGTGACCTTCAGCCAAATGCTAATTAGAAGGAAGTAAGTCTGTAATGAAAATCCTTCTTACTTTTAGGCCACACAATACAGTTTGAATACTATTTATGCACTGCTTCGAAAGGTGGAATTTGTACTTCTGGGAATGGTACAAAACCAAAACTCCAACACCGGTTTAAAGCATCTGCTAGTAATTACAGTAGGCAGGTAGCTGGCACCCAGTATCCATTGCAAGGCCCAGTCCAGAGTTTATAAAGAGAATTGCAATAAAAATTAAGCTGTTCTCTAAAGTGGGTGACATTTTACTTACCAATATTTTAAACCTTAGAGCACTAATGTAAGACCCTTAAGTATTTGACCCTTTTTCTCAAAGAGACCTTGCTCTAAAGGGAGTTAGACACACAGACCAAGAATGGAATCAGACATTTAGCACTCTTTGTCACCGGGAAGATTCAGAAAAACATTCAGGTCTTGGTCCTTGGGTCCAGTCTGGCTGTTCTGCACCACTCAAACAGCACAAAGCAGCAACAAAGCCAAAATTTAACCAGTTTCCCAAGGAGTCACTCTGTGCAAGGGGAGAAATAAACTTGGCATGGCATTCCCAGCAGAAATGGCTCATGGCCAGGGCATTTCCTGTATATCGGGACTCTCCTCTTCCAGGTTTGCATCACTGGCCTTTGAAGAAAGCAACAAAGGATTCGGCTACTAAGAGTATCATCCCTTCAACATGGCTCAGATAGAGCTGGCTTTTTAAAAACCTTTGAAAGATATTTAGGTCTCGTATAGGTTCAAAAACATTTTGGGCATCACATGGTCTGAGATGTGTACCAATTAGCCTCATGAAAGAAAGAGTGTGGAGTACATGGGCCACACTGACAGTGTGGAACATGTCAAACTTTACCCTGCCATTACCATGGGGATCTTGATTTCTCTTTCCCTTCGAACTACAGCTCAAAGAAGGAACCTCTCTTCAGAGAGTCAAGACATGGCTACAGTCAGCAATGGGCAATGACCAGTTGTTTGGGATGCGTCTATGAGCATCCATCAGGAGAAGATTAGAAGAGGACACGTCTCCAGACAGATTAGTGAACTGATCTGGATATAAAGCAAGGCAACTTCAGTTCCTATTTAAGGAATATTCATTTGTACATAAGATAACAACTGGGTTACAGTTTCGTATGTCATCAGGCTAACTTGTGTTAGTCATCATTTCTTAATTAAAACCCTTTGCGCCTAGCCACAAATACAGGAAGCTAAAACATTTGCAGGTTGGTTGAGGATCAAAAGGTGCTACTGCTGCTTTTGCGGAAAGTGAAAAATAAAAAGGAAATGTGTAAATTATTAACTGTGGCCGAGATCCACCAAGGTATTTAAGGCTATGTCTACACTACCATTTGCATAGGTTTAAGTTATGTTGCTCAGGGGTGCAAATATTCCCCCCTCCTGAGTGACATAAGTTCCACGACATGGCGCTGTACACACTGCTGCTTGTGTCGGAGTGAGAGCGTCTCCTGCAGACATAGCTTATGGGGCTCACAGGGGTGGTCCCGTCTGTGCTGGTGGGAGAGCTCTGTGCCATCTGCATGGAGTGTCTTCACCTGACATGCTGCAGAGGCGCAGCTGTTTTGGTACATCTGCACCACTACAGCAGTGTACGTGAAGACATGTCCTAAATGCCAAACTCCCAGTGAAATCAATGGAGTTAGTTGCCTACCTACCTTTGAGCGTCTGGGCCTAAATCTGTAACTGGACTTTCTGAAATGGACTCATTAAGTAAATTCATCCCACCCAGTATTGTCAGCCCCAAGCATTCAAAAATCATGAGTCAGGCCTCTAACAATCATGAGACTGACTTAAAAATAATGAGATTTTTTTTTTAAAGTGGGGGTTCTTGCTATTTTTCTTTTGGCATTTGAAACTTTGTGGTACATTAGGGTCACAGTTTGACGCTTTTCTTCCCAACTATGAGGGCTGGAAATGTATCTAATTGGAAGATGAAAGCGGAGATCCTCACAGAACCTCATAACTCTAGGAGTTTAGGCTTTAAAGGAAAAAGCAACTATCACGAGTCTCGCTATTGAATTGCAGGAGTCTGAAATGCTGCACTCTCTCTGAGGTTATCGATTGTGTAAAAATTGCGGTTTCAAAACTACCCCCTGAATTTTTTCCAGTAGACTCTTTGGCCATTAATGTTAGGGAGGTGTCAGTAGTAGCCCCATCGATAAGATTGTGCTAAGATTTTCACTTAAAGAATAATATTCCTCTTTATTACTCAATTAAGTTTCCAGATTTGGCACAATTAAATTGTGTTCATTTTCTGGCTGAAATATATTATTAAGTTTCCAAATAAACCTTGTAAAGTAATATTTTTTATTATCGTCAGCAGCATTCTTTTTAAAGCGTCACTAACTTCACCTCTTTTTCATTTCTGTAGCTGTCTGAGAACAGTGGAAGGAAAAAAACCCCAAGGATTCTACAAACAACTTTCACATCAGTCGCAATGACTAGGTTTCAGGGAAGGATTCACCAGTTTCATACTATGATAATCCAAGGTATGGGACATATTAGGCTTCCATAGCCAAATAGGAATCATGCCCTCAGGCTGATATGATTTCTCTTCTAGATTAAGGAGAATAACGTGGAAGAACAAAGGTGAGGGAGCACAGAGTATGCTGCTCCTTGACAGTCTGCAGTGAGCTATGACTACAAAATGGCTGCTGAACTCTTGTCTTAGAACTTTAAAGATGCAGTATGCAGAAAACAAGAGGCATTACAGTTTCATAGCTAGTCACTCCAGAGAGCAAAAGCTACATTGATTCCAAGTTATTCAGCATTCTTCTTCCATGAGGGAAGAGCTTGTCTGGAGCCCATATTAAGTCCTTGAGGAGAAGGATTGGAGCACAAATTCACTCTTAGAAAAAAAGTGTTGCTAGAAGGAGCCCACATGAGATAGTGAATATGTGTAAGAAGAGAAAGCCTACCCTCCCCCGCCCAATGATGGATTCGGCTCAATAACGATCCAAGGCTGTGCAGACTAACGCATATTTGTTTTCATCCTCTGAGTCACATGCCACCAACAAAAGGCTGATTTTCTTTTTGGTGATTTGGGTTCTATAATTTCTGCATCCAGGTGTTGCTCTTTTAAGATTTCTGACAGCATGTTCCACACCTCATCCCTCTCAGACTTTGGAAGGCATTTCAGATTCTTAAACCTTGGGTCAAGTGCTGTAACTATATTTAGAAATCTCACATTGGTACCTTTTTTATATTTTGTCAAATCTGCAGTGAAAGTGTTCTTAAATGTAACAGCATGTGCTGGGTCATCATCTGAGATTGTCGTAATTCGAAATATATGCCAGAATGAGGGTAAAACCACAGAGCAGGAGACATATAATTCTCCCCCAAGGAGTTCTGTCACAAATTTAATTAACACATTATTTTTTTAATGGGCATCATCAGCATGGAAGCATGTCCTTTGGAATGTAGCCAAAATATAAAGGGTCATACGAATGTTTAGCGTATCTAACACATAAATACCTTACATCTCTGGCTACAACAGTGCCTGCAAATGCCTGTTCTCACTTCCAGATGACAGTGTCAGCAAGAAGCAGGCAGCGTTATCTTCCATAAATGTAAACAAGATTGTTTGTTTTAACAAGAAGTAGGACTGAGTGGACTTGTAGGCTCTAAAGATTTAAGTGGTTTTGTTTTTGAGCACCTTTAAGTAACATAAAAAAATCTACATTTGTAAGTTTCACTTTCACAATAAAGAGATCTCATCACAGTACTTGCATGAGGTGAACTGAAAAATACTAATTTTTTGTTTTTTGTATATCTTTTTGATGCAAATATTTGTAATAAAAATAACAATAGAAAGTGAGCACTGTACACTTCGTATTCTGTGTTGTAATTGAAATCAACATATTTGAAAACGTAGAAAAACATCCAAAATATTTATAATAAATTTAAATTGCATTCTGTTATCCTTGAATGTGTGATTAAAACTGCAATTAAGCGCGATTAATTTTTGTAATCAAGTTGGTTTGTTTTGAGTTAATCGCTTGAGTTAACTATGATAAATTGTCAGACGTACTAGGAATATAGGTACATGTAACTAGTTCGTATATTATGTGTATGATATAGATATAATCACACAGTGTATTCTGTTTATAAATGAATTGTGGACATGTATTTCAGTCTAAAAGACAAACCTTTCGTGCAAATTAGTAAAGACGACGTGGCCTGGATTACTACTCTAATTTTCACATTTGTTTCGGTTTACAGGAAAATTTGCAGCTAGAACTGGATTTTGGTGCATGTGAAGCAAGCAAGTGTATAAGACTTTCACAGGTGCACATAGGATGTTGGCTTGTTTGTCTGCCACAAAGTCACTTACCTCCTCTTATATGGCAGCTGCTTTAAATTTTGGCACTGCCTCGGCCTTTAGCCATATAGAGGCAGAATTCCAGGCCTCTGGCTTCCTAATTTGGCACTTCGGTTAACCCTTTTGTTGTTGATCCTTGCAGCAGTTGAATGAGGCAGCATCTCTTTGCAGAGTAGCACTTCAGTAAGGGCACACGTCGTGCAACACTAGAGCTTAACAAGAGCTGATGCAGAAGCAGACGGGAGTATTTGGCCCTCTTTCTTGAGAAGTCATTATGCTTTTATATAATTAGTTAAATTTCTTCCTAACAACACTTTCTTCCCTATGGGGCGTTATAATGTAGCCTTTGTTGGAGCACAAGATTAAAAACTAAACCTCGACTGATGAGGGATCGATAGAACTAGCTAGAACCAGGCGGGTGCTATACAAAATTTCCTTCAAGATTTTGCTAGTTCTTCTTCGCCCTGAGCTACTAGCCCACTTCTGGGCTTTTTGTAAACAATAACCTCCAAGTTAGATGGTGATTCTATGATGTGGATATCTGGCCCGCCGATATGGCTGATTCATTTCACTTGTGACGGAAAGAGGATTGAAATCCGTGCCTCCAGAAATGAAGGCAAATGTGCTTTCTCAATGCCATCTATACTGTAGCGTGCCTATCTACAGGAAATAATGTCCTGCTCTTAAATTGTAATTTCATAATTCAGTGCTGCTGGAGTTTCTACATGACTGGACAATCTCTAGCCCTTGTAGATCATGCTCCTGTGCTCAATACAATCAGGCCTGTGTGGTTTAGCTGGGTACTAGATTCAAATATACTTGTCTCTGACAGTCTCTTAAGCACAGTGTAAATGCCAAAAACCTTCAATTAATCCCTCCATGGCTTTGTGCGACTGTAAAACAGCAGAATTTTTCCTCAGACATGGAAAGAAAAGTAAAGCCATAGGGTATATGGACAGATGAGTTTTTACAATGTAAAGAAAGGAATGATTAAATAACCTGCTTTTTTCCCTTTATACAGAATATAATCAAAGCATGGAGTGGTTACCAAAACACTAATCTTCTCAGTAGAACTCTTCCAAGATATGAAGTCAAAGGGAAAACATTTTCAGGGGACAGTTTGAAGAATAGTAGGCGAAACAGAAAGAACGACTACACAAAAGCTTTATCCGGCTGATCAAGGTCATGTGATGCCTCAGTCTTATAGCAGAAGAAATGGCGATTTGGTTTAATTACTGTCCTCCCCTCCCCCATCCTTTCAGCTGCAATTCTTTGCTTCCTTTGAGATTTCTCCATTCTTGAATAGCAAGATGAAGTTTCTGAACCAGCAGCAGTGCTTAATATATGTGCCGGGACTGAGCCCCAGCACGTCTAGACTTGGCAGTTCATAGCCCCAGCACCTCTGGGCTCGCTGCATGAGTTATGAATATAAAAAAATTGCTGGAGCCCCACCACCTAATTGCTTGAGCCTGGGTACCTCTTAGATTACAAATTAAGCATTGACCAGGGCAGTTTAAATTCTGCCAGCTAACGGCAGTACTCTGTAGCCCTAGATCTGCTTACGGACTTTGGACTTTCCAGCTCAAAGAGACTATTAGATTAATTTGCACTCATTTAATCTGAACACAGTAGAAGCCATAGAATTTTTGCTCAGTGATTTCTGCATCAAGCTCAGTAACTCCGTGGTTCCCAACCTTTTCTCCGCCACGGCACATCTTGATACCTTTCATTATTTTGAGGCACACCACCATATTGTCTCCAAATAAACGCACGAATATTCACGAGCCAATCCAGAACGAGGCTAGGAGTGCTAAAATCAAAATGAACGTGGCGGCTAATGTTAGAGCGCAATCTATCTTGTGTGCCAGAATTAACATTTTTCAAACAGTCGAAACCAACATTAAAGCTAAGAACTGTGGATTAAAGCAGTCTCCATAGAGAAAGTGACGTGCACTTGAGAATAGTATTTTGGGACGACAAGCACTTAATAATTAATTGTTTCTTCTCATTCCCAAAATAGTCTTCCCAAGTGTGTGTCACTTTCTCTGCTTTTTTTAAATGCAGTATAATTAATTATGTCCCACTCAGGGAATTGGCACCTCAGGAGATCAAAAAAGTAATGAGCTAGACCCCAACAAATCAGGAGATTATAAATAACCACTTGTTTTGTGGGCCAAAGAAATTATACCGTATTTTCAGCCAGCCTGAGACAGAGAGAGAAAGAGAGGGAGAGTTAGTGCTGCCCATGCTCCCAAATGTATTGGGTACAAGGATTTTGGCCCCTGCTGAAGGAGTTCTAAGCCCCACATCTGCCCATCTCTTGACCAACAATGAATTCTGCCTCCCAACCTCCAAATTAATCCTGTGCCCCTAGCCTCCAAAATCAGTTCTTTCCCCCACTGCCATCAGTTCTGTCCTTAACCTCCACCATTCCAGCCGCCACCTCACCCCAATTCTGTCCCACACAGCCCCCACCAGTTCTGCCAACCCCCACCCTTAGTTCAGCCTCCCCCCCCACCTCTGAGGTTCTTGCTCCCTTCCAAACCGGGGGGGATGCAGCAGAGTCTCCGCTCCCCTTCCAGGCTGTGGGGGAGTGGCTCCAGGGGCTCCTCTCTCCCATCCCCAGCTGGCAGCGGCAGGAGAGAGCAGGAAAGACAGAGGAGAAGGAGACTAGCTTTGATTAGTTACTCTGCCCATGGAGGAGGCAGGCAGTGAGGCAGATGACCAATTAGAAGCCAGCTTTCCCCCCTTTACTCCCCCTCTGGCTCAGACACTAAATAAAATACAAGGGAAGGTGGTTTTGGTTTTCACGTGTCATTTTTCAAAAAATTTCACAGCACACCTGTTTGGCTTGACTGCACACTGGTGTGCTCCGGCACATCAGCTGGGAAACTTTGCAATAACATGTGGATGAGCTAGATCTGGGGTTCCCAAAGGGTGGGCCGCACCCACGGGCACAAAGAACGAAAAGGAAACATTACATTGTTTATTCAGTGTTATAGTTTATGTGTATTGTGGTAAAGTCAAGCCAGGTGGCTATGGCAGGGTACTTCAGGGCCGATATGTGAGCCCTAGAATGCTTAAAGCCCTCTTCCCTACAGGCAGGAAAGAGGTTGCAGCTGGGGCTGATTAGGCAGTTAGGCCAGCTGGGGCTGCTTAACTAATTAGGCCACCTGGGGCTAATCAAGGAGCCCCGCCCCAAACACTTAAAAACCTCCAGTGCAAGCAGGCAGTTGGAGGTGGTAGAGTGAGGAGAAGAGGAAGGAGCTGCTGGAGTAGTGGAGAGAGAAGTTTGAAGATAGAGTTTTGAGGTAGAGGTTTCTACTGCTGGGGAAGCAGAGCTAAGGGGACCCTGATCCTGGACCTTCCAGCCTACAGGGAGAACAGGTACCCTGCTGGGCCACTGGCATAAACAGGCTAGCTGCCCTCCCCAGTGAGGTTGGGGAGACAGCCCCTCAGGCCTACAGAAAGGCCTGCACCTGCTTGCCCTGAAGGGAGTGGCCAAAGAGAGGGGAAGACCCAGAGACTTTCCCGGACTGGGGTGGGACTACCTCAGGCCCCACAGCCTACAGAGACTGTTGCCAGTGGGCGAGTGCCAGAAAGGGGAGCTGGTGTACCACTGTATGTAATAATGAAAATGAATAATTTTCCTCTGGAAGTGTTAATAGTGGGCCACAATCCTGAGTGCAGCTGCACAGGTGGGCCTCAGGGAGAAAAGTTTGGGAAGCCCTGAGCTACAGTGTTTAGCTTAGTAAGCTCTCTGATCTCAATTTAAAAAGACAGTAGGAGATGGAGAATAACCATCAGAATGTGGTACATTTACACCCTATATATTAAAACTTTACATATTGTTTCTAGTTTGATCTTTTCTAGCTTCAGCTTCAAGTCACCGAGTTCACTGAAAGTTGTGTGACTGGAGCTAGGCAGTATATATTCCTAAGGCACCAAGTTTAACTAAAATGGTATATTTTTCCTGCCATTCTGAAAAGGATGTATATCTTGGAGAGCATGGTGTGAGGGCCTAGGGCTGGGGACGGAAGTAGGCAACTTCTGAAATCCATCATGTCTTAGCCATCTACCAAAATCCTCATCCCCTCCTGGAGGCATGTCCATTGTACAACACATGAGAACATTTTAAGAATGTGTACATTTAGATAACAGGACGCTGGACTGCTGAGCTTTCTGTACCAGAGAAGTGAAGATGACGTCAGAAGATTCTCAAATGGAATTGTGAGACACCGTTGAAGAGACTAAAGGGTCTGAAATAAGATGTGGCTGGTGTCTTTGTTTCCTTGTAATGCCTAAGGATCTGAATCAAGGATCAGGGCTTCACTGGGTTGAGCACTGTGCAAAGCCAGTTAACAGACAGAGAGCTCTCTTACCACAGAGAGCTCACAGTCTTATTTTATAACAAGACTGAACAGGAAAATGGACCAAACAAATTTGGTGGAAGGGATGGGGAAGGTATCTGTAATGGAGTCCCTGCGGTTCCTCTCTCAAGGGATGGGGAAACCTGACCAGACCCAGTTATCCACACCGGGTGGTCCCAACACCAGCCCCACTTACATACTATTCACAAAAGGGGGCGGGGGGAGAGGGTTCTGTTCTTTGTGGGCCTCCTTAAGTGTCTCCAGCTGGGGCTTCAAAATGGAAGTCACAAACACCCCATGCCTTCATGGACCTCCCTGAGGTCCCAGAGAAAATGGGGGGTGAGTCTACAGTGCTGCCAACAATCCAGTCTCAAGGTAATGGGTTTAGGGGACATCGCTCTGGCTGGGTCTCTATGGCAGGCTGAACCTACCTATCTGTCTTACCATGGAGTCTGCTGTACTCTCCTCAGGGTCAGGGTGAAGGTCTTCTGCCTAAGAATTCTCTCTACAGCATCAGCCCTACCTTCTGGGCCTCTCTGGCCCTCCTTATCCACATGGAGCCTATCCACCCCGTCACAGCACCGTTAAAATGATAATCAGTACTGTAGGCTTCCCGTTTACTGGCATTGCATAGACATCATGGCAGAGGGGAGTTTTCAGACGAGATTTGAAGTGAAAGAGGGGAAGGTGGTGACTTCATGGGTTTTGATGGATGTTTTTCCCGCTGGTAAAGAAGGGCAGTCAAAAATGACCTAAAATTGTATATTGACTGAGCATGCTTATAAATAGTAGTGAACAAACATCAAGTCTGGAGTTCAGATTTGGTTCAGAATAGCATCAGAAAGACTATATTGCGCCGCCCCTTCCCCTCCCCCCCCACAATCTTCTCTGAACTATCCCATTCTCTTGGGTTTGAAAATCTTGAGAGACATAGGCTCATGTGAAACTTCTGGATTTTTTTTTTTTACTGCTTCCAGCTGGGCAAGAAATACTGCCAGAATAGCATTTCTCCATCTTGTCTCAGGTTGAACCCCAAAGTGCAGATTAGTCATTTCAATTTTTGGGAGGATCTTTTTGTTATAGGAATCATTTGCCTATAGCTTGTCCAAATCTCCTATTTCCTTATTTCTCCTTCTTATGGATGTATTAATAGGGCAGTTTGTATCCTGGCTTTTCTCTGACAGAAACACCATTTCACCTTGTAGGACACACCCTCTAGTCCAACCCTGTGCTTGCTTTGAGCAGGGGGTTGGACTAGATGACCTCCTGAGGTCCCTTCCAATCCTAATCTTCTATGATTCTATGACACCATTTTTTTAACTATCTGCTCTAGCCCAGCAAAGGTGACCATCAGGGTAAATTTGTGACTTTCTAGAGCTTTGAGGGTATTATTCTATTCCTATACAATCTTTCTCCCTTTTATTGAACTTATTGGTTTTAGTCTTGTGTATCATGAATTGGACTCCTATTTATACACAAGGATATTAGGTTGAAAAAAACTAAGGGCCAAATTCAATCTTGGAACGCACTTGATATCTCCAAAGGCGGACCTTGGATCCACGATTTGAAAGTCAGAGGCTGAGACCACCTGTTATAATGTACATCAGAGTAAAGCCAGCATAACGCCAACTACAGTGAAGATACTCCTGATTTACTTCTGTGTATGCGTGATCAGATTCTGGCCCTTAGTCTTGAATGCTCATCCTTTGTGCTTTACTTTCAGTATTGCAACTTGCATCTAAGACAGTATCTCATACTGTTCTGAGACTACTGCAGAGTTCAGTCAGAACATGCTGTATTAGCCTTTGTTCCATTTGCTGATCGTTGTAAAGCGTTTACGTATTATAGGTTTGAGGAAAGGTTGATGGAAGGTGTTTGGAGGGAAAGAAACATGTTCCTCATCATCAGGTGGAGGAGGCTAGAAAGACAATGGGTGGGATTTTCAACAGCACTTAGACATTTAGAAGCATAAATCCCCCTGAAAGGCAACATCATTTGTGCTCCCAAGTGCCTTGGATGCTGTGGAAAATCCCACCTCACAACTATTTAAAGGGGAGAGCGCTCTGGATCTAAACACCCCAAACTTTGTAAGGTTCAGTATTCAAAGAGAGCCTCACAAAATTTCATATTGTAGCCTTTGCCATTTATAATGAATTTCAGCTCTGGCCACCTCTGATTTTGTATTAAAACTCTGCCTTTAAATCAAACTGCAGCTCAGACCCATGTCCCATTCAAAACATGAAAGAAATTAGTAAACCAGGACTGTATTTTCAGCTCTATGTGTCTGGCTCATGGAAGGCAGGCAAGTTGACAGAGATGATCTTTTGCAGTGCAAATGCAACTGTCTTTGTGAGCCAGGTCCCACTGACATCAATGGAAAGTCTCCCGAGTCCAACGGACATCAATGGAAAGTCTCCCAGGTCCAACGGACATCAATGGAAAGTCTCCCATAGACTCAGTGGGCTTCAGATCCTATCTTAGGCAGCTGCCGTCAAAATTGGACTACCTGTGAGACACATTGACAAGCCTATTTGGAGGGGGGAAAAAAGTATCTGAGAACTGCATCTTGAGTCCAGTCTACCTCTCCATTCCGTGCAAACACGTGCAAAAGTCATGGCCCTTGGAGAATCAGGAAAGGGATTCAGCGCTTCTCTGCCTCAATGTAACAATTGCACTGTTCGTGGCATGTGGCTCCCAAAGATCAACACACACCCTTCAAAATATGTGAGTTATACCGTGTCCTTTGGGAAGAGAGCCCTAATCAAGGGGCACTCTGAAATTACACTCAAAGAAAAAATATTAACTTTGCAACTGATGATAGCCTAAAGTTAGCTAGCTCCATCCTCAGCTGAGTTCAGACAGTGGCAGAGCAGTCTATATTGGAATTTTTTCCAGCGACAAGGTTACACGAGGCAAAAAGCAGAGCTGAGCATAAAAAAGCCCCTAAATCTGTCAAACATAGTTTTAGGAAATATGCGGGGATAAGTTTGAGAACTGAATAAATTAAAACTAAACAAGCATACTAGACTGCTTGATGGACATTTTCAGTGTCTGAAAGGAATGGATCTCTTAGACATCTAAATGCATGTCATATCATTATAAACATTGCTTGTCTCCTTAATAAAACTAGGACCCAAAATACTTAGTACGGAACATAGTGTTTGCTTCTGCAAGTAGTTCCATTGAAATTCATATAGTATGGAATTGGGTCACTGAGGAAATTTCTGCCTGCACTGCGCAAAAAAAAGTGCACAATAACTTGATTAAATTGCATCTTACATTTACCCAAACTACTAGCAGTTTCAGGGGGAGTTTTGGGTGTGTGAGGAAAGCCTCCCTGGAACTTTATCCACTATTTATAAATGGCCACCTGTGTGAGCAGCACTGTGAAGGCAAATAACTCCTGGGTGTACAACTGCTTGCCACCCAGTATGGTGCTTGCAACTCTGAGTGGTCCCAAACAAATTATCGAGCGGGTTAATTGCTTGCAAGGAGTTTCTTGGGCTCCCCACTGAAATGTATGACATTGATTGAGTTTGATTGGAAACTGGACTAGAGGGACCACCGTTCTGATCTGGGATGGCAGCCCTAGAGTTTATAAACTCTTCAAAGTTCTCATTTCAAAGGATAACAAATATAGGGGGAAAGAACTCAGATTAACCCACCCACATCCGTCGGCCACCAGTCCTTGCTGCGGAGAGCCGAATAACTAAAATTAGTTTCTGTGTCAGCTGTGACACTTCAAAACCATTAGGGATCTTTTTTCTGAAAGTTGAAAGGCTTTGTTTTTATTTGAAGCTGCAGCAGCTAACGCATGCCTAAGGATAAGACTTTGTCACGGAGGTCAGGGTTTCCGTGTCTTCCAGAGACCTCCGAGAAGTTAGCCTTTTCAGCCTCTGCCCCGTCACCTGAGGCAGCGGGGTGGAAGCTCTCAGCTTCTGAGGGCTGCAGAGTTCTCCGGGGATGGCAGTTCTCAGTAGCCATGGGGAACCCCAGCTCCGAGCCCCATCGGGGCCCCGTTGCTGTCAGCCAGGGCAGGTAGTGGGGACCCCAGCTCTGAGCCAGTGCAAGCAGCAGGGGCCCCGTGGCTTGAAGCCACCAGCATCATCAGCAGGGACCCTGCAGCTCCCAGATACTGTTAGTGGCATGGGGAACCCAGAGCTCTTACCTGCTGCGGGGGGAGCCCGGTGCTTGGAGCTGGGACCCTGCAGCTCCCTGCCACGGTCGGGGCTCTGGGTCCCCGCGGGCAGCAGACTCCAGGGCTCCAAGACGTGCAGCTTCCAGTCAGCGGGGGGAGCCCAGAGTTCGGTTGGTCCCCGCAGATCCCAGGCAGAGGATTATGCATAGAAAAGTACAGGCCAGTTGGTTGGTTTTGGTGAGGGGAAGGGGTGACCCAAACTGGAGTTGTAACGAAAACCTAATTTCCCTCCCAACTGTGGGGAGACTAAGCCTGTGTTAGAGAAAACTGATGTAATTTCCTGTGTTTGTCTAAACGGTGTGAACATTGAGGGGAAACACTTCTAGTTTGAGATGGATGATGCTAGGAAATACTAAGAAATTAGTATTAAGAAAACTGTCCGGTCTGTATAGTTAGAGAGGGAAAAGTATGCTTTGCTTCTGAAAATGTTTCTACCTGTAACCTTGGCTGGAAATAGTTAAATATCCCAGTTCTATTTGAAAGATGAAGATATTGAGGCAGCAGAAGGATTGTTGCCTCTACTTATTTATTCTGTGTTTGGTTTTTTCCTTTACAGTGTCACAATTGCACATTGCACAAAATGTAGCAACAGATTTTTCAGTTATGCTAGTTTTCCTAGGGTCCGGATGCTAATTATTGGTGGCTTTGATTTTATTTTTCCTTCTCGCTATTTAACCCTTTTCTGTATTGGCTGTACTTCTCGTGGTGCCACGTTATAAATGTACTTTTAATATAAGTGGCTGATGAAGGGTTATTATGTGATTGACTGATGCTATCAGCTTGTTATAGATGAGTGGCATTGGCTCTTTAAGAAAGTGCAAAGCCAGTGTACCTTTGACTCATCAGCTCCCTCCACTTGGGTTTTGAGTGCATCTGGGCCATATAAATGGCAAGACTGGGTGAATCGGGTGAACGTGAGAGCACAGACTGGACTGCAGGAGCAAAGAAAGGAGGAGGTGAGAGCTGCCCAAGAGCGAGTCTTCAAAGTACAGAAAGCTCTGCAGGCCCTCCCTGGGAAGAGGGAGGAATTGGCTGGATAGCTGCTGATTACCCTAAGCAGGAGAGCTTTTTCTGGGAGGCTAAAAAGGGCTGAGTCCTTGAACTGTGTCGTGGGCTGAAGACATGAGACTCTCCCCTCTCACTGGGAAAGCCTGGACGGGGGGAGAGGGCAGTGTCTGGAGCAAGGGCAGAAAGGACCTGGGATCTGCATGCTGGTGGCCTCCTGGGTGAGGCGCTTGGATAATCGCTGTGCATTTCTAGGTCTGACAATGGGAACTGGAGACGAGTTTTACCATGCAGGCTCTATGGATGATTGTACGGACTAAATTATGCTCAGTGGTGGAATTTTGAGTGGACAGGGGCAGAGTCAGTGGCGTGTGTGTGTGTGTGTGTGTGCTAATGGCTGGACTGAGGGGAAACTGAGGCCCGTGTGCCCTTGTGTTATGGTCAGCGCCTTCTGACCGGAAGATGTGAAGCTCATCAGTAGCAGGTGTTAAATGGTCAAGAGCAACTTCTTGACCTGTTTGGCTCTCTAACAATTGAGTAACCGTGGATGAAAGCATGAGCTGGGCCTTTACTAAACCTTGATCAATGAGCTTTACAAATATATCCTTAATATAGAGCATTACCTTTTAGTCAAAAAACCAACCAACAACAAAAACAGATCTCCAATTCCTGGGTCAGGCAAACCTTCTTTTGTCCGTCGTGATATCAGCAAGGCAAAGAAAGCTTTTTACAATAAGATTTAGCACGGCAGTCAGAGCATCTTCTTTTAAACAAACACACACCATTTGCCCATGATCACTGACTGAGGCGCTAACTCAGTTTTATAATGCCGCAGCAGCACGACTCTGCTTTTGCTGTGCAGCTGTTAGATCCATTCTGACTGAATCAGAGTGTGCCCATTTTTGTCAGGTGTATATTTTGTACGCCACTGGACCTGGGCTGGGTCTCAGCCCAGCTTTAGGATCATCGATTGCATTAAAGTCAAACTGATTTTGGTTGTCCTGTCGCTGCTGCCTGGCTGTCATCATGCTTCACTGTGGCTTAGCCTGAAATCATGACCAAATGCTTGGGGGGTTCTGTTTTGTGCATTAAGTCTAAAACTGTCTTAGCCAATAAAATCAGTTTCCTGGTGTGTTTTACCTGTATTGCCCTGCAACGACATTATTGTAAAAGGAGAGAGCTGGGCTAGCTCTAAGATTGGAATACCAGACTCCGGTCTCTGCTCTGTATGACTAAATAGTACAGTCTGCAGCCGTTTTTTTGGTTGGAAGCATTTTCTGCAGTGGAACTGCTCAGTCCTGGCTGGATTTACAATGGTGAAATAAAGAAACTAAACCTTTAAACAAAAAACTCAGAATGTTTTGCAGCATGCAGCAAAAATTGTGCTGAAACAAGTGCTGGCAATTGTCTTCCATTTTTGATGTTAAGACAGCCAGTTACTTTCGGGAGGATTTTCCTTTTTGTGTACTGAGACAATTGCAGCTTCCTCGTGCTAATTGTCACAGCAGCAGTCTGAAAGAAACAGGACCTGTCCCTTTTTGGTTAGACACCAAGGCTGTGCTGTTCTTTTCCCCTCCCACCCCCCTCGTGAGTGCAATTGTGCCAAGGGACAGGCAATTCACTGCATTGAATTCAAGGTACTGTAGCTTTGGGCCAGTGACCTCAATGACAAAACTAGCATTGGGCCCTAAAAGGGAACAGTGTGGGCAGGACTCTTTCTACACCACCTCCCTCCTAGAGGAGAGTTAAACCAGCCTGACAAAATGAAGCCAATTTTTTATTTCTTGCAATTTTTTTTATGTTCAATTCCTTGGCCATCTTTGGTTGCCTTGCTTTGCTCATAAGCATCTATCATGTTAGAAATGCTGCCTAGCAGCAGTGATTAATTACCCTTGTTACAATCAAGGTCTGAGGAGCTTCTGCTTCATTTGATTGAGGCATTGTTTAACCTGAATGATCTGTGTAGCCCATGAACTTGTGATTTGTCAAGGAAATAGCTTATTAAAATATTAGGAGCCTGCTCCTGTTCTCACCGAAGTGGATGGAATATTTAGTGGGAATAGGTTTAGGATTTAAGATATCACTTATGCATTTAGATCACCCCTTTTCCATGCAAAAAAGGGGTTTATAATAGCCCAGGCCAAGTTAAATAGCTTGCCTATTCAGATAACAGGCTCCTATATGCAGTATTTTTGGACTCAAGAGTAATTTAATTTGCAATGCACTTACACACAAATCTCCTTGAATTTTTAATAGAGATGCTAGGAAAGAATTGATGGCTCTGATTGAAGCAGGCAAGTGTGAACAGGTGCCATGCCAGTTTTGCCACACAGATCTGACAATGTGTATGAATTCCGACCTCCTGAAACACTGCTCCTGTTCACATTCTGGCCATCACCTTAGCAATTTACCTTCTCGAGCAACAGCACCTTTTGCTAAACTGGGCTCAGAGACTGAACCCAACTTTGTAGATGTAAAAAACCAGTTCACAATCCAGCTGGATGCTAGTCATCTGCAGATCCACCATGCTTTATCACTACCTTGTATTACGGTAGCACCTAGAAATCTGGGCCCCAAATGTATAGCAAAGCTGGTCCCCCTTAAAGCTTACAGTCTAAATTACCTCTTACTTTAGGCCCCAGATTCTTTAATAGGAGAAATTTTTTAGTCAGGAATGTGAACGGAGGGTTTTCCCATATGATTTAAGCACCGTATGCCACATCTGCACTCTGGCCCTTCCAAAGTGGGATTAATAGATCCCAAAATGAGAACCTGCATTGACCCAAAGAGGTTTGCTTTTCCTCGTTAGCATGAGGTGTTCTAGCCTATCCTGACACAAGCTTAAATGAGAACCACTTCAGGAGCTCTAAAACATTTTACCTAGTAGCTGGAATAACAGACCCAATAGCCACCTCAGACAGGGAGACTGTAGGACTATAGCTGTATAACTCACATGGCCATAAGAACTAGCTCCTATCTGGATCTTTTCTCCTGCATTTTCATTAGCCTTTCAGGACAGGCTTGGGAGGAAGTCACTCCACTTTACTGGGATTTAACCACTCTCTGTCCCTGAAAACTCCATCCCACCTAAGCTAAACCAAGTCCCTTAGCTTAAACACATCCTCTATATATCAGGCTTCCTCTAGCAATTCCTGTCCACCTGTAGCTGAAAGCTTAATAGCCAGCATCTGTCTAATTGTATTGGGAATGCTACAAATGTTGTGATAACATTGCTTGCAATTGTATTTACAATTATGGGTGACCTCTGCATGCATCGTCCCAGATCCGCTTGGTTCCATGCTCAGAACCAAGCGTTGCTGTTCTCTGCACACAGCCTTCCCCACACTGCTGTCATCTTTCCAGGTCACTTTGAAGTTTGGTTCTGTCCCCTCTAAATGTGATGCGATCCCATATCAGGAAGGGTTTAGCTATGCAAAGGTGCTACCTAATGTTGGTTTTTGGCTGAATCATTAGCACCAAAGAAACACATGATAGAGGCACGATGCAGCAATGAAAAGAGGGGAGTTTTGGGGGGTTAAGAACGTTCTGGAAACCCCACACTCGTACTGATCTGGAATACATGATAGCATGAAGATTGACAGAGACTTCACCACTCATAGGAGCAGCATGGCCAGCTGCCTTGAAGTGTTTCTTGGCTAGCTAGCACTGCAGTACTAGAGTGCATCGCTTAGCATGCAACACTTCTCCAACCGGCAACACCGCAACTAACTAGGGTTAAAAAGACAACAGAACGTGTTCTCTTATTGGGTTGTTGTAGATGAAGCATATTGTACATTCAACTATATCTATATCATAAAGATAACCTTTACTCTGTGACCTTGATAAACTGCTGAAGAGGTCAGCTCCTCAGTCATTTTGTTTGGAGAAATCAGATTAGGTTAACTACCCAAGGATGCATTGAGGAGGAGCTTTTTACCCTATAATAATAATCTTGGACAGACCTTTCCCAAATAGAGCAGCTGGCAGCAATACGTGGTATAAAAATGATACACAGATATTCTGGCCTTATTGAAAATGAATCCATGTGGCACACACAAATCATCAGCTGTGGCGTGGAAGTCATTAGCTGGAGAAAATGTTTGTTCCTGGCAAGTCTGGCAGAGTACTGGAATCTCTCCCTTCTGGTAGCAGGCACGGGGATAGCAAGCAGAGTTACGCAAGGATAATAGGCCTTCTGGGGGCACCCTTCCTCCTGCAGGGAGGTGTACATATAATAGAAAGCTGCACGTAGTCAATTCAAAATCTACTTTCAGTTACCCTCTTTGCTGCAAGGAAGTGTCTCTCAATTAATTGAATAAGTGCACAGCTGCCCATGTCACCCTGATAATCTATTGTTTAGAGCAATTTCTCCCTTGAATAGCTCTTAACACTAGCCATGAAAGGTTAAGTTTTTAAGATGCCTGGGGAACATTTCTGGACCTCTCATCTACATCTAGATGAGCACACACCATCATTTCTGTAATCCAGGGGGTGAGTTTCCCTGGTGGAGGGAATGTGACAGAGGTGGAATCATTTCACACAACATATTGTGAAATGATCTATGTGAAATGTATGTTTCAATCCATGTTCTCCTCTCCTTCCTAGAAATTCACAAAACCTGGTTCTCCTTTGGTCTTTGCATTGTGCAGTCATCTACACTGTGCAAAATGATTGTGTGCAATGAGGGCAAAACACTGCCAAATCACAGCTTAGCATTTTTCTGTTAGTGAGACAAGCTTTTGAGTCTCAGTTCTTTGTAGCTCAAAACCTCATCTCTCACCAACAGAAGTTGGTCCAATAAAAGGTATTACCTCACCCACCTACTCAGGTGCAAAGTAGAGGAGAAACAGTCCCCAGAAAAGGCCAATATCCCTGTATTTGTCCATTATTCATCTAGCTATGTGGCTCTGAGGAAGGGGCATGTGCCCTGCCAAAAGCACAGAGGCAGAGGATTAGGCCTAAACCCAAGTTTGAGGCACAGAATGGCTGCCCCTACACTTGCCCCCCAGATCCCCTGCCTGGCAGAAAACCCACACTGGTTTGCTAGACATGTTCTCCCTAACTTATTCCCCAATGGTGCTGCTGCTGTGAGCCCTAAAATGAGGGCATAGACCATTTTAATGCTGCTCATCTAAAAAGTCAAGGTGTTTGTCATTCCTAGAGGAGTGGTTGTTCCTTCCTCCTCCCCTGTTCTGCCTGGCTACGTCAACCTTTTGCACCTAGGACACTGCTGCATCTTTGTTGTGGCAAGCCTGCTGCCTAGGCATTGCTTAGTTAAGTGATTCCCAGTAAGGTAGAAAGGACCTACAAGCGGTTCACCTCCATGCCACAGAATAGAAGGCAGTACATGGTCTCCTTTTGGGTTAGTAGTCTAGAATTTCTTCTTGCTTCATAACTTCTGGTAGGCCAGAAAACACAGGAATTGCTGTTTCAGACAGACCAGATGAGATGTTAGATGAACTGGACCACTCATCTCTAGCAGCTTTAAAAGTGCCAGAAATCCTGCAGTGGAAAACTCTAGAATAACCTGTTATTATAGGAATGTGGTTGCCCCATAGCACTCCCTTTTAGTCAAGCCTAATGTGGCTAGCACTCCCTGCCTCACATCCCTTTACTGAGATTAGTTTCCCCACCTTTCCAAACATAGGTCTATGCTAGAGAAGTGGCCCACACACCAGTCAAGTGACAACAAACATAACCCTTCCAGGGTACCAAGAGTCTGAACTAAAAAAGTCCTGACCAAACCAAAAGGTCTCTGCCCATCACAGCTTCTCTTCAGCTCACCCTCTGGGATCTCATTTCCAGCACTGTTCTTATACCTCATGGCCTTCCCAGCTCTACTCTAGAACCCTCATTCTCCCAAAGGCCAGTTCCTTACAGCCCTTGCTCAGCATTTTCCAGAGACATCAGCCTGCTTGCAGTTCTACCCTCTGACTTTTTATAACGCCCAGGTATCCCTTCATTTATCACCTGACCCTTCTTAGGCCTGCCCCCTTTGGTTGGAAAACAGCTAATTGTGGCATAGGTGTGGGTGGCCTCATCTCCCCTTAAAGAAGCCAGTCACCCTGTGACACCTGTGCACGTGGGAACTTTCTTCCTAATCCCATTAGTGGATGCTTGATGTCTCAGCAAGAGGTTTTATATGCTTTCTCCTATCTAATGATATGGCTATCAAGAACATCCAGTTACAATGTCTTTTAAAATCCTGCTACACTCTTGGCCTAAATGGGGTCATGGAAGTGAGTTTCACAGGTTAATTATGTAGTTATGTAAAACGTATTACCTAGCAGTTGCCTTTCCATTGCATTGGCTGCCTTCTTGTATTATGAGAGAGGCTGAGTAGGAGTGCCTAGATCTGCCTTCCCTGTACAGTTGTGATTTTATATACCTCTATAGCGTCCCCCTTTTATTCTTCTTCTCCTTAAACTAACAAAAGCCTTAATTTTTTCAAGCTTTCCTTGTATGGAGACATTTCTAATCTCTTAAGACATTTCTAAATTGCCTGCCACTGGATGCCTGTCACTGGATGTCTAATCTCTTAAGACATTTCTGGGTGGGGACCAGAACTCAATGCAGTGATTTGGGCTGAGGGCATAGCATCACTCTCCAAAATGAAATGACACTATCACTAACCCAAATTTTATACCCCTTAACTTCGTTTTGTTTGACCACCTCTGGGCATGGAACAAGTCTTTTTTTCCTACAGTTAATTTAGAACAAAGCTGTGTGGTTGAATAGGCAAATTATTCTTTCCAATGTTCTTTCCATTGAATCTTGCCTTTGCCAACACTGATATATCTGCAGTTGTGCTCCCAATTCATTTAGCTCAGTGAGGGTCTCCCAAAAGATTTGCAGTCTTCTCTTGTCTTGAGGAAGCTAAACATACTTGCAACCTGCAAATTTTTGCCACCTACTGGCATCCGCTCTTTTGTTATTATGAACAGAACTTGAGGCACCCCACTTAATCACGCCATGTTGAAATCTTACCCTTTAGCCTTACTCTGTTTTCTATCAGTCAGCCAATTTCTAATCCATGACAGTAATTTTTACCTCTAACCCCATGACTACTTAGCTTCCCGAATAGTCTCTTGTGAGGGATTTGGTCAAAGGATTTCTGTAAATCCAAATAAATTATAGCAGCCAGTTCTCTTTTATCCCCTTTCTTGTTGACACATTCAAAAAATCCTTGTAGATGAGGTCATTTTAGTCACATGGAAAATGGTCAGTTTTATACACACAATGACAGCTCTGCTTTTGGGAACCTTGGTACTGACCATTACAGAAAAATAAGGTAACTAGGTAAAATGCCGACTCATCCCAATTCTGTATGTCATTCACAGCTATTAATTTAACAGATTAGCTCTTCCAGATGAAGGCGCCAGGAGGGGCGTGTGATGCAGGGACCTCTTGATATCTGTCAATGGTCAGATGTCACAGGTGGTGCAGAGGTTTACAGGACTCCCCTGGGTTGGAGCTATATATAATAGTTTACAAGGGTGGCATGTGATGGTTGATAGCAGGATGACTATGAGCCGCCAATGTGATATGACTGTT
>ML675614.1:10993576-11054705 GCA_007922155.1 Mesoclemmys tuberculata | reverse complement strand
GATCATATTGGTCCCTTCTGACCTATGAGTCTATGAGTCTATTCCTCTGTCATGACAGGGCCCAGGTGTGTGGTTGCCCAGTGCCCAGTGATGGGTTAATTTGTCCTGGCAGGGGCTTGGCACTCCTGAGATCCCTGAGCTCAGTGAAATGCAAGTACTACACTTGCTATTAATCTGCCAAGGCTACAAGTTGTGTGGAGATGGTGAAGAGGAGTAGGTGTAAATATGGCCCTGCTCCCCTTCCACACTATCTAGTGGTGTTGGCAGACTGGGGTTAGGAGAACAGAGTAGAAAAATGATTGCCCTGGGGGGTCATGGGGCTCCACAATGTGTGATTCACACTGTCAGGCCCTATTTTACAGCACCCTTTATATGCTCTTCCCAATGAGGTTCTTTCCAACTTCCAGAGAAGAATTTTTTCTTCAAGTAATGAAGAAGACGACAATCAACCACACTGAGTGCAAAGCAGGCTGTCAACATCCAGCACGCTCAGAATTCAGGCCAACACACTGACTGCCACTCTTGCAGTTGTATTAACGGGAAGGGGAAAAAAAAACCCAGTGGGTGACCAGTTAAGGGCAGAATGTCAGCCTGAGCTATGAATTGCCTATTTGTCACTGCCTCAGCGCTATTAAAGGTGGGTTCTTAGCAGTGAATAACTGTAATGGGCCTTGCACTGACAGTAGATTATGTCTGAGCAGCTTTTTGCTACCGGATTTTTAGGCTTTCTTGTTGTCAGCCTGGTTATGATTAAAACAAAGATTTTCAACGTATTGCACAAATATAACTGTGGAGGCATTTCAGTCACTCTGTTATTTGGTTCCCATCTATTTTCATTTTGAAGAGCTGATTTCTGCTTAAGGGGATAGCTATGGTCTTTGAGATGAACTTAAATTGTTCGTTTAAAATAAGAAACTGGTAGATACGGCAGATGCCCAAGTCAGGACAGACCCCCACGTGTGCTGGGCATTGTAAAGAGAGGCTTATGTGGTCCCTGCACTGAATTTTATGCTAGTTGTCCCCTTAAGAACAAACAGAAGTGGGTCCAGCTGCAGATATGGCCACATCTGCATTACAGCAGCTGCCCACATAGCTGTGTTGGTCGGGGTGGAGTGGGGGGGTGAAGACATGTTCTTTTGGACATAGTTGTGCCAGCTGAAGCTATGTATAGCTGCAGCTATGCTGGCAAAACTGCGCTTTTACCAGTATAGCTTGTTCCCTTGGAGGGGATGAGGGTGGGAGTTAGACTACACTATGCCAGTAAAAGCAGCGTTTATACCGACACAGCTGTTTCTACGCTAGGAGTACCGGCATTCCGAACAATGGCACAGTGCTCCGAGTGCACTCATGGCCTATGTCAACGCGGGGATTAGCAAACAGGCTATTAGACGTAACCCTAAATATTATATATGAAATGAGCTCAATATAGGCAAACTAATGTTACTAACTGAACCGTAGCTTGTGATTTCCCTGCCTCCTGTTTGTGTAAAGACCGACTGTAGGGATTTACGAATAAAACTACCTCCCCCCCGCACCCCATATGGGGATGAGTCTTAGGCAGGATTATTTAGAAGTGACGTCTGAAGTTTATGATGTTCAGCTGATTAGATACTGGTGGGCAAATGAAGTCCTAAGGGGCTAGATCTTTTGCACCTATTAAGTGGAACAACTGTGAGGCAGTAAATGAGATTCCTAGCAGAGGGTTTTTTCTGGAGGATATGGATGGAGCCTGTCAAGGGTAGGGACAAGGCATGATGCATTCTTATTCTCCTGACTGGCTGAACAGACTCTTGGGATCTGTTAGCGCAAGTTAGAGCAGCCCTGAGGCTTCTCTAAATTATGTCACAAGCTGGTCCAGATGCAGGAACCCCAAGGAGGAGGGGTGTGGATAGCTGGCAAAAGCCATGTATGCCCCCTCATTTCCCCAGGTCATTAGATGGGGGGACCTCCAAGGAAGCTGCAGCAGATGCGTCAGGAAGTGACTGATTCAATGAATTTGTGCTCCAGCAGGAAGGCAGTGTCCTTTCTTAGCTTCTGTAGGTGCCGTCTTTCAGTGGAGGCACACAACAGATGTCCTAGCCACTTGTGCTCATTAAAGATACCACACAACTTTTAAGAAGAATACGGAGGGCAGTAAGAGTGTGGCCCGGTGAACATCCCGGCCACATGCCAGCACGTTTTAGCTACATTCTAATGAATATCATTGCAACTGGATCCGGTATTGCTCTGCACTTATCTGCATTGCTCTGTAGCCTTGCCGCGTGCTGTTCAGAACCCAGACAGTTGGGCAGTGAAGTGAGCCCTGACCCGCCCTGTGGTTAGGGCTGCCCACTTCTTGACCTGTGCTGCCCAGCTGCGGGATCCCTGGCAGGGCATTGGTTGGGTGTACCTTGCGCTACTGGAGGTTCTCCATTACTGGGAGGCCTCCAACCTAAGTTACATCTTTATGCAGAGATAGGGCAATGGGGTTGGAGCCTTGGAATCCTCATGTACAACTGGTTTGGTAGAGCAGGACCATTGGATCCATATCCATCGGGGAAGGCTGCTATTTTCCCAGCACATACACTGGAATAATGACTGTGTAGACAGGTGAGAGATGGGGAGCTGCAGTGCGGGCCTACATCCTGGCCCCAGGGTGTCTGGATTTCACCTCTGCACCCCTTCTGAATCTCATCTGCATAAAGCCCGATCACTATCAGGCTTTGTGTGGGTGAAGTGAATTTCACTTACTCTGGATTCTGCTTAAGATAAAACAAAGGCAATTGAATCACGTGCTTCGGAAAGCAAACTGAGACCCATAAAGATGTAGGGCTGGAAGGGACCTTGAGAGGTCACTTAGTCCAGCCACCTATGCTGAGACAGGACGAAATATACCTAAACTATCCCTGACAGGTGTTTTTTTTTTCCTAACCTGTTCTTAAAAATATCCAGTGACTGGGATTATGCACAACCTCCAGGGCTGGAGAAGCAATCCCTCGGCCACCCCCCATGCACCACTGTGCAAATGATTTGGGGGAAAATCCATCCCCAGAAGCAGGACGCTGGGTTAGATTCACCAGTGGTCTGATCCAGCATGAACGAGCTCTGCTGCCCACAAGAACAGCCCACTTCTCAGTGAATCCGAGCCCCCATGGAACATCCACTGGCTGCATTAGCAAATGTTCAAAACCAAGAAAACCACACTAATCAAAGTCCAATGCGTATCTTTGATGTTCACTGATGCTCTTACCATGGTGTTCTCTTATGTCTTACTCTATCTAAAAGATTGATCTGACTGATTCCCTTTATGTACAAAGGAATAAGATAAACAACCATAAAAATCAAAGCTGTGAGAACTCATTTTCCCTTATTTTCCTTATGACCTTATTGTGAAATAGGAAAGTTCTCTTGGCCTGTATGCTGAAGGAGAACCCAAAACCATTCCCTGACTGTTTCTTTCTTTGTTATGGCTTCTAGCAGCTCCTGCTAGAAATCTGCATCATGGTGTGAATTATGCTGTTTTGAAATTAACTTAATTAACCTCAAATAAAAATGTTTTGACAGTTTTGTAGACAAGCCAAAAGGCACAGAGCATAAGAGGAAAACTACAATGTGCAGTGTGTGAAAGCATCAGTAATTCTTCTCACCTGGAATGCTGAGAGAAGACCATTTTTGTAGGGCTGAACCATGAAGCCAGGTCTACACTTGGGATAACCAGACTGCAAGTGTAAAAAATCGGGATGGGAGTAAGGGGTAATAAGCTCCTATATAAGAAAAATTCCTGAATATTGGGACTATCCCTATAAAATCAGGACATCTAGTCACCCTATCTGCACTTCGCAGTTTGCCAGCATAGCTATATAAGTCAGGAGTGTGGAAAAAACCACACCGCCTAGCCAACATAGCAATTGCCAACAAAACCCCTGGGGTAGATGCAGCTATGCCAACAAAGTGCTTCTATCAGCATAATTAATGTCATTTGGGGAGCTGGTACTGGCATATGCTGGGTCTACAAGAGGGGGCCCTGCTGCTCTCACTATACCAGCAAGGCATTTGTAGTGTAGACGAGAAGGAAGGAAGACAACAGCTGCATCAGGACCTTGGGCTTCTGCTCGATTTATGCCTCAGGTTACGGTTTCTGAGAGTGGATGGAAGATCGCCTCCCTCTCTAGTGAGGCATTTGGACAGGAGTTGGGTTTTTTGTTTTGTTGTTGTTTACTTAATTGGGTCGGATTCTGCCCCTCTTGGAGGAGTACTAGTCGAGGCAAGAAGTTTCATTTCCATCAACAGCTCTCTCAACAGCTGCCACCGTAGGGCTTCTATTTGCCTTGCATGGCAACCACGAGAGAGCGACGTTATCCGTGCCTGGGGAGCCAGGGTGGGCTTCACATTATGAGGCTGTGACTTTGAGCAAAATGTGCTCCGGAGGCATTGTGACTCAGGGAGTGTTTACACCGCTCATGGAGGTGTGGTGGAGCACACGTGGACATTCCCGAGCTAGCTTTCATTTGGCTGGCTCACATGCCCATAGCAATGAAGTTGCAGCAGCCTGGACACCAGGGAGAGCTAACAGCTCAGGGACATAACGAAGGTCCCAGGTGGCGTTGCACAGCACACGCTGAACCCATGCTGTTGTTGCAGCTTCGCTGCTGTTGGCACCCAGCTATTCTGGCTGGTGAGTCGGGGGCCCAGCCAAGGCTGTGCTCATTCTTCGCCCACCTTCTCCACAGAGAGAGTAAGCAGTAGGGAATCTTACTTCCGGGGGGTGAATCTGAGTGACCGTGATTGGAATTGCCCTGTTTATGCTGGGACACCAGGACCCAGCCTCCAGCTAGCCTGTGTGACGGGGTTCTCGCACCCTCGGACTTCCCGGGGCAGCCTAATGTCTGAGTTGGTCTAGAGTCTAAGAGAAGTTGTCAAAAGGACAAGTCCCATAAAAAGAGAGAACTCCCACTGCCTGTTTGCTGAACTTGTGAGACTTTAATTCCAGCAACGGCATAGCCAGTCTCAATCACCACTGCATCAATAGCTAACGATGTGTTTTATTTTGTGCTGGAATACTTGCTTTTTTCATAGCCGCTTCTTAATTGAAAATACACACAGCAGCCAACTCACATGAGCATCGAAACAAAATCAGCCCCACGGCACTATTATGCAGCCTGGTTGGGAACAAATACTCTCATGCAAACCTGCAGTGCCTGCTCTTCGAGAAACCTCCTTCCCAGCACTGCTTAGATATATAGAGAGCCGTATCTTCAGGAGGTCACCTTTTCAGTGTACTGTGCCAATCTCACGCTAGCATCCCATAGGGACAGAACAGAGGATACACACAAGGCTGGTTTGCTTTAAATGTTGTCTGCGTTCAAGGTAAATCTAAGCCAAGCCAGGCAACTTGCCACACCAGCAAAGCTGTATTTTTGAAGTCAGACCTCTAGTGAGGTAGTAGGATAACTTTATGCTTCTATCTGGGAGGTACAGACCTGAGAACAGGCTTTGCATCTCATCGTTCAGGTTGGTGGGAGCATATTACACACATCACGCAGAGGCTGACACTTGCAGTCTAAACCCCCAGTGGCTCCAGCGATCTCATTTGCAGAGAGGAACCGATAATTGCTCACGTTCTTCCAGCAAGCAGGGTAAAATGAGAACAAAAATGTTATGAATCATCTATTCTTGCATCTAAGCCTAAAAGCATTTCCATACGGGAGAACTCAAGGCCAGCAGGTACCACTGTGATCTTCTAGTCTGACCTCCTGTATAGCACAGGCCATAGAAGGGCCCCAAAATAATTCCCAGGGCAGATCTTTCAGAAAAACCTCTAACCTTGCTTTAAAAATGGCCAGTGATGGAGAATCTGCCATGACACTTGGTCAATTGTTCCAGTGGGTGACTCTCCTCACTGTAAAAAAAAAAAAGTCAGCCTTCTTTCCAGTCTGAATTTGTGGATATCTGAATTGTGGATATCAAGGCTGGACTTAGCATTCCAGGAGTGTTGTACCCATGCCAGATACAAAAGGTAATAAGTAACTTCTCTATTCCTACTAGAGATTCCCCTATTTGTGCATCCCAGGATCACATTAGCCTTTTTGGCCACAGAGTCACACTGGGAGCTCATGTTCAGCTGATTATCCCCCACAACCTCCTAATCTCTTTCAGTCACTGCTTCCCAGGATAGTCACCCATTCTGTAAGCATGGCCTTTGTTCTGAGATGTGTGCATTTATATTTAGCAGTATTAAAACACATTGTTGGCTCACACTCAGCTTACCAAATGATCTGGATTGCTCAGAATCAGTGACCTGTCCTCTTCACTATTTATCAGTCCAACAATTTTTGTCTCATCTGCAAAATTTATAATTCATGTTTTCGTCCAGGACATTGAAAATATTAAATAGCTTAGGGCCAAGAACTGATCCCTGCAGGACCCTACTAGAAACACTCATTTGCATCTCAATTATCAATGGTCCACAGGCCAGCTGGAATGGCAAACCAAGGGGAGTCCTGCAGGGATCAGTTCTGGACCTGGTTCTGGTAAATATCTTCATCAATGATTTACATAACTGCATAGAGAGCACACATAAAGTTTGCGGACAATACCAATCTGGGCAGGATTGCAAGTGCTTTGGAGGATAGGATTAAAATTCAAATGATCTGGGCAAACTGGAGAAATGGTCTGAAGTAAATAGGCTAAAATTCAATATGGACAAATGCGAAAGACTCCACTTAGGAAGGAACAATCTCTTGCACATTACAAAATGACTCTGAAGGAAAGAGTGCTGCAGAAAGGGATCTGGGAGTCAAAATAATATGAGTCAATGGGGTAACACTATTGCAAAAAAAGCAGACATCATTCTGGGATGTATTAACAGGAGTGTTGTAAGCAAGACATGAGAAGTAATTATTCTGTTCTACTCCATGCTGATTAGGCCTCAACTGGAGTATTGTGTCCAATTCTGAAAAGATGCTCCATTTCAGAAAAGATGTGGACAAATTGGAGAAAGTCCAGAGAACAGCAACAAAAATGATTAAAGGTCTAGAAAACGATTGAAAAAATTGGGTTTGTTTAGTCTGGAGAAGAGAAGACTGAGAGGTGACATAACAGTTTTCAAGTACATAAAAGGCGGTTAAAAGGAGAAAGGAAGAAAATTGTTCTCCTTAACCTGTGAGAGTAGGACAAAAAGCAATTGGCTTAAATTGCAGGAAGAGTGGTTTAGACTGGACATTAGGAAAAACTTCCTAACTGTCAGTAGTTAAGCACTGGAATAAATTGCCTAGGGAGGTTATGGAATCTCCATCACTGGAGATTTTAAAGAGCAGGTTAGGCAAATGCCTGTCAGGGATGGTCTAAATAATGCTGCCGTAAGTGGAGGGGATTGGACTAGATGAGCTTACAAGGTCCCTTCCAGTCCTACGATTCTATGATACCCCATTTACACTTACTTTGAGACCTATCAGTTAGCTAGCTTTCAGTACATTTAATGTGTGCCGTGTTAATTTTATATTTTTTAAATCAAAATGTTATGCGATATCAAGTCAAATGCCTTATAGAAATCATTAACACTATACATCTTTGGTTGATAAAGGTAAATCTCTTAAAGGTGTCAGGTTAGTTTGACAGGATCTCTTTTCAATAACCCATATTGATTGGAATTAAACAATTAAAGGAAGATAATATAATTATTAAACAAGACCAATATCTGCTGCTCCATTACCTTGCCTGCTATCAGACTGACAGGCCTATATTTACCTGGATCATCCTTTTAACCATTTTTAAATATTGGCATAAAATTAGCTTTCTTCCAGTCTTCTGGAATTTCCCCAGTATTCCAAGACTTATTGAAAAGCAACATTAACAGTACAATGAGCTCTTCTTCCAGCTCTTTTAAAACTCTTCGATGTTATCTGGACTGGCTGATTTTAAAAATGTCTGACTTTAGTAGCTGCTGTTGTGCATCTTCCTAAGACACTAGTGGAATGGACTACATAGACTAGTGGAATATGACTACAGCATCTTTTTTCCAAGTACAGAACAGAAATATTTATTTAACACTTCTGCCTTTTCTGCATTATTACTGGTGAGTTCCTCTGCCAATGGACCAGTACCATCATTAGGCTTCTTTTTGTTCTTAATATATTTTAAAAGTTCCTTCTTGTTGTCCTTAGCTCTCTTGGCCATAGCTTTCTCCTTATATCCCTTTGCTTCCCTTACCAATTTTCTTCAGTTTTTAGCTTCTAATTTATATTCATGTCATCCTTCTTCCATTTCTTGTATATTAATTATTTTTATAGCTGCCTTTGCTTCCCCTCTAAACCAAGATTTTACCCAATAAGGCCTTCTTCCTCTATCATGAGATTGTGACTTTTTGGGATCTAGTAAAGTATTCTTAAACAAGTCCCATGTATCATTCAGATTTTTGTGATTAAATTGTTCCTCCCAGCTGATTAGACTCATTGTTTTCAGCATTGTGAAACTGGTCCTTTTAAAGCACCAAGTAGATATAGTATGTGTCTGAACTTTATTCTGTTTGCACATTATAAATGTGGTCAAGTCATGACCACTTGTATCTAAGCTACCATTAATTTTTAGTTCTGTGATCCGTTCCTGCTAATCTGTCAAGACAAGGTCTAATATAAACCTCCTCCATGTTGGATGCAATACTTTGTGTTAGGAATACAATACTGAAAAATTCCAAGGATGTTTTAGAACTGGCAGCATGAGATCGTCAGCATGTGTCACTCCGATTGAAGTCCCCTGTGATCATGCAGTTTTTTTTCCTTACACATAATAGATAGTTGCATAAAGATTTAGTGGTCTGTGGCAGACACCAACTAATACCCCATCTTGTGCTGCTTTATCTGTTTGGACATTGATCCATACGCATTCAAGATCATTGTCTTGGAAGTTATCAGTGACTCGGAAGCAGGTGGCATAGAGTGCCACACCCCTATTCCTTTTGCCCACTTGTTCCCATGTAAATAGTTTATACGAATTGATTTTTAACATTCCAGTCATGTGACTCATCCTACCAGGTTTCACTAAGTTGAATTTATAAGCAATTCCAATTCCTTTTGTTTGTTAAACCAGTTCTAAACCTGTATATAGTCAATTAAAGAATTCCTTTTCTTCATGTCTTTTGGATCCTTGATTAATTTTGTCCTCAACATCTCATCTTCCTATCTAGTGTTTTTTTTTTTTTTGTGCTGTTCAGTGTTTGGTGGCCAACTTAAGATGCCTTCCGGAAACTAGATATCATTTACAGTTTGTGAAACAGGTCACTAAAAAGTTGAGGCATCCCAAATCACTAGTCACTTCTGAAAATATAGACTGAGGTTCTTGTCTAAGAAATCTGTTCCTAAAGGTAGTTTAAAAAGAAAAAAAAAGTTAGAGGTTTTCACAAAAAATGTATTTTTGATCAAAATGAAAATTTTAAACTCTGTCAACATTCAGGTTTTTTTAAACCAAAAACTGATTTTATTTGGTGTGTGTTTCAGTAAAAATGGTCTGGTTTTTGGGTCCTGAAAACTTACATTTTTAGAAACAAATTGAGAATTTTTTCTTTACAGGTTTTCATTGAAAAACCTTTTTTTCTTTGCTGTGGGACATTTTGGAGGGAAAAACAAGTTTTCAAATGTTTCTATTTAAATAGAAAATTAATAAATGTGTGGGTTATTTTACTAGTTTGACTAACTGCAAAATGGGAAAACCTCTCGCCAGCAATTCAATGTGTGTTAGAATCTCTCCGCTTTTCCCATTCTGTGGAAGGTTCTAAACAATCCGCATTATGGCACCAAATATCAGCAAGCCACGAGAGTAACAGTGGAAAGTAGAGTACATGTACCAGGGCATACTGCTCTCTGCGTTCTTCTCCTGCTCATCTGGTAGCATGGCGCCTTCAAGCCCAGCTCTTTCTTTCCTTTGTCTGATGGTGTGTGTGACACAGAAACTGAAAGCAGTAATAGATAAACCACGTAACAAGAGTGCAAAATGTTGTCTAGAAGAAATCAGCATCGAATTATACAAGTAGGGCCAAATTATGATCTTGGATGTACTAGAGCAAACCTGGAGTAATGTCGAAGGTATAAAAAATTGAGTTCGTTCAGTGGACTTGAAAGCAGAATTGGATGTACATTTTTGTAAATGCCATTTCAATTAATAAAAAAGTTCTACCATGTGAATCTAATTGTTATGTCAGTGCTGTACATTCGAAAGCCTTGTGAAATGTGCTGACAATTTTTACAGCCCAGATTTTTAAAATGTCAAATTTGATTTTTAAAAGCAGTCAGTAAATTTAAACTAGTACTATACATCTGCCAATTTTGCATTCTTCTATAACAGAGGCCTTTGATCTATATAGTTCCTAAAGTGTTACAGCAGCGAGCTTTTAATCTTTGAATCACTCTGTTTTAAGAATAGCACAATTTGGTTGTAATGTTTCTTTCTTTTTTTTTTTTTTTTTAAATAAAGCATGTGCATTGCTTGCCTTTGAGGAAAAAAATGCTTAGTCTATTCACGAGTCATCCAATGAGTTTCAAGGGGACTACTCAGTGAGTAAAATTAAGCACACATCTAGGTCTTGATCGTATGAAGACTTAGGCCTAGATCTGCAAGGACATATCTTTTAGAAATTTATGTGTTAATAATAAAAGCACCCACATCTGTTAGCTGTGTGCTATAGCGTTCCCTTGTAGATCAAATGATGACATTTTTTCATATTTTGGGCCATATTCTTAACTAGTGTAAAATCAGCATCAGTGGAGCCATGTCAATTTACACCAGTTGAGTACTTCAGTCCATTAAGTCAGGTTCTAGCTTGGTGATACCTTTTTTGGTAAACTATAAATACTTGAAAACAGGAGTGTTCTACCAAAGCACTATTAAATCTTGAAATATAGCACTGTGCATGTCAGAATTATAATGTAGTCATTTACAGTAGCTTGGGGCCCTGAAAAATACTCAGTGGCGTGGTAGCAGATTATATACTGTAACTTTAAGAATCCTTATATCTGGGTGTCTTATTGACGGAAGCTGTGCCCTTTAATTTATTACCTTGTTGAAGTCTAATGTCAAGCTGGTTTAGTGAAACCGTGGACTCAGCTAGCATTAAAAATGAATCACTTCTAGATGTTGGAAGATGACTTTTCGTGACCAGATTTATGTATCTAGTTAGGTAATGGGGTGTAACAGAAAGGTCGCTAGGATTCTCATGTCAGTTTAGATGGAAGGATTAGCACTCTAAAGAAGCAAATTAATCTCTGTGAAACCCAGAATCAAACTCCTGCCATGGCAACTGAAGTTTCTGGGAATGACCTGATGCCCCTAAGTGATTTTTTTAAATGTATAAAACTAAAAAATCAACAAGCGGTGCAACTCAAACCCATCCAAGAGATTATCTCCCATAACAATAATCTGTTGTGGTTAATTAGCTGTTAAGAACATTAAGCAATTTACAATAGACACTCTGATGCCTTTAAATACTGAAACAGTGTTTATGGGTGCAAAATACATAAAGCAAGGATGTGGCCATAGGTGACAGTCCTCACTCAGGGTTTGGTCAGAAGTGTGGTCAGAGATATGACTAGTGCCCGGCAGGGGAGTTGGTAGGGGAGCCCAGGATCTCCCACTTCGCCAGGCTCCCATCCAGGCCCCTTTGGCAACTGGCTGCTGTCTCCCCACATCCCAGGCCAGCTCTGTACAAGGCTTTCCCCTGCCGTGGGAGTCCAAACCAAGAAAAGAAAAAGGATTCCCAATGCCCAGGCTCCCTATGTGGGGGAAAGAGGAAAGCTTCCCGCTCTGACTGTTTCTGGGGTGGGTCCACCTTTCCCTCGGGGAGACCCCTTTGGGGCAGTTATCTTGGAGATTTCTCTCTTCCCTCTGCTCTGCACTGCCACAGGTTGCAGGTCTGCTCTTTTCCAGGTCTGTCATTAAATGAGCTGTTTCCTGGTTTTTTAATTCCTCCGCCAGATGGATGCAGGTGAGGTGGGGTGGGACTGGCTGGGAGAGATCCAAAGACTGGTCGGTGGCATTTTCAAGCAATCAAAGGTATGTTTTAATGAACCTGAGCTTCAAAAAGCTGTGCTCACCACTCATGACCGTGACTGGCAGCGTGAGCACAATCCTGAAAGCTACCCACAGACTAGGAAAATGAATGAATTGGGGAACTTGGAGCGGAGAGTGCTTCCCCTGTGGCGAAATGTGACCGATGCTGTCCAGTTCAACACAGCGATCTTTATTGTTGACGTCCGAACATTCCCCATGGATCAGCATCCAGTGAAGAGCCTGTACCACTGTTTTTCTGTGGGGTTTTTCTGGGGGTTTTTTCTGTCCGCTGGCAGCTTACTAAGGTCATACAAAAAACCCAAACAGGTCTTTTTGTGGTGCTTCTTTTGTCTCTTCTTCCACGGTTGGCTTCATGACCCAGTCCCAATCTTCCCTCAAGAGACATCACCTTCCTTCCAACCACCACACTCTGTTCCCTTGCCTTAGTGCAGTCTACCTACTCCCCACCACCTAAGGCCGAGCTCCTGCATTTCAGTCAGGCTGTTTCCTGCTCCTCCAAGCTGCAAGGGTGCCAGCTTGAGGAGCATTAGGAGCACAGGAGAGACCATCTCCCTGCTCTCCATTTTTAATTGACAGTTTTCTCAAGAAAGCATTTGAGAATGTTTTGAAATGTCCCTGATTCCCTCGGTTTTATCTAGTTAATAAAAATAGGCTCACAATGCAAAATTCAGCTACAGATTTCAGTGCCTAAACTTCATGTCTCTATCATGAAGATTGGTTCTGGCCCCCTCTGCTTTTAAATCAGGCTATGTGGTGTTGAGAAAGTTATGCAGAAAGCAACTGGCATATTCGTCAAACAATAGAATATGATGTATCAATGGACACAGCTGCTCTAGAAAGTAGCTTTGCTTGGATCCAGCTTTTCTGCAGTTTGCATTGTACAAACCAATTCTGTTTTTCTCCTTCACCAAGCTCAGTTCAGGATTAACATAAAAGAAAGTGTTTTAAAGTGGCGTATAATAAGCCCAAGGTTACATACATCAGGTGCAGCTTTATCACTGTTTGTTCAATGACACAATAAGCATCAGGAAAGCAAGATGCATGGCAGCTTGTTTAAAGAAAGTCAGAGGGCAAGAATTTCCCCATGAACTGCCAGCGCACCTGGTAACAGATAAAACTTTATGGTGAGAGACATCAGCTTTCTTGGTCTTCTAACCTCCTGTCTACAATTAAACTCAGGTAGACTTCCTAATAGCTCCACTGCCTAACAATGCACTTGCTCAGGGCTGTGCATACCCATTTTGGCTTTTCATCTTCAAAGTCAAGCATCCTGCATCCCTCAGTTGGAGCAATATCGTGCGTGCTCAGTGATATAGTCCCCATTCAGAGCATTGCTATTATTTACACTCTCTGTCTTCTCAGCCTCTTCCATTTCGGTGTCCCCCTTTGCTTTGTTGTGTATCTTTATTTTGTCTCCTTCCACTTCCCCTGCATTTGTTGTCTTCTGTGATTGCCACCTTTGCTGTCTTTTTTTCCTACATTGACCACATGTGTGGAAAAGTGCTATGGTCCCACACCCACACCCACACACCCCCACACACCCACCCACCCACACACACAGGTACAACGGCTATCATAACAATTTCAAGGAAGTGGGTTTCTCCATGACAAAACTGCTCAAGGAAGGAGGTCTTATAAATACATATTATACGGGCTATGAATAGGCCAATGCTTTTGAAGTTGAACGTCTAAAGTTAGGCACCTAAGTTCTTATTTAGGCATCTAAATAAAAGTGGGCTGATTTTTTTTTTTCTTTTTGAGAAGTGCAGAGCACCCAGAACTCATTGACTTTAGCAGGAGCTTTGGGTGCTCTGTCTCTCTGAAAATTGGATCTCTTATTTAGGACCATTCATGAGTAAAGTTATGCATGCGCTTAAGCGTTTGCTCACTGGGAACTCAAGTTTGGAAATGGGCTATGGGAAGCATAGGGCATTCCTAGGAGAAAGGGGAGGCTGTCACAATTGCAATACAGGGTCACCATTTTAAAAACACGACAGTCACCCTCCATTATTCTTACCACAGAACCTTACAGGTGTTGGCTCTGAGTATAAGGAAATACTGTGACATCTCAGACGATGTAATACAGTGTCTTACAAAATGGTGCCCGTTGTGTGTACGTGGGTGCTTTCTGAAGGAGTAAGTCCTCTTTGACTTGGAAAGGTGTGTGTAACAGGATCCTCACAGGACTGGGAGGCCTAATGGTTAGTGTCCACTCAGTCGTGGGGCAGTGGTAGAGAAGCCCTGGCCTGCCCACTCCAACATGCTCTGACTTGGGACCCTAGGCAGGTCAGCAGCATTTGCCCTCTGTGGGGGGACCCCCTAAGTAACCCTCCCTGATTCACTTTCTATCACTACTTTTCTTCACTTGTGGTCCCAGGTAAGGGAAAGGAAACCAAACCGTCAGCCCCAGCCAGGCTAACATACTGTCCTGGTTGCTTCAGGGAGGCATCTCTGACGCCTTTTGGCAGGAGTCTGCTGGGACGGTCTGTACTCCTCTCCAGCCTTCTGAGCGGGGTTGCTCCCTTTTCAACCCTGTCTCCAGCCGGGATTATGCTCTGCAGGGTGGAGGCGTGGAGCTACTTAGTTCCCGTGCTGTCCTTTAACCCCTTCCGTCCCAGTGTGGGCTTTGTATATCCCATCGCAGCGTGGTTCACTGAAAGAGATTGGAAGTGATGTTAGTCCCACTCTGTGTGAACAGTTTCTGTAAGAAAATAAACAAAGAGCAGCCCTTCATGGCGAAGAAGAAAACCTGGCCATCTTCCTGACTAACTGCATCATCTTCTAATCCGCCATTAAACCCAGAGCTATTGTGACAAAATCACTGCTCTAGTTTCTCTTCTCAGCTCTGCCACAGACTTCCCGTGTGACCTTAAGTGAGTCACTCAGTCGCTCTGTGCCTCGGTTTCCCAATCTGAAATGGGGAGACTATTACATTATCTCTCAGAGGATGTGAGATTTAAATCATTAATGCTCAGAGCTCTTCTGATTCATAGATTGCAAGGCCACAAGGGACTGTTGTGCTCCTCTAACCTGCCCTTCCGTATAGCACAGGCCATAGAACTTTCCCAGAATAATTCCTTGAGCAGATCTTTTGGAAATACATCCAACCTTGATTTAGAAATTGTCAGGATGGAGAATCTACCACCACCCTAGGTAAGATGCTCCAATGGTCACTGTCAAAAATTTACACCTTTCCTGTCTGAATTTGTCTAGCATCAACTTCCAGCCATTGGATCATATTATACCTTTCTCTGCTAGATGTAAAAGCCTATTATTAAATATTTTCCCCCCGTCTAGATATCTGTAGACTTTAATCAAGTTACACCTTATACTTCTCTTTGTTCCACAAAATAGATAGAGCTCCTGGAGTCTAGCATTATAAAGCATGTTTTCTCATCATTCCGTGGCTCTTCCCTGACCCATCTTCAATTTATCAACATGTTTCTTGAACTATGGACACACTATTCCAGCAGTTATCAAACCAGAGCAAAATAAGGAGGTAAAACAATTTATCTACTCTGCTATTTATACATCTCAGCATATCATTAGCTCTTTTGGCCACAGCATCCCACTGGGAGCTCAAGTTCAGCTGATTATCCACCACGACCCCTAAATCTCTTTCAGAGTCACTGCTCCTCAAGGTAGAGTCCCCCATCCTGTACGTATGGTCAATGTTCTTTGTTCCTAGATACACACATCTAGCAGTATTGAAGTATGTACTGGTTGCTTGCACCCAACTTACCAAGTGATCCAGTTTGCTCTGAATCCGCGATCTGTCCTCTTCATAAATTACCACGCCCCCAGTTTTTGTGTCATCTGCAAACTTTATCAGTGATGTTTTTATGTTTTCTTCCAGGACATGGATGAAAATGTTAAATAGGAGAGGGCCAAGAACTGAACCCTGTGGGACCCCACTGGAAACAGGCCTTTAGCAAACAAAGCATAAGAGCAAAATATATAGTATAAATGCTATTAAATGAAGGGCATCCTGAAGCCAAACCTCTGACTGGAGCACTGAGGTGCATATACCGTCTCTTTCTTCATCCAGAGAACAATGAATCTTCAGTTTCATTCCTTTTCTTAAGTTTAAAAATGGGAACTAGAAATGCAGTGAGGATCCGGAGAGTCAGCATTTAAATACTATTCTGCACTGCTGAGCTAACACACCAGTGAATAAAAACCCATTTTGTCAGTGGGGGAGGAGATCTGCAAGTGAATTGTCTTCCATTCATCTTGACGCAAACACTACAGCCGGGAAAGGGCAGCCCACCAGCCAGGACGGCTCTTACTCTCTGAAACTGTAGGTGACCTGCCACAGAAATGGCTTGTTGGTTTTTAACTTTTTAATGTGCGTCCTATTTTTGCTGCAGCGAGAACAATACCGTTGCCCTCATTAGAAAGAATTGAGGCCCAGCCGGCGATTGAGCTTGGCAAGGGAATTAAATGTTTAGAGACTGGGATGAGCCGCAGCAACAAACTGCATCATCACAGAAATGACTGACGTTCGGCTGGAGATGCTGGTAACTAGGCGTTACTGCCGTTCAGCCCCAGGACAGAAGACTGTGTTAGTGTCAGAGCATCTGCTGCAGCCTGGTCTTGGGAATGGCAAGAACGCTGCTCAGGCAAGGGGCAGGGGGTCTGATTTTCCTCTCACTCACGCCACTTTTCCACCTGTGTAACTCCAGTCACTTCACTGAAGTCACTCCCGATTTACACTGATGGGAATCAGGCCTAGCGAGATAAGATGGATACAGCACTCATCCCGTTTCTCCTGCCAGTGTGAATAAAGAGGCTGCAGCAGCAGCTGGCAGCTTGGTGAGGGGGGCATGCAATATCCAAGCAAAATACGAGGAGTCATATGACTAGAGGAAAGTGGTGACACAGGAGCAAACACAACAGGCTCTCCCACAATGTTTGTGTGGATCCCTTGGTCTCATTATCCGGCCCTGCCAAGGGAAACTAGTCCTCGGGCAGTGAAATTCTAAACCTCCTCGTGTGTTCTGGTCTGCTGCTCTGGGGGTGACCGACAGACAATCCCGGGGGAGAATGGTCTCTCTCATTCCAAATGTGACCCCTGTAGCATGGCGATAAAGCTGAGAGTTAATACAGGTTCAGAAAGGCACTAAAAAGAACCTACTCTAAATGGTGACTAAGCTGTCTGTTCTAATGCAATTCGCAAATATTGATATTTCTGGCACACTGATTCCCCAGAGACTCATTCTAATCTCTCACAGGTCACTGCGGTGACTGTTTAAAATGCCGCCCCCCCCAAAAAAGGCTGGAGAATACAGCTAGGGCGTGGCTTTCATAGGGACTGAAAGAGTTCCCCTGGAGTGACAGGCAATGAGAGGTTAGTGTGGCTGTTACTATTATGTACATCTATCAAATGCGTCTCTAAATTCATTGGCTAAGTCAAAGACTTTAGTCATGGCATGACCACTTCTTTTCAGTATGTGCTAATGAAGATAAATGGGGGGGGAGGGGAAGGAGGGGACACAAACTAGACAGGTAGGACAGGGGAGACATAGCAGTAATCTCTGAAACCTGCTCTTTCAGACATGACCATTGTCTTAGGGCAATATAGAATTCTGTGGTGTAGAAAAATTGACAGTTCTTCACCAGTCAGCTGGAAAACAGGGATGATTTGTCATGAAAAAACTGCTGCTTCTCGTCTGTGTCACTCACGTGTGCTCAAACAGAGATAGGGAGGCTAGGGAATAAACGGAGAACAAATTGGGAAGAGACCGTGAAAATGGGCTCCGTCACTGTTTGGTGGCAGGCACGTACTGCAATCAGCTCTCACCAGCTGGGTCCTCTTGAGGATGGGTTTTATCTTCCAGTGTCTTTCAGACAGGCCTTTTTCCCAGTGACCTATAGTTGAAATATAAGAGGATTATTAGGCTGTAAAAGGTCTAAACTGCACGTCTTCAAATGTTATATATTCACTAGGCCCATAGGTTTCATTTTTTTCCCCTCTACTTGTTATGGGCAGAGAGGCCCCAGACCATCAGAGAAGGGGTAAGGAGAGCCTATGAGCCCCCACCCGTCTGCCCCCATGCTAAGTGAAACCAACGTCAAGCAGGGATGGGGAATAAAAGGAGAAGGCCTGGCTGAGCTGGGGACTGGCAGGTCAGGAAGGAGGACGGAGCAGCCATTGGGGAGAAGCAGTCAATGTCAAGAGCAAGTGATGCATGAGTAAGAGAAGGATGGGGTGCTCCACTGGAAGACTGGGTGATGGTCCGGTATTGTGTTGGTTTGCTTTTTATCAAACTTTTGGTGGCTGAGCCCTTCAACCACCCTCCCCCACTAGGGGGAGCAAGACTGGGGAGACAATTAGCTGGTGGGCTGGAGCCCTGCTACCATGGGCCCTAGAGGTGCAGACTTTTTCCCTGGGAGTCTTGCAGCCACACTGGGGCAGTGGAAGGTTCACAAGGGGGTTTTCTCCTGCCACAGTACCACATGCCTCTTGTTCAGCTGCTGTTTGATCCTCAAGCTTTTCTATTAGCCACTAACATTCGGCTCTGATGAGGAGCCTTAGAGGAGTAGAGCTGAGCAAATAATGGCTATTTTTTGGCTCACTGGTAATTCCGGGGAAAAATATGTTTGGGTTGAACCGAAAGGGAAGCTTTTATACATTTTCGGTGAATTTAGAAGTAAAAAAAATACTCTGTTTCAGGTTGAAAGAAACTTGGTTTTGATTTGGTTCCAGAGGGGTAGCTGTGTTAGTCTGTATACACCAAAAACAACGCGAGTCCAGTAGCACCTTAAAGACTCACAAATTTCTGCAGGAAAAAGCTTTCGTGGGCTGCAACACCGCAGAAACGTGTTAGTCTTTAAGGTGCTCCAGGACTCTCGTTGTTTTTCTTTGTAACAAGATAAATACTTCAGTTAGAGATGTACCGGCTTATGTGCTTTGGCTCTGTGGAGTGGGGCATCTACCTCTACTGTGAAACCATTGTCCTTTGACGAAATGGGGACCTTAAGAACTCCTCAATGCCAACTGGCAAAGGGTTCGCTGTACTGTTACAGCTGCTTGTATCAGGCCTTATAAACTTACTACACCGAACACTTTGATGTCAGAGTGAGACCTTAAATGAAATCCAAAATCATGCAGGTCCTTAATATCGTTGTGAATACATACACTTCCCAATGTATGTACAGGTTGTGTTTAAAAAGTTATGTCTGTGTACTGAAAATATGTCCATATAGTTTGTATCTCCAGAGAAGGAAACAGGACATTTTTACATTCATGAAAGTCAGATCCTGGCCTGTGGGCTACTGACTGAGGGAGACTGCTTTAGGTGAGAATCTGTCTTGTGTGTATAAGGTTACATTAACTATGAACTCTAGCATGAGCTCCTTTTCCTATCCTAACTGTTGAATTGCTGCCTAACTGTTGAATTGTTTTTCATCAGTTCATCAGTTCAGATGTTCTTGAGGTTTACAAATCAAGTTCTCCTCAAATCATATTTCTCTCTAAATTGCACAAAGCTCCCCCCAAACAGATTTCTCTCAGAGCCTTCCACTAATGGTGCAACAAAATTGAAGAGTATGAGAACCCTTAAAATGGCAAAATATTTGCCAAAGGCCAGATTGTAGTCACACTGGTGAGTGCAAGAGGTGTCAGTGAGGTGATTCACCATCGTGAGTTGGGGTGGCACAGTCTAGCCCTAGAGAGCCGGATTCTGCCTCACTCGCGCTCGGTTGTACTTTACTCTGAAAACAATAGAAATACTTGCAGAGCAAGGCACTATCCAATGTGGGTAAAAGAGTCAGGATACGGCCCTGAACACTTCTGTGAAAAGGTGGATACTGGCTTTAGCTTTCATGGTGTTGCCCTTTCAGCCTGAGTCGTTGGCCAAAATTCCTGGCCTTGCAAGGTTGTCTCCTTTAGGATGAGGCACCCAGCCATAAAAAATCAGTTATATTGTTGCAAACATTTTTAGCCAATAATCAGGTGACAAAGTCCTGTTTCCATGAGCATGCTAGAAATAAACAACAGCAGCCAGCTCCTGGCTCAGAAAATCCCCGTCTCCGCCCCTCCACAGAGCTCTGTGCCCAAGAAGGCCAGTCTGTCTGCTTGTTCTCGGGGTCACTATCAATATCCCACACCCTGCATTTGTAACAAGGGAACCCCCTGACTTGAACCCCATCCTGGCCGTGCGGCCTAGTCCTTTGAGCCCCTGGTGACTACAGTTGTTTTTGCTACATAAAGGTGCGTGATTGCTCTGCCCTGTTGAGCCTACAAGAAAGTGGCTGGCACGCTCATTGGCTTTGAGGTCGGTGACTGTCTTTGGATCCAAACCCCCATTGATGGCTGCCATTAGCACTTTGCAGCATGACCGTAGCGTCTTTCAAGTACCTCGAGTGCGAGGGGGAGGGGCAAGGTTGGTAGTGAAGTGCGGTCCTTGGATTTTTGGTGGTAGAAGGTGTTGGTGAACTTCTCTAAGGCGTTGAGTGTGAAGTTACAGGGACGCACACCATGTGCAGCTCTGTGAATCGAGGGGGCAGCCGTTCCACACCACGCGGATCTCACTCTGCAAGAGAACAGCTCCCAAGAAGCAAACTGATTGAACTCTCACATGGGCACATGTCTTAACTGAGCATCCGGTAAGAGCATCACTGTAGCCCTTCTGCTTTGCCTCCCTTCTTGCTGCTGTCTGTGTCTCTCCACCCATCTGCCAATTCATGGTCCCTTCCCGAATTTAGGGCTGAATGAAGCCTTTCTCAATGCCCTCTGTGGGAGTTTCTCAATCCCCCTGGAGCAGCTCTGGGGAGAACTGTAACTCAGTCACAGTTGTGTCCCTGGGCCTCACAACACTTGGTCCTGGAAGAAAAAAACCTACTACTGCCCTTCACACCGTCTACAACGCAGACATCCTTCAGAGAGAACCCCTCGTGCCACACACCACCCTGTTCCTATTCCAGCCTTTTCTCAGATTTCTCAAAAATATTTTGTGGGAGGAGTAGTGACTTGAATACTCGCTTGCTTCTGGAGCTGGCTGCTAGGGGCCTCAGCTGGATGCCTGTCTTCATCTCCCTGCTGTAGGCTAGCTAACCCTCCTGACCCAGAGATGTGTCCCTTTGGGGGTTTCTCACAGGAGGTGCCGTAATTGCAACCCAAAATGGAAGGAAGTAACACACCTCTACCGCTAGCACTGATGGGTGTAGAGGACCCTCACTGGAGTAGTCAGGGAATTTCCTAGGTCTTTTCAACCACGACACACTAGCTGTTTGACCCCATTGTCTCTAGTGTGTGGTTCCTAGAGAGTCCTAGGGGTTGTCTCAGCTGCCATACTAAGGCATATGCAAAATTGGGGCTGTAAGCCAAGTTACTGTCATTCACACTGTAAACTACTTGAAACAGGGAGTGCGTCTTCTTCCATGTTCTGTACAGCACCATGCACAATAATTTAAAATAACAACTAATAGGGTAGCAAGCACTTCCTCTTAAAAAAAGGGAAAAAAATCTTTTTTGGTTACCTCCATTCCAGAATCACATTCAGGTGGTATTGCAGGGCTGTTCTTCAGTGCCAGGCAGCTGATTTGTTTTTAATCAAAACAAATCAAAAGTCAAGCTTCTGGGATGACAAAGATACGCAGAATTATAGGGACTTTGCAGAGAGAGACAGGAAAACAACGGGTGTCAAATCTGGGATTTACCAGCCTAGACAGCTTCTCTGTACGTTTGTAAAGTGATAGTTTTCAGCACAGTGGATTTTAATTAATGCTCTTAGTCTATTAATATAGGAAAGCTAATTTCTACCTGTCATTTCTGATCTACAGTAGATTAATTAGTGGAATAACATTTAAATGAAAAGTGTCAGGAAATGCATTTCTGTTGTGCTGTCCTGTCTAACTTGTTAATGAAGTGTGATATGGCACCAGCATACTATTGTATGCAATGATACAGGTTGAATGTGGATAATACAATTATTTGTGGTGTAGCACAACTCCAGCTCCAGCAGCGTAGCTGCCAATGAAAGTTCTGATAGAGAACTACCACTAATGCCACTTCTTGTTAAAATCAACGCTTGATAATACCATGTGAAGCAAGTTAATACGTTGGAAATTATATGCATTTTGCACACTTATCTCTCTGTGAGCCAGGCTTTGCTTGCTAAAACAGTTCTCAAGAATCCTCCTGGTAAAATTATCAGGACGGCAAACCACCACCGCCACCACCAATACTGACAAAAATGCCAATGTGTGTGTGTGTGGGAGAAGCGTTTGCACATTTGCTTCAGCTGGAAGTACAGCGCGCTAAATAAAATGTAAAAGTCACCTTCTGCAGAGACAGCAGAGTGGCAGGGGGGAAAAAACCACAAACCGGAAACATAGGTTTGCTCCTAGCCAGGAATGTTACATGTGCTAATGTAACACATCCCTACTGAATTTCTAGCCGTGTGAAAACGCAGAAAGGCTTCGGCTATCACATGTAATGCAGTGTGCAATGTAAGGCCCTTGGGTCTTGTTGCTGCTGTTTCCAGGCGTGCCAGCTGCATTGCTGAAACATATAATGGCCGTGTCAGCAAGAGCGAGGTGTGCCACGTGCATGCACTCGTGCGGAGATCAAAATGAACTGCAGGAGATCAAAGAAGGCGCATTTTGTCTCTGCTTCTATATGAAGTGAAAAAAATCTGAGATGTTTCAGCAGGTCTGGAAAGACCCAGTTAAATGTGTGTCACCAGGTTGGAGGGGGGGGGGAAAGCTCCACAAGCTCCCAGATGAAACCCTTATGCTCCCCAGAAAGGCAGAGCGAGCAAATCTCCTTTGAGGGACTGAAGGCTTTCTACACAGTGTTGGCACAGTGCACTGGAGAGATGTGATTAGTAAAGTACGCTGCACTCTAAGTGGGAAAAAGCCAATTTCAGGTTAATTCAGTCTGCCTTAACATGAAGTAGATACCTTTCTATAGCGCCCTTGTGGAGCCTACATAGGCAGTGAGAGTGCAGCAAGTTGGTGTGCTTTACAAATCATACCCCTGTGCCATACCATATGGACAAGCTCTTACAGGAGAGATGATGGGTGGCATAAGCCATGCCATTCGCTGACAGAGAATCTTGAGAGATCGCTCAGACAAAGCCGGGATTAAAAAGGGACCAAACTCTGAAAAACTGCAGAACCAAAAAGGTACCGTAATACTCTGATAGGCTCTGTCAAATAAGTATTTATTCCTTTGCTAAAATATAAGCAAGTCAAGGTTTCACCACTAAGTAGTACATTATGGAAGAAAAAAGTCTAAAATCATAGTGTTATTTATGATTTGCATTGTCACCCTTTTGCCAAACGGTAACGGATTTTGGGGACTTGAGGGTGGGCTTCCCATTAGAGAAGAAATCAGTGATGCTGAATCTGGGATTTTCTTAGTGTAACTTGTTTTATTAACATTAAGTCCTAGACCAGAGGAGGTCGAACAGCACAGGAAATGCTTTCTTTCAGGAATCTCAGCCCAAATGCCAGTGCCTGTTTTCGAGGGAGCACCTCTGCCCTAAGACCTGACTTTAATTAGAGAGATTAAAGCAGAAAGCAAACTCGCCAGCTGCTCACAAGAGCTCCCTCAGAAAGATCCTGCATACCAAAACTAACAACGGAGCATTTCTTCAAAGACCGAACTGTCTGCCTGCTGTGTAAAGTGATTTGCTACATTGCCATCTGGTGACTCTTGCCACAACTGTCTTACTATAGGGTTTTCGGGCCCCAGCAAGATATAGGCCTCATGGTGCTAAGATGGGACAGGCCCGACCCCAAAATATTAACAGTCTAAATAAACAAGCCAGACAAAGCCAGGGAGGGAAAACAGAAAAATGAAGTGATTTGCGTGAGGGCATATAGCAGAGAATAAAACCAAGGTCTTCAGGTTCCCAGTCCAGTGTCAAGACAATTTATTCCAGTGCCTGCCACACTGGCCTGTTATTTACAATAATGACATATATTTGATTGCCCTGTTTTCCTATAGGAGTAACCAGTTTCAGACAGAACTAATTAATTCCTGCGAGGGTTTGAGGAGCATTGAGGGTGATTGGTCACCGTTCCTTTCCTATCATTGAGAGAACAAAGAGCTACCAATATGCAGCAATTTGGAACCTGACTTTTCCAATTAAGGATTTGGCGTGTTTTTACATCTTTTAAATGACAATATTTGTCAAGCTGTTTGTTCGGTGCATTGTCTGTGTGCACAGTTATACAAGAATTGGTTTAATTAAGGTTAATTGGTGCATAATTAGAGCTGCTGCCAGCGCAAAAGGAATGGCTGCAGAGCTGAAAGAGTCCATTTCTATCCAGCTCTGCAAGACAAAAACTGGGATGAGTTAAACTGCAGGGCTGAGTAGTAGAAATGTAATTGTTTAATATGTTAGAACAGATTTTTGTTAAGCGTTATTTTTTGCTTTGTGGCTTCCTCCCCTTCCCCCCTTTGATTTTATTGAATGTGCTGTGTAGCTAAGCCCCTTGTACTATCCAACAAACCTATTTTTAACACATGAGCTGTTTATGGTTGAAAATAACCAGTCAGACAATTGTTCTCCCATCTTTTTGGTCTTCCTCTTAGTGGAGGAATGGGTGTAATTTCAGAGTGCAATGGATGGTGTAATAGGGCACATCAGCTTTTCATGGAAGGCAGGAAGGGGTTAATGGGCTACTGACGGCCCAAACAGCCCAAATTGAGACATCTGGGGCAAGGCTTTCAGTGAGGTACGTCAGAGGAAGAGCCCTGCTCATGTGGAGAGGGACAGATGGAGAAAGTTGATGTGGGGCATCCCCTGAGAGAGGGAAGGCTAGTCGAGACCAGCAGGTTTCCTGGAGGTAAGGGAAGTGTTTGTGTTTCATGCTTGTTTAGGACTTTGAGTGCTCTGGAAGGTGTGTAAATCATGTAAGGCTTAGCTGGAGGGCTAAGCCTGTAAAACCCGGAAGGCATTGGAGGTGGGAGGCAGCAGTGGAAGACCAGGTGAGAAATGGGGGTTGAATGACTGCTGTACCAAACTGTGCTGCCAGACCGTGCTCTTCTAAGGCTGTGCAGTAACATGTGTCATTATTAGGCCTCGACAGCGCAGGAAACAGCAGAGCGGGGGAAGTGTAATGGAGACACAAAGTTGGACAGCGACTGTGGAATGATTGATGCGTGTGAACTGTCCTGCTGCACAGTCCTAGTGGAGGTAAGACACGGCAGTGCTCACCACAAAGTAAATGACGTGAGGGCTGCCCTGGGCCGGGGCGTAGCACGGATCTCTGCTGCCTTGCAGTAACTAGGATGTGTTAGTCACCTCACTGTAACTGGCCCCCAGCCCTGCACATCCACCGCTAGCTGCTTTGTGGGGCTCATCAGGGAGCTAGGCTTGTGTCCATATCAGTACGACCTACAGCCTGCCAGGGCTGGCCAGCTTCCTTCTCCTATCAGCCAAAGGGAAAGAGAAATTTTAGGTTTTGTGCCTGACCATCCAAGCGATGCAGGGCCGTCTCCACCACATTACCTCCGACTGGACCTTGCTGCATGCCAGGAATAACCCTTGAAAAGCCATCCCCCTTGGTGGGGAAGGAAGGCTGACCCACTGGCTAGGGGGCTTACCTAGAATTTGGGAGATGTGGGTTCAATTCCCAGCTCTTCCACAGACTGACTTTTGACGATCTGTAAGAGGGGGATAACAGACTGCCCTGCCTCAGGGGTGTTATGAGGACAAATACACTAAAGATCGCACAGTGCTCAGATACTCTTGAGGGAGATAGTCACAGGGTCAGTGGCTCTTTCAAGGGGAAATGAGAGGCCAGCCATACTTGTGCCGTAATTGGGTAGCTGCTTCCCAGCCTGAAGGCTCAGACTAAGGAGGAATAGGTGACAGTTTTATAAAACCTATTAATCTGCAAGGGGTGGGGAACAGGGCCTAGCAGAAGATGGGCTGAAGAGAAGCCCCTGAGGGACAGAAAAACCTTTGTTTGTTGGGACTCTTGCTACCCAGAAAAGGGTTAAGTTACTCTGGGATTTAGTTAGAGAGATAAGCTACATCTCCAGTTCAAACAGGTGTGTGGAGAGCATAGGAGACCCATTTTAGGGAAGGAAACTGAGGCAAGGAGTGCCAGCAGTGCCACACTCAGCCAGCCGGCAGCGCTGTGGAGCACTCAAACCCCCTGACAGAGACCATAAAAGTATCTTGCATAGCTTTTCCATTTAAGTTGCTTTTAAGTTCCATTTAAGTATCTTGCATAGCTCTTCCAACTATATGCCAACTGCCTGTTAGGCACCTGAGGTAGCTTTGAAAATATTGGACTATGAGTTTTTAAATGCATTCCCTGAATACTAAAAAGCTTGAAATAAAACCAAATCATGCTTGACTCTCGCTGTTAGCACACAGACTACTTTGAAGTGAAAGGTAAACTTGGAGTCTAGAAGGGGAATTTCCTGCTTCTACTGCAATTCGCTTCCTTCTCTGACTTATTATTTGTTTGTTTGATTTTAGTGTTGTGACCTCAGTCAGCGTCAGCGCCCCATTGTGCTAAGAATAAAAGATAGTCCTTACTGTACTGGAGATCATTTACTTTTAGCTCATAAGGATGTTACTGAACATTCTGCTCCCTTTTGCCCCCCACATATTTGCAAAACACCAACTGAGCTGAATATCCAAAGAGGTGTCCAAGGAAAAGACATCACCACCTCCCACCGGAGAAACGTCATCCTTTTCCACCCCTATTCCCTGATCTTGCAAATTATTTACTGTTTTTGTGGTAAAAGAGAATCTGGAGATCACCCTAGTGCTCAATAGCTGCCTATCCATCCAGAAGAGAGCAAAATGGTCAGCAACTACAAGATATTTTCTGAAAGAAAAATTTGGTTTTGGCACATTCCCCTCAAATGTCACCTTCCAGCAATCATCACAATTTCCAAGTCCCAGGGCAAACCGCATATGCTGTCGCGTCAGACAGTGTTGGAAACCAATCCTGGTTTTGGGGTTTTTTTTTTGGCTTTTTTTAGGGAAAAACATGCAAAATGATCATTTATTCGGTGTTCTGGTGTTTTGTTAGCTCAGGAACGTGTATAAGAAATGCTGACAATTTCTATTGGTGTGAAGTGGGAACATGTTTCTACAAATTCAGGAGAGGGTTGTTTTTCAATGCAGAGCTGTCTGGCCTGACAGATGGTTTGTAGTTAAAACTAGAGCTAATCAGAAACTCTTGAAAAATTTCCATAAACAAAAGTCGCCTTTTCTGGCCAGGTCTAAGAAAGACACAGGACAGGGTTACAGGACCTGAGAGCATAACTTTTAACGTGGGAATAATAATGCTTCTTTCCCCCTGCTCCCTGTCTGTCTTGTTTATTTAAAGTGTAAGCATTTTGGAGAAACCGCTGTCTTTTAGTTACTCTCCTTTCCAATTTGGGTGCTGGAAGTTAGATAACAAAATCCATATTTAGGCACCCAGATAAATGGTCTGGTTTTTCATTAGTCATTCTTCACATCTGCAGGAGCTGTCTGCTTGGTAGCTGTGAAAATCAGATCACTTTAGTGCTTAAATCTAAAACTGGGTTTAATTTTAGTCACTCAAATTCAGAAACGTTAATTTAAGCTTTTGTTCTCTCCCCACTGTAAAATGTACCTTCCTTCCTCCAAGGGTGTTGCAAGGCCTCTGTTAAGCCCTGTGAATAGTGCCATTGACGATAAGCAGATGAGTAGTCATTAAAGTTAAGCATGTGCTTAAATACCTTGCTGAATTGGACCCTTTGGTATCCTTGGACTGAACTCACTAAGGGTCTGATCCAAAACCCACTGAACTCAACAGAGGTTCCTATTGACTTAAATAGGCTTGCAAAGTGTTGTATCTTTTCCACTGGAGCTGTTTAAGAAGCCACTTGAGAGTTTGCCAAGTCCTGATCCAAATCCAAGGACACATTCGCTTCCAAACTGCCCTGTTGACCTCCAAGTGCTGTAGCTTTAACAAATTAATTAAGTGAGAGAGTGCAGGGATAGGGAAAGAAAATACTACGTGACTCAGCCACACGTGGGCTTTAGGTTGCCAAGCTGCAGGGAACAATTAAGTAACAGCTTCCAAGGGAGCAGAGCAATGAAATAGTAGTGTAATAAAAAGCAAAGAAAACAATGTGCACACAAAGGAGAAAAATACCTTTGCTAAAGAGTCCTTCGTAGCTAGATGAAACTGAAAATAAGGACGAATGCCCTAACTATTGGGAGATTATTATTAAAGCTAGTTTTATTATTTGTGTGTTCTGGATTTGTACAAAGTCTCTTTTTCCAAGCAGGTAGGCTCATTACAGAGGAGTCTCTTCATGGCTGCGATGAAAATGCAGAACACTGGAGTGATTATAATGCTCCATTGTAGTTTGAGGACAGTAAAGTGATGAAGAACGTATAATCCAGTTGAAGTGACAGGGGAAATGAGGCAGGTAAAATAGTGATTCGCACTGGAATTTGGCTACTAGCGGTGATATTAACAAATCCCCCATACAGCCTTAAATAATCCAGCAAGGAAACCGAAGATAACTACACCACGGCAACATACTGCTATAGCAATCGACTTAGCACGTAGGCAAACAAGAGACATTCTGTCTCTGGCGGAACTGTGAAGGGCTTAGTAAGTTTTAGAAAAAAGCCTGATAGAGATGAAAGGTGAGGCCAGTTTCTTTAATTATGTTTCTGTTTGAAGGGCCGGGTTGTTACCTGGTGTAAGTGGCATAGATGCACTGATTAGCAAGCATCTGGACGGGCTCAGAATCTGGCCCTAAAATGAACAGAGAACAAGCTTCGGCACAGCAAAAAATGGCTCTCAATTTGTTCCAGTTTCCGGCACAACCACACCCCAAGAAGGAAGGGGCAGCCAGCTTGTTTAACAAACTGTACTTCATTACAGTGCTGGAAAACTGCCCTGTGACACTTCTCCATGGTATCAAACGTGACATAGGTTCCTCACAGTAAAGTGGGCAGCCTGTTCTTTTTATTATTGATTTCAAGATCTAACACACAAATTGGCTCTGCAAGATGACAGGGAGAGCAGGGGAAGCACGTAACAAATATAAGAGTGGATCGATACTGCCAGAGCAAAAACATTAGGAACATAAATAACAAGAATTTAGTATCTGTGGGTCTCCACATGTGGAAAATTTCACGTAGGGACCAGGATACTCTGAGCTTTGATTCATACTATTTCCTTGACCATTGACATCAGGAGGGCAGGGTTTCTTCTCCGGCAGATGGGGTAAAACATACCAAATCTGTGTCTGTTTCTAGATCCATGTGTGACTAATCCATCAGGATTTGGCCCTGTATGAAAGACAGTGTGATAGGATGAGTGGCTCCTCAGAGCTGGAGCATGGGAAAAAGTCCCCTGAGTGGGGAGGAAGAAGGGGACAAGTTGTGAGGAGGCTCATTTTAGGTCAGGAATTGGGATTCTTACATCTCTGTGTTGAAGAGTCCCTCAGAACAGCTTTCTCATGTATGGGGGGGAAGCACATTGTGTTTAATTTGTTTTTGTGAGGGCTGAATTGGCAGAGACACCATTCCCAACAGAGGGGATAGTTCTGATGGGTTTCATTTCAGAGAGGGAGAGCGTTCCAGACGGCTGTGGGCACCAGGCTAGGCTGGATGGAGTAGCAGGTGGAGGCTTGTGCTCCCAGTTCAAACCCTGGGGCAGAGGTTTGCTCTCCTAAACGCCAAGATACATTTGCTAAGACCTCTGTGATTCTTGATATTCAGCAGTGGATGATCAGCCTCTTACCAGAGTGTTTCTGTCAATAAAAGGCCCTTTCTTGCCCCATCGTGGATTTTGAAGGGTTTTTTTTTTAAAGCAGGGGGGGCACAATTCACGGCCAAGTCTGTAGAAGCAAAAGGAGCAGGGCAGGGTAAACCAAAGGGCCTGAGTCTTTTCTCCCTCTGGTATAAATCTGGAACCACTGCACTGAAGTCAGTGCAGTTACACCAGGCTAAAAACCGGTAAAAGACCAGAGAACTGGACTGCAGTGTCCCAACAGTTATCCCTCAGGACTCCAGGACCTCTTAGAGCACAGTTGTGCAAAGGGGAAATGCTCTGGCAGATAATACAGTATTATCAGAAAAGACCCTGCAGTGCTGAGGAATGGAAAATGCCTTTTCTCTGGCCTCGCTCCTTCACAAATTCAGATACGGGCGAAGCACGCTGAATAGCCCCTGCGCTCACACTTCTGCATCTGCTGGCTGGTAGCAGAGTCTGTTTCACTCCTCCCGTGTTAATGGAGGAGGGGAATATCCGGCTGTGGAAAGCATCGCAATGAAGCCAACTGGCTCTTGACAGATGTTTGCTGTTCCATATGTAGTTTTCTTCAGTATAGATGCAGTTTTTCTAATGGCATTTCTCTCCTTTAATAAATGTGGTGGCTGAGTTCGGTATTCAATACACTCTGCTGTCTGACTGAATCTCGCATCGAGGCCGTTTCTTAGAAAAACAGGTTAGTTTATGGCTCTGTCTCATAGACTGCAGTTCAGAATTGAACATAAGTCCCTGGGCCATTGTAAAGTCTATTTGTTGATTCACAGTGTCCCCTTTCAATGTTGCTGGCTAATTGGTCATCCTGTCTGTTGATCACGGTCAATAATATACCCTGTGTGTTTCTGAACATAGCACCTCAGAATGAAAATCAGTGCTAATTGTGTTTTCACAGCCCAGCCTCCTGCTAATAGGAATCTTCCTATCTTCTACAGACTGATTGGGGCACATCCATCCTGAGAGATACAAATGGGTTATTTATACTTTTATTAGTATTTTCCAGTGACATTAGCCCTTTTTATCCATCTACTCATTGGATTATGCATTTAGTTCGACTCCTTAGATGCTTTAACCACATTCACATGGCAGGTTTTTTAATGTATATTCTCTAAAAGGTACATTAAAAACAAAATGTACATTGTATATAATGGTTACTATAACCTATGTAACAAATCCCATATTAAACTATCACCCAATTGAAACCACTTGCCTAATTAAAAAAATGCTTAACTAAATCCGAGCAAAGTTGTATTGTACTTTGAACTGATCACTTAAGAGAAAAGTGTATATATCGGCTCAGATCCTCAGCTTCAGCAAAGGCATGAACAGTGCAGGTTAGGACCAGGTGGTGCAAAGGTGGCAAAATGTGGGACCAGTAGAACTGGATTGGTCTCTTTCTCATAGAGAACTTCAGTTTTTCAGTGGAAATCTGAATCCAAAAATATTTCAGTTTGAAGATGCTGATGTGGCACCTCATCTCGTACTTCCAGGGTACGTTTCCACCCCCTGACCCCCCTTCCCCCCAAAACAAACAAACTATTTTAGCCTCAAAGTGTGAGCCCAAGTCTGTTGACCCAGGCCCCCGCACTGGTTATTAAGAAACTAAAACAAAATGTGCACAGCCCCCTTTCCTGCATTTCAGTCCCTGGCTCCCAATCAACCACTGGGTCCAGTAAAGAAAGAAGTTATTTAAAACTCTATGCTCTTTACCAAATACCTTCTCCTGACCCCAAAGGGTCAGCCACATTACCAGATCAATATAAGTTTGGATCTTACCCAAAATACCACGCTGCCAGCCAATCCTTTAATAACTAAAACCTGCGGTTTATTATAAAAGGAAAGAAACAAACTACAAGAGAAATGTTAAATGACTAAAGCAATCAGGTACATACAAATGATCTAAAAGTCCATATATATCAGGTTTCCGGTAGAACTGTGGTGTTTGCAGGCTTATAGTCCCTCTCATGTATGTCCAGTAACTGGATGGGTCTGTCTTTTGTTTCACAGCTCCGGCTGTAGATGAGTTGATCCAGAGGTAGGTGAAGACTGAAGACAAAATGGATGTGGTGCAGCTGCCTTTCATGTCTCTTGCCTTTTCTAAGCTGCTTGAGGAAATTTACAGAACTAATATGGAGTGCAGGGTCACATGAGTAAATCTGGGTGACTCATCAGGTGTAGCTCCTGGGTTCTTTCCCTGGGCCCATTGTACCTGTGAGGTCCCTTAATGGGCCGTAAAGCAGCTAGTACTGCAGCCATCCTGTCCGGGGTGTTGCCCAGAGACACAGCACAAATTGAAATACAGATACATCAAGCAGACCCATAACTTTCAATACAAATATGACACATGCACACAAACAATATCCTCACAGTTAGCAAATTGTAACTTTTCTAGCAGTACCTGACAGGGCCTCTCATATGAATTATTGTAACTCTGAAATATTGCTATTAAATCCATTACAAATAGTCCCCCTGATCCAGCCAGCATCACATAAGGCTCTCTTTACACTGGGCTGATCCTTCAAGGGTCTGTCTGTGGCAGCTTTAGGGACTGCTTGTGGGTGTTAGCAGAAACCTCCTTCTTGGTTCTTGCTCCAATTTAGTCTTTTTAAAAAACAAACAACCCTGAGTTTTTTTGGAATTAAATTTTTTTTTTGATTGCAGACTTTAATTCTCTAGTATAAATTACTGCAAAGTGAGAAAAAGGACGACGCAGCAAATTGTATTGCTTTGCAACAGAATATATTCAATAGGTCTTATGCTTTGATCCGCCTTGTTCAGGGATTATCTTTTGTTGCTTAGTTACTAGATGCTGCCATCACCAGAGAGCACTGTTTTGGGGCTGATGGATAGGAGTTGTTTCTTTGTGGGGGCAGGGAATCTGTTGACTACTTCACTGGAGTAAAAGAGGCAGTCAAATGTACTGCTATGGGAAAGACTCTGTGACAGTAAGGAAAGGTTATTAGTGTTACAGAGCTAGATTCGATACAAAAAACTCAGAACACTTCAATATGCACAAATCCCTGAAAATTAGGCTTGATGCATGTGAAAGCCAAATGTATTGTTATGTGAAGTAGACCCTGTGATTAGTGACGAGTCCAGTTGCTTTCTTTCCAGGGAAGGCTATGGCAGCCACAGAGGCAGCAATGGTAATGACCCAAGGAGTGGAAGAGACAATAAAGATGACTATATGTGGAAGCTGCGGCATGTATGTTATTCTGGAATGGGTATCTGTTTGTATGAAGTGCCGCCTGATGGACCAGAAGATGTGAGGTTTGGAGATGCAGGTAGAAACTATGGTTGAGTTTTGAAGGGGATTTGATCAGATGATGAAGAGAGGCCTAGAAGAGGCTGAAAGGAAAGGTCAAGACACCTAGATGCAAGCTGGACTGGGGAAATTGTGAGAGTAGACTGAAGGGTGAGAAAAGAGGCCATTGGAAACATGTGACTACAAGATCCAAGCAGAGGAAAAGACTGGCTAGTGAAGCAGAAAGTGCTCAGGAACAAGTTTGCTGAGTTGGAAAATGAAGGGGCATAGCAGGCAGTAACAGAAGGTGGGAGAGCAAGGAAGAAGAAAAAAATGGCTAGCCCTACAGAAAGAAAGGGAAGAGTCCATTGAGAGAGCCAGAGTTTGAAGCCCCAGGAGGATGGAGGATGACTTACAGAAGGGAGAACAGAGGATGAGGAGTTGCAGTCAAAAGGAACAGAAGGTGGAAGGCAGGAGAATTGCTCCAACACTAGGAAAAAGCAGTATAAATATAAGCCATATTGCATATATTCTTCATGATTGGGCATTCCCAACTAAGAAGAACAGACAGGCCTGTCCCCAGAGCTGATCTGGAGAACTGAAGGGTGTGCTGTCTGCTGGGAGCTCAGATACAGGATACGGACCTGAGGCTGAAGAGGATCCTCATGGGAGCAGGAAAGAATCTGCTGATTGTCCTAAATGTAAGGAACAAATGCTACAGCTCGATTCTCACTGGAATACCTCAAGGGAGACTATGCCAGGCTGGAGAAGACACTTAAAGAAACAAACAGTTGACCTTCAGTGGGATTCTACCTGTCCCTGGAGGATGAGAATGAAGGCGAGACAAGATTATGATGATCAATAGAAGTCTCAGGCAGTGGTGCTAGAAGGAGGGCTCTGGAAAGTTTGACCATGGGAGCTATTCACAGACAAAGGACTTCATCTGAGCAGGGAGGGAAATGAACACCTGGAATGGAGGTTGGCACAACTGATTAAAAGAGCTTTAAATTAGGATCACTGGGGAGATGGCTGGAAGATGCTCATGTATTCTCCAGGCCTGATTCTGATATTGCGTGGGAGGAAAATCAAGTAAAAGAGGATACAGCGATGGAGAAAGGAACAATAGAAGGTAGAGAATGGACATCACTAGGAAAGACCATGCCAGGACCAATGAAACTAACAGGTAGGTAATAGTGGCACTAAAATGATTGTACTTAATTGGGTGAGGAATCTGGGTGAAACCAAGCAGAAACAATTAAGACGTTTGTACATCAGCGTGAGGAGCCTGAGTAATAAAATGGAGGAACTAGAACTACTGGTTCAGGAAGTGAAACCAGATATTATAGGGGTAACAGAAACCTGGTTGAAGTACAGGGATTAAAGACCACAATAAAAGTAAAGGTGGTGGAGTAGCATTATATGTTAATGATGAGGTAAACTGTAAGGAAATTAGAAGTGATGGAGTGGATAAAACAGAAACTAGTTTGGGTCAAAATCACTTGGGGGTGGGGAGAAGCTAACAGAGGTTTCACTGAGGTGTTGGTTGAGGTCTGCTAACAGACCACCCAGGATCCAATTTTGATATGAATAGAGACCTCTAACATTTTTAATGAAATAAATACCACTGGGAATTATGTGATTAAGGGAGACTAATTTCCCAGTTATAGATTGGAGAACAAATGCTACTAATAATGGTAGGGCCCAAATATTCCTGGATGTGACAGCGGACGTGTTTTTTAACCAAACCAACAAGAAGTGATGCAATTTTAGATTTTGTATTGGGGATAGCAAGGACCTTTATGGAAGAACTGGTTCTAGAGCTAATTCCGATTAAACTAAATGGAAGGATAAACAAAAATAGGTCTGCAACTAGTTTAACCTCAATTGAATGCAAGATTTTAGGACAAATTTTGAAATAGAGAGTAGTTAAGGACATAGAGGTTAACAGCTATTGGGATAAAGTACAAGTGGTTTTATAAAAAGTAGATTGTGAGAGACTAACCTGATCTCTTTCTTTGAGAATATAATTGACTTTTAGACAAAGGATATGCAGTAGTTCTAATCTACCTGGATTTGATACAGTTCCATATGGGAAATTATTAGGTAAATTGAAGATGATGGGGATTAATATGAGAAACGAAAAGTGGCTAAGGAACTGGTTAAAAGGAAGCCTTTTCTGAAATGAACTGGCAAGCTGCAGGGCTTGTGAAGTTCCTCAGGGTAGGTCTTGGGACTAATTTTATTTAACATTTTCACTAATGACATTGGCACAAAAAGGTGGCACAAAAATGTACTAATAAAATTTGCGGATGATACAAAGTTGGGAGATATTGCCAATATGGAGGAAGACCAGAATATCATACAAAAAGATCTGGATGACCTTGCAAACTGTAGTAATGGGATGAAATTTAATAGTGCAAGGTCATGCATGTGGGGACCACCAACAAGAATTTTTGCTATCAGGTGGGGATGTATCTGTTGGAAGTGACAGAGGAGAAAGGCTTGGGCATATTGGTTGGTTGCAGGATGACTATGAACCTCCAATATGATGTGGCCATGAAAAAAGCTAATGCAATCGTAGGATGCATCCGGCAAGATATTTCAAGTAGAGAAAGGGAAGTGTTACTGTTATTATACAACGCATGGATGAATCCTACTCTGGAATATTGTGTGCAGTTCTAGTCTCCCATCTTTAAGAAAGATAAATTCAAACTGGAACTGGCACAGAGAAGGACTACTAGGATGATTAGAGGAATGGAAAACCTATCTTACAAGAGGAGACTCAAGGACTTTGGTCTGTCTAGCCTAGCTAAATGAAGGCTGAGAGGAGATATGATTGCTCTCTCTAAGTACAACAGACGAATAAATACCAGGGATGGAGAAGAGTTTTTAAAGTTAAGCACCAATTTGACACAAGATATAAACTGGGCATCAGTAAATTTAGGCTTGAAATTAGACGAAGGTTTCTAACCATCAGAGGGGAGAAGTTGTGGAACAGACTTCCAAGGGGACTAGTGGGTACAAATACCTAACTTGTTTAAGACTGAGCTTAAGTGTATGGAGGGGATGTTCTGAGGAGATGGGTCCTGTGCCATTGTAGGCGATCTGAGACTGCTAGTAGCAAATATCCCCAATGCATCGGGATGGGGAGGGCTCTGAGTTACTAAAGGGAATTATTTTCCAGGTGTCTGGATGGTGGGTCTTGCCATCCAACTGACTGCTATATTTGGGGTTGGGAAGGAATTTCCCCAGGTTAGATTGGGGGGGTTTCACCTTCATTTGCAGCACAGAGCACAGGTAACTTGCTGGTATAAACTAGAGCAAATGGGGGATTGTCTGTCAGTCTAACTTAGTCTTTAGATTGTGGTTTGAAGACTAATAACTCAGCCAGAGGTTATGGGTCTGTTACTGTTACAGGAATGGATGGGTGAGGTTCTATGGCCTGTGATGTGCAGGAGGTCAGATTAGATGGTCTTGATGGTCCCTTCTGGCTTTAAAGTCTGAGTCAGAGTGTCATAAACAACCCTTCAACATCATTAACACGGTTACACCAGTTTCAAACCTGTGAGCACACTTGCTTTTGTGTAATTTGCACTTCATTGCATATTAATGAGGTAATTGTTCTTCACAATTTGTATTACTAATTATAGTATCAGCTTATGTGCCTTTAGTTTGCTTGAATAAGCATTTAAGAAGTATCTTAAGTTGAGCATAAAGTAATACAAAGTATTAAATAAACAACTTTGTTTAATGAAACGGGTTTCAACTGCAGTTCAGAACATAGTTAAATTTTGATGCGGGCTTGCAAAGCCAGTTTGCTGAATAAAATCTCAATGTACTTGCTTGCATTTCCACAAAAGCATCATTCATCCAGAACTATTCTCTATCAGGGATGTTCCCCGTGTGACATGAAATAGAGCCCTAAAGAGGCAAAGCGAGAGCATCCCGCATCTCAGCTTGCTGGGTTTGCCAGGAAAAGTTATCACAGTTCCCCAAGGAGTTCTTTTCTTAGACGATAAGGTATTTGGTACCCTGCCAACAGCATATTCATTATAGAAAATAAAGGTAAGCAGCAGAACCATCTGGCAAGATGCCCACATCAATATAGATCTTGTGTGATTGACTGTATGTCTGCAGTGTTCTTCAAGAGCAGAACTCCATTTGCCTTTCACCAATGTTCAGTTCACTTTCCTTTTCAGTAAGGTGTGGGGAGCCCAATAACTGTCCACGTCTAAATTGTGTGGAGACAGAGATGCAATGTGACTTTACATTGCAGGAGGAGAGAGGGGAGCAGAAGGGACTCCTGCAGTCCCTGGATCTCTTCTGCTAGTACTCTTCCCAAAGCAAGGCCAATGTCTGCACTACTTGGGCCAGTTCCATGATCTGTGTTGAAGTTGCCTTCGTTTTATGTACCGATTGCTCTGAGACGTTTGCAGTGGGCTGCATTACGGTGAGCCACCAGACCCACCGCAGTGCGTGAAAGGAAATGTAGCTGTAGGCTCATGTTATCTTGGGGCAACTGACAACCATACTGACACTTGGGAGGCAGAGCGGGCTAGTGCATAGAGCACTGGAGTCAGGAAATAGGGATTCTATTCCTGGCACCGCCATTGACCTGGGGTGTGACCTTGGGCCAATGTCTTCATTTCTCTGTGCCTCTACTTGCCCTCCATCACCCTTTGTGTGCCTGTCTCTTGAGATCAGTGGTCCCTAAACGTTTTTGCTCTGCTTCCCCCCTGACCTAGTCTGTGCCGCCCCAGAAGCCAGAACTGCAGCTAGGCCCAGGAGGAGAATAATCATTTCCCTTGATCTGCTGGCAACGCTCCTACTACTGCCATTAGCCTCCTTGCTAACAAGGGCACACTGTTGACTTATATCCAGCTTCGTGTCCACTGTAACCCCCAAGTCCTTTTCTTAGCCAGTCAGTCTGTAGCAGTACATGGGATTCTTTCATCCTAAGTGCAGGATTCTGCATTTATTCTTGCTGAACCTCATCAGATTTCTTTTGGGCCAGTCCTCCAGTTTGGTTACTCTGTATCATAACCCTACCTTCCAGCTTAATGTCATCCATGAACTTGTTGAGAGTGTAATCACCCCATCATTCAGATCGTAATGAAGATGTTGAGCAAAACTGGTCGCAGGACTGATCCCTGGTGCATTCCACTTGATATCAACTTCCAACTAGACATCAAGCCATTGATCACTACCCGTTGAGCCCAATTATCTAGCCAGCTTTCTACTCCTCTTAAAGTCTGTCCATCGAACCCATACTTCTTTAACTTGCTGGCAAGAATACTGTGGGAGACTGTATCAAAAGCTTTGCTAAAGTTAAGGTATATCACATCCACCGCTTTCCCCTCATCCATTGCCAGTCACCTCTTCAAAGAAGGTCATCAGGTTTCTCAGGCATGACTTGCTGTTGGTGAATCCATGCTGACTCTTCCTGATCATTTTCCTCTCCTCCAAGTGCCTCAAAATGGATTCTTGGAGGACCTGCTCCATGATTTTTCCAGGAACTGAGGTGAAGCTGACTGGGCTGTAGTTCCCCAGAATCACCTTCTTCCCTTTTTTTAAAGATGGGCACTATGTTTGCCTTTTTCCAGTAGTCCGGGACCTCCCCAATCACCACGAGTTTTCAAAGATAATGGCCAATGGCTTTGAACTCACATCAGCCAACACCTTCAGCACCCTTGGATGCATTGCATCTGGCCCTTTGGACTTGTGCATGCCCAGTTTTTCAAAATAGTCCTAAACCTATTTTTTCACCTCTGAGGGCTGCTCACCTCCTCCCCATAATGCGATGCCCAGTGCAGTAGTATGGGAGCTGACTGTCTGCGAAGACCGAGGCAAAAAATGCATTGAGTGATTCATCTTTTTCCAGATCATCTGTCACTAGGTTGCCTCCCCCATTCAGTAAAGGGCCCACACTTTTCCTGACTTCTTGTTAACATACCTGTAGAAACCCTCTTGTTACCCTTCACATCCCTTGCTACTGAAACTCCATTTGTGCTTTGGTCTTCCTCATTTCACCCCTGCATGCCTGAGAAATATTTTTATACTTCTCCCTGGTCATCTGTCCAAGCTTCTACTTCTTATAAGCCTCCCTTTTGTGTGTAAGCTCACTGAAGATTTCTCTAAGCCAAACTGGTCACCTGCCATATTTGCTATTCTTTCTGCACATCGGGGTGGTTTGTTCATGTGCCCTCCATGGGGTTTATTTAAAATACAGCCAGCTCTCCTGGACTCCTTTCCCCCTCATATTAGCCTCCATGGGGATTCTGCCCATCAGTTCCCCGAGGGAGTAAAAATCTGGACTGGTGTGTAATTGTCACCCCAATTCCTCAGTCCTGGGCCCCGACTTACCCCTCTTTGCTGTGTGAACCACCTACTCCTGGGTCAGCCCACTCACAGGCTCCTATGAGTAATTGATCCCTGACCCAGTGAAGGAGCACTTCTGGCCAGCTGCTCATGGTATAGACACCCAGAAAACACCCCCGGGCCCAAATGCAACCCCAAGAACTGCTGTCTTGCACAGCACTGAACCCTGCACTGCATCCTGCAAGCTTATTTACACTTGTCCATCAATTGATCAAATAAATTGATATGCACCAGCTCTGTCACTCTAAGTGAGGTCTCTGCACACACTCAATCCACATGCACTTTTTAGATAAAACAAAGAAGTTTATTGACCACAATAAGATTTTAAGTGAATCCAAGTCAGATTACTATAAATCAGAAGGTTGATGTTGAGTCAAGGATTTAATCATAATTAACTAAAAAATAACTTGTCTCCTAAACTAAGATTAATATTTCAATCTTACAGTTCATGATGGTAGCTTACCACACAGGTTGGTTGCGATGTGTCTTGCAACCAGCCTTCCTCTCCCTGTGGGTAGGTGCCAGTCTTTGATGTCACTTGGGAGATAGATTCCAAGGGAGAGTATGAGACAAAGATGTCTCAACTTTTAACAAGTTTCACCCCACGCTCCTTGGGGTCAGGTGATCGGCCCTTTCCGGCCATGGGCATGATTTCTTCCACTTGAGCCAAAGTGCTCACAGGTGCTTAGGCCAGTCCATTGTTCCTGTATGCATGCCTTTGCTGGGCATGGAAACACAGCTTTGTGTTTGTCTGCATCTATTCAAGCCATGCAAGACACACATTTGAGGATGTGACATAACAAAGTTTCATATTTGTACATATGTATGACGTTGCAGGAAATATACTACCATAACAATAATGTTCAGTATGTCCCGAGCATTCCAAAAGCAGCTTGCATGACATTCCTTGCATCAGACAATACACAGTTATACTGTAAAGGCGAACATGAATGATACACAAATCACACCATAAGATTGTACATGGGGTACAGCGTGTCACACAGGTCTCTAGTCTGCTGCTCTTCTTTCTTCCTTATATACAAAATAAAATAATAGACTATAGTCTAACTGCTGCTTGCAGATAACCAGAACCAGCTAATATAAAAAAACAAAAAACAACTCAGGCATGCAACATGGTAACTGATTAGGAGAAAATCAATCTTAAAACCGTGTAGGGCTTTTAAAAAATGTTTTCCTGGGTGCTTTATGGTTAAGAATGTGCAGAAGAAATTTTGCATGAGGGACGAGAAGGTCGATGCTTAACAGACAAGAAGAGGGGAAGCTTTTAATCAAAGGCACAATGGGGCAAATGAACAAAGCTGAGTGCAAGAGAAATATACCATTGTCCCTTTGGACACCAGTGTGCGGTTTTGACACTAGCCTCATCCGCTGCAGGCTGGAAGCAGAATTCTGCGGTCTTGCTGGTCAGCTTCCTAGTGTGAGATGAGTGACTGAGACGGGGCATGCTCTAGTACAGGGGTAGTTCACAAGCAGATCACAGGCAAATCCAGACCGCCCCATGCTTTCCAATGGACCCCGAAATCTTTTTATGTTCTTCCTGCTGCTGTTTGTGTCTTTGTTTGCTTTTTGTTCTCCCTCTGGAGTCTTGGACCTCAGCTATCCCTGCTCTAATTTATCCTGCATTATTTGCTCACACGCCACGCCTGGAATGGAGGCAGTTACAAACAGTGCACGGGCAAGTTTGCCTTCCGTGATCTCAGCTGCCATGCCTATGCTAGCTCCTGGGGAGCTATGCTCTTCGGGCCAGCTCTGCTTGGCAGACTTTGTTTAGCAGCACCCTCTGGTGGCTCCTGAGATTATTGCTGAGTTCGAGAATACCTTGAACTCTATATGTTTGCTTAGCTCAGCTGGGTGCTTGGGCATATGTGTATGAGGAAAGGGGGCATTTGTCCCTGCTCTGGGTCTCGGCCACTATCCCAGTGTGTATGCATCAGTTCCTATGCCAGGAGACTCCCTTAGCTGCAGTCAAAGGGAACCTCACCAGTGTGAGATCAGAATCAGATCCTGCGGGTAGGGCTTCACTACAATGGCAGGACTCAAGATAGCAGACCCTAGGTCTGTTAACCTTGGGCTTGAGCATCTACACTCATTTGTAACCCCAGGTTAGGAATTGTTGAACCCTGGGTCCCAACATGGGGCTCCAAGGTCTACACTCCATCATGTGGGCCCAAGTCCAACCACCTACATTCCAGATTTGCTAGCACCCTCACAAAATGTGGTTGCTCTAGCCCTTGCTCATGGTGCACTGTGGGAAAACTTGATGGTTCAGAGGACAAAGAAAGTTGGCCTAGCAGACTGAGGGATACTTTTGGCAGACTCCCAGAGCATGAGTCCTGGGGGCTGCATCTATGCAGCAAAGCAATAGGGTTTGAACCCTGGCTCCCAGCTTGATTCAGGCTAGAACCCTGTCGGGCCCCCCACCTCCCCCCAATGGGGTCCTGGGATCAGGATTAACATGATTTGTGTACAGACGGAAGGGGAGTTAGGCTTGCAGTATAGGCCTATACTATATGTCTGTCACATAAATATACAGGTGAAGAAACAATTGAAAATATCCACTGCAGGCTGAAATCAACTAGGGTGGGGATATACTTGTACTGGTAGCAGCTGCTGTGACACAAAGACACTGCTTCTTGCAGATTAGCTTGTTCTGATTATCAGCTAAAATGCTTCAGATGGCACACTTCCAAAGCAAAACCTTTGCCAGGTTCTTTATTAACATACTTCATGCCTTCATCTGAGGATTGCGAAGCACTTTACAAATTAGAAATTAAAATTCAAAATACCCCTTTGGGGGAGCAAGTATTACCAACCCCATTTCTGTAGCCCTTCCTTCCTGTCATCAGGTCCAGCTACTGTGCATGTTTTTAAGAGAATGGGACAGGGAAAATGCAATTTCCCTCTGTCAGCACTTTTCACATATTCCATCACATCAGCTAAGTTCCATTAGTGCAAATCTGCAAAAATCCATTGTGAATTCAGTGTAATGTTAGATGAAATTAATTTTATTCCATTTCTTGTTTTAATAACAGTATCTGCCATCTGTTACTGTGTTGAAGTTTAAAAGTTCACTAAATGCAACTTGGTGATCCCTGCTTTCACATCACTAGAGACCAGCTGTTTTTGTTGTTTTCATTCTGTGCTGACCACTAGAGATTCTTTTAGTTGCAAACTAAATTAGAGTACACGAAACTACTGATAAAATGTAATGTTTCTTATCCAAACTCTGGTTCACTTTGCTGATGCATGGGGTTGGAATGATCCCTTAAGCACCACTTCTGCAAACACTACTGTTGGGAGCTCTTACCACCAGGAGTAGTTCCGATTTGGAATCATGGAGGAATTTTAACCCCATGATATAGGAGCAGGACCTGATCACTGAGTAATGTCCACCTATTACCTTGGTTAGAAGGATAACCTTGTGATTAAGCACTAAACAGGGTGTAGAAGGTCTGAGCTGAATTCTTGGCTGTGCCACAGTCTCCCTGTCTGATCTGGGACATGCCATTTAATTTCTATGCACTTCTGGTCCTGCCCCATAAAGTGGGGTTGTAAGGCTTCCTTTCCCCGTACCTTTGTCTATTTGGATTCAGTTCCTTAGGGAAGGGACTATTTCTTTCTAAATGTTTGTACAGTGCTGAGTACCTATAGGGCGCTGATTTTTATCGAGGACTTCAGGTGCTGCTGTAACGAATAATTGTTGGTTTCCTCTGCATGTGCTTCAAGGAGGTGGGCATTGGTGAACCTAGGTCCTTTCATCTTCTACACCCTTCGTTCTTTACATGTATTTATTATTAATGCACGCTGTAAACGTGATTTTTATTTTTAGCATGCATCCTTCTGTCCCTCTCAGATGCAGCCAGACCGTTGTGGGAGTGGTCTTGGGGAGATGGGGGCTGGGAAAAGGAAGAGGCAATCTTGTGCTGCAGTGGAGTGGGAGTATGTAAGCTGTCAGCAATGCTCTTCTCCTCGCTGGTTCCAGCCACATGTCATTTATAGGGCTCTCATCACTGTTGTGTAGGAGGCACTTCAGAATCATGAAGGTAAAGAAGTGAGGCACAGTGGGTAAGTGACTTTCTCAGAGCCCCACAGGAAGTCATTGGCAGAGCTGGGAATTGAATCCATGTCCCCTCAATTCTTTAGTTAGAAGGCCTTCCTTCTTCCCAATGTACGTGAAGTGACTAAACTGCACAATAGCAGCAGAAGGACATGTTATGGTCAGGGCCCAAGCATAATTTTTTGGGGCCCAGTACAAGCTTGTAACGCTGGCCCCCTCCCACACACATACCACAATCCCTCATCCCATACATACAATCTCATGAGACATGACATTTTTTTTCCTCATGGTAATTGGGGTTGCAGCCTGGGCCGGGTCCCCTGGTAAAGTGTGCCCTTCTCCCCTCCCCCATGTGGGGGCCCTGGTTATGGTGGCATCTATGAGCCTATAAACACATCCTTCTGTTTACTGATGCCAAGCAGAGCTAATTAATACACCTGTAACTGATGGAAACCTAGCTGTCACGCCCTTCATTTCTTTTTTTTTTTTCTTTTCCTAACTAACTGGAAAGACACAAGGATAACAACAAAACATGAATATTAATCTTCTCGTTTCCTTCCCACTCCTATCCTTTCAATTATTGTTCTGCTATGGTTGCCTAATTAACAGCTTGTGGTAATGCATAAAAAAAAAAGAACAAGGCTCTGCTGCTAATTAGGGATGTTGTATTTGTGAGATGAAATAAGAATTTCAGCTGCAAGAAAAGCTGAAGGTTCAAGCTAAGCCACCAGACCATTTGCTTTGGTCGCATGGAGTATTGTGTTAGCGTGAGACGTCACACTGAAGTTTTGTCAACAACCTTGAAAAGAATTGCAGAGACCTTTTTCTTAAAAATACCCACTGCAAACACCAAGTTTAATAGAATTCACCTTAGAGTTTTATATAGTGTTTAAATATAATAGGAGAATATTAGCAGCCGTGGATGGCTAAACTCTGTTATTGCTCTCCAATGCCACGTTTTAAGTTAAGGACTAAGGACCTGATTCAACACATTGCTTAAGCATGGACCTAACTTCAAGCAGGCAAAGCCAATGAACTACTTACATGCTTAAAGTTAGGCCTGGGCTGAAGTACCTTGCTGATTTGATGCCGCACTAAGCATAATTAAAAAAAAATCCAAATAAATACAATACTTTTGCAGCATCAGTGGAAAGGCGATGTGGGAAAGGGCTTGATCCTGCACCTTTATGAAATCAGTGGCGGAGCCAAAATGCACATATAAATGTGCAGCTGTATTTCCCTCATGGCTGCATCTGTGAATGGGGGAACTGCACCCAGGAACAGCCATTTAAGAGCTGCATCTGGCCAAGTGCAACAATTGCCTGATCTGAGCATGCAGCTGTGGTAATGCACTTGCCAATTATGTACACGCGCACACATCATAAATGAGATTGTGGGTCTCTACCTCACAGTGATTTAAACAATGCAGAGCATGGATGTAACTTTTGCTTAATGTCATGTTTTGGGGGTTGTGTTTTTTGCTTGCAATGAGCATTTAATGACCTGTAAAGCATATTCAGAGACATCTGAGAAACATGCTGTAGGCAAGCCTAGGAGTCAAGTTACTGGGGAGATGGCTGGCTCAGAGGATTAGACATGAGATACAATCAGGGCTGGTTGAAACTTGAATTTCCCAGTTTCTGGGAAATTGACATTTTTGTTCAAATTCAGAATGAAAATGAATAATTTCAAAATTTCCCACTGCATGGAATTCTTGAAATTTTGATTTAGGAAAATTTTCATGTTTAAATTTTGAAATTCCAGAATTTTCTGAAACAAATTTTGTTCTAATTTCAAAATTGGCTTTTTTCATGTGGCAATTGACATGTTTTTTAAATGTTCAGATTACTGCAAAAAGAGCAGTTTTTGTAAAATAAAATAAATACTTGTGTGTTTTGAGAAACGTCCAACCAGCTCTAGATTGATCTGAAGCTGAGGAGTGTTCAGCACAGCTCTGCAGATAAGAATGCGGTTGTCTTAGAACTGTTCAATGGCTCTGAAAGTTGTTCAATTACTTTCATTTTGTGTTTATTAAATAAATAAATACATATGGCCAAAGTGTCCCCGTTTTTCACCAAGCCCCAAGAGTTTTCTGAAAACTTTTTTACTGAAAGCAGTTTTCTATAAACCAAACCAAAAATGATTTTTTCCTTGGTTTTTTTCTTTTTTTTTTTTCTGTTTAAAGTGGGAAAAGTTGGAGGGAAAAATTCAACATTTCTCACCAAAAAATTGCCTTTTTTTTTTTAGCCAGTTCTAATACTAATGCTTTGTGCCTCTGTAGCACTTTCAACCAAGGTTTTTAAAACTTTTTACCATGAGCATCCCAATTCACCCACATCAGTGTTTGGTCTTCTCCTTATTTGATAGATGGGGAAACTGAGGAACTGGATAATTTGTTGAAAGTTGCACAGGAAGACTACAACACAGCCAGAAATTGAACCGGATATCGGGATACTCAATCTAGTCCTTACATGTCATGGAGTATCATGATCCAATCCCGTCCAGCTGTGGATTGTGTTTTTGTTTTAAAAAAACCTCAAGATTAATAATACCTTTAATCACTGGTGGGCTTTGGAGGGGGCAACACCCCCTGTATCGTCCCAACTGCAGCACCCTAACCAGAGTGGGACAGCCCAGGGAGGAGCTCTTGCCCCTCTGAGCCATGGCCAGGTTGGAGGCTGGAAGCCGGGTGACCAGAGCGGGACAGTGTGGGGCAACTGCCACTGTGGAGTGGGTGGCTGAGGATGTCATACAAATAGCCTGTACCGGAGTAACATGACAATTCCATGTAAACACTGTACATGATTTTGGCAGAAGACTGTCAGTCATACTTCAAGTTGCTAAATGTCTCTGGGAGCTCTTAGATCTCATGATAATGCTACTGTGGAGTTGACAGCTATAACCAGATAATTATTACCTTGATGATGGCACAATATTTAATACTTACTGAATTAGTAATTATCCTGCAGTTTCTGTGTTTGCAATCTGTGACATGTATAAACATAAGTAAAAATGTCAAGCCAAAGGTTTTTTTCACTGAAAAATGCAGATTTGGATCAACGGAAACATTTTTCAAATTCATGTTGAACTTGCTGAATTGTTTCAATCAAAACTTCTTACCACCCCCCAAAAAAATAAAATTTGAAAAAAATTGAAATATTTCATCTTATCATTTTCAAAATAAAACATTTGATTTTTTTATTCAAAACAACTTTTCCGTTTGAATTTTAATTCTATTTTATTTAAAGAAGAGGTTTAAAAAACTCAAACAAAATGAAACACTTCATTTTGGGCCAACAGAAATGTTTTGTTTACTGAAAATGAATTTTCTTTTATAGTTCTGTGGTTATTGAAAGACAACCCAAGATGACTTTTTTTCCCTCCCTCAGATCATCCAGCAAGCCAAAAAATCAATTATTCTCACAGCTCTAAGCCCAGTTTCTGTACTTTCTATACCATTAATTCCTTCCAGGATTCACAGAAATGCTGAATTGATCTTATTTAGCTAAGTGATGTTACCTGAGACTCTTAATTAGTTGAGGATGATCATGTCCCTTATAATGCAAAATTTCATGACAGTAGTTCCAGCTGGTGAGTTTTCGCTGCAACGCTAGAAGTATTTGCTTGACAAAAATAAGAGAATGACCTATGATAGAGCAGCAAGAGGTAGGACTGCTCCTGGTACATATTGAGTGACCATCAGTAATGGTGCATACTAGGTCTTAGCTTTGTAGTTCTGTCTCCCGTACCACACACAAGAAACCTTCATAAGGTAAGAGCAAGGGCATTACAATAACTCCCCCTGCTTCCTGCTTGACCAGGAGGGATTTAAAGCCTTTCTGTTTAAATATGAATAATGACCACCTTTGGAAAACAATCATCCAGTATAATTTCACAGCTCAAAAGGCCATGATAAAATGTCTACCTTCACAACAACAGACTATTGTCACAAATACCAAGGGACATATTCCACCTGACATTCCAGCTCCAGCAACACGTCTCATCCTAGTGTGCCCTACCCATACCCCAGTCATCCTCAGGCCCTCCAAAAGCAATTCCAGGCTGTAGGGCAGAACAGTCAAAGGCCCCCCTAGAAAAGGATGGCTGAGATCTAAGTGGGCTTCCTCCAGAAGTTTTTACTTATTTATTATGTGCCATACAGGTTCCCGGGCAGCTAAGGAGGTGGTATCTGGTACTCAGCTTCTCAAGTCCTTTGACTCCCCAGAGAGATTACTTTTGAACCTGGGAAGCTTTGTAGCCAATACTGCCTCCTCAGCCACCCAGGAACCTGCATGGTGCATAATAAATAAACTTGGCTCAGGGGAGAGGTGGACAGTGCGCCTGACAGGGATCCTCAGTGGAAGGGGGAGGAAAATACATATCTATCCTCCCATCTGCCCAGGGCCTTTTAAATCGCTGGACCCCTGGGTAATTGCCCCTATTCTTTCTGTTGCAGGCCTGATCATCCTCCACTAATCCTTCCTCGGCGCCAAGCCAGAGAAAGGCTAGGAAAACAGTATGCAATGTGTGGAGAGTTCTAAGGTCACCAGATTGAGGCTGTGGTGGGCCAAGGAGGGAAGAAAATTGTAAGGCCAATTTTCAAGTCTATCTTTTCAGTGAGCAGAGACATCTGATCCAGTGATTTCCATGTTTACTTGTTACATGGCTCGGGGAAGTGACTTGCAGTTGGCTGAAGCTTGTATGTTATGAGATTTCTGTGTCAGAACCTGCTCATTTGTGGTTCCTGAGGTTTATGTAGTAATTTGGGGAGTTGTTTTCTACAAACAGTTGCGGCTCGGAGTCCCGGGTGGTGGGATCATAAGAGTTATAATTTTGTCAGGGTAAATCCTGATTTAGTTATGGTAAAATTATCAGTAATTATCTCAGTAAACGTGAGAAATTATAGGATCTAATCCAGCATCCAATATCCATTCCCAACTCCCATCAACTTCAATCAGAGAGTAAGTCAGAAGGCAGAATTTAGCTTGGATTTCTCTAACTGAACTACTAAGGGAGACACTCACCTGTTCAAAGGAATGTGTAGCAGACTACTCGCAACACCCATAAGACAGGATGGCTGACCAACATTTATCTGAACTCAGAGCATTTCTGTTATGATTTCTGGCTGGGTAAAAAACACCAAGACCAGGTTATCTCAGGTAAACTGGAGGATCTACTCTATATGAGGTCTTCTCATGGAAGTAAATTGGAATTATTCCTGTCTAGGGCTGGTTGATGTTCCTCAAATTTTGACAACTTATTTTACTGAAATTCTGAATTTGAAAAAAATCACAGGACACAAACACAGCTGGTCAAAGAAGGGGAGAAGTTTTCACTGAAAGTTGAAAATTGATGTAAAAAGAATTTCAAGGAGAAACAAACAGGGAATGTATTGGATGTTGTTTTTGAGTACCTGCACTTACATCCTACAATGGGAGAACAGGGACCCAGAAGAGCAGATATATACACAGGCACACATATATTCCTCACGTACATTTATGTGTGTAATCCAGCATGTTCAAACCCTGAAAAGGTTTGGTTCAAGTAACAAAGCAATGTTTGTGGAGGCAAGGTGTGCCTTTGTTTGATATGAAGCATTTTGCCCTGTGTTACTTCTTGAATAGAACTGATTGAAATGTTTTGAACATAAACATTTTCATTAAAATATGGCCCTCTTTTTTTTTTTTTGAAAATTGGATTTTTTGCCAAATTTTTTTGTTTTTCAAAATGTTAATTTTTTTTAAAACTGATTTTTTTTCTTTGCTCCCTCTTTCAGTGGTAAGTTGAAAGAAGAGGGTGGGAACCCAAGACACTTAAATTTGAAAAAAAATTGGTAAACATTTTGAATAACTGAAAAACTATACTTGCAGGGAAAAAAATTGACCTTTTTTTCTCAGTTTTGCAAAAGCCTTGTTATAATGTTTTTTCACCAGCTCTATTGTTGAATCCTTTCCAAAACTCTGGGTGGGAAATCCTGGGAATTCCAACCATGTATAGGGCACTCAACCACCTTCATCCATCATTGAGAACTCTGGTGGAAAATCAAGATTGTTTGAAGAGATGGAGTCTTTTTGGTGGTGGCTGTCAGGAGTATAAAGTGTAGATGACCTGGGATTAAGTCTTTAAAAAAATCATGTTGTCATTCAGAGTCATGGCGAGGATGCAAAACTCTTATTTGAATTACTGAAATGTCCGTAGCTCACCACATGCTGCTTTCTGAAAGGTGGGGGAGGGGCATAAATATGTATATTTCTTTTGACGTGAACAGTATTTCCAGCCTCTTACTTCAATGACAGATTGAGTCATTTGTACAATGAACTCCTGGCACCAGTATTAATACCACATCTGTTTTCTATATGCTCGTTCACTTTCACTGCCACCAGCGTTGCTGAGAACATCAACGTGTCTTGATGCATTATAGAGCACTTTACCACAATTGACTCTTGTTTGTGACCTCCCTTCCTCTACTCCTTTTCCAAATGACTCTGATATGTTAAGCAATAAGTATTTCCAAGTTTCACTCTTTTTGAAAGGCTTTGTGTACAGGGGAGAGATGCTTGGGAAGGAGGAAGCTGGGGGGAAAGGGCATTCCATGTATTCACCCATCACTAGATTGCAATACTGGTTTGTAAATCACCGGCACTTACAATAAACTCCTGGAAAAATCCAAACTGAAGATCATCCACCTGCAGTCTGCTGTAGAGAGCCGTCCTTCCTGTAGCAAAATATCAATAGAATTAATCTCTTCTCTTCCAGAGTAGAAGGGATTGTATGATTGAAGTATGAATGCTCTGAATTTCTAGATGCTGAATAAAATTGTACATCAACACACATTGTGGCCATACTGGGTTTCAAAGGCATTGGAAGAAAGGGTATGCACTGATTTTTCTCTGATCCTTTGTATAATCTTTTGTCTATGGAGTCAGATCATATGTTAAAGGCTTTGAAAGTCTTGTATGTAGATTATATGGGAAAGAGCTACTGACTTTATGGAGTATACTCACAGATTTTGTCTGTTAGGGATTCATATAAAGATTCTCTGGTTTAAGTCCATGTTGGTTTGCAACATGGGAGTTTATGATTCAAAGAAATCCCAAACTTCAAAGTGGAATTGAGTCAAACTGCTCAATTTCAACTTTTTTTTTTCTGTGTCAAAAGCATACAGAGCTATGAAGAATGCATGTTTTTTATGGAAAGATGTAAATTAGTCCACATTGCTAAAATGGTTGGTGAATCTTAGATTATGTTTTGATTAATCTGTTTTGAGAAGAGTTGGTCAAATATTTTGAAATTTTTATGATTTTTTTTTTAAAAGTTGAAGACTTTCTTCCACTTATTAAACTGACTTATTTGTTTCTCGGAATTTTCTGCAGAATTATTTTATCCATTTTCTTTTATTTTCAAAAATTGTAAATGAAAGGAAAAAAAACCTTCTTTCCAAAATAGGAAAATGTTTGAGTTTAAAGGACCCCGCATGTGACACAGATGAACAATCAGAATGGAAAATAGGGGATGGTTGGGGAAAATCCTTGGAAAATCTTTGTTCTCTGTGTTCTCAGCATCTAGCACAATGGGGGCCTGGTCAATGACTGGGGCTCCTTAGTGCTACTGTAATGCCAATAATAGCTAAATATTTACTTGGAATTTACCATCTCCGGAAACAGTTTCTAAAGATGGGAAGAAAACAGCTTATCCCAATGGGTCCTCTTGTGAGCATTTTTTTTTTTTTTTTGCAATCACTGGAGTAAAGGGTAATCACTCCTACATTGATTGATGGGGCACCCCCATGGCCTAGAGAAGAATAAAACCTCAACATTGAGCTTTCAGGAGAGGGTTTGCCTACTGTACATTTATCCTGAGTGTACACTAAGCACACCACTCACATGCTTGCAGATAAATTAGAAGATGACCATGGTACAATAATTTTTACATATGCTACTCCAGAAGGTCAAGGGATCCAGACAATCTTCCTCTCAGTTTTCTACACAAGTTGGGTGGCTGGAGTGACTCTGGGTGACAGAAAAGGGTGATACAATTTCAGTCACACACTTGTACCCAGTTGCCTGCCAGCTCCTGAGACATCAGTGCTCAGAGAGGTAACTCTAGATTGGTTTTGGCAAGTTTGATTCAGTTTATCTTTTTCTGGAACAAAGCGTTCTGACAATAGGAACAAAAACTTGGAGCATAGTTTTAGCAGCACTGTTAATCTACATAAGCAAGATGAACTCACATGCTCCCCATAGTTTTGTGTTGCCTTTGGCGTGCACTTGATTATCTCATAAATAATGTAAACAAACACCACAATTGTAATTCTTTTTATGCTTCCATATTTAAAGGTGTATTAAGTCAAGATGTCCCTCAGAATCAGTACACTGAAAACCTCTGTATAATCTGGATGGGACTGTCAGACTTCATTAGCTGGAAGACAGGAGAGCATTTGAAACACAGACCCTGGCACACTATAAAATCATTCTTTGTCTTGTTCAAAGTCAGGCTGTGGAAACAGTACCTTAAAGCATCAGACTGTAACATATGATAAGTGCTGAAGAGAGACTGTAGCAAAGTGTCGTCTGAGACTAGACAGCCAGGCAGGCCACACAGCAAGAAAGGAGCTGTTTCAGTACAAATGATAATAATTATTTTAGCAGATCAGCTAGGAGAAGCTGCTGTTGCTAATACAGCCTCAGTTTTGCAGATAAAAAGATTCTCGTTGCTTTTATTTTGACACCGTTCATGCGCTAATATAGAATTTTAAAAAAATGTTCCTCATCTGTGCTTATTAATAAAGGATCTCTTAGCACGTCACAAATGCTAATCAAACCTTGCAGCGCCTCCTTGGAGAAACTAAGTATTGTTCCCCCTACTCTTTTATAGATGCGGAACCTGTGTAATCTAGTGGGCAAGTGACTTGCCCAAGGTCATATAAGAAGTTGGTGGCAGAGCTGGGACTAGAACCCAGATTTCTTAACTCCCATTCTGAGGCCATACCCACAAAGATGCCCTTTCTCCACACCCTTCTTTTAAAAAGGCTACTAGCTTGTGGCAGAATCACAGCTCTTTTATGGGGTATTTACAGCAGCTGGGATGAGCTAAAGAGCGCATTTTTATTTTACAGATGTAATGGAAAATCTTTTTTTGCCCCTTTTTGTATTATATAGATGTAAAAAGCTATAGAGTGTTGTTAAAGATGCTTTTTCAGCACTTGCATAACTGAGAAGAGGCAGACTGTACCTAAGTGAATTTCCTGAGCATTGTGAGTTTGTAGCTGACCCTCAAGACTATTTTAACAGAGATTTTGAAGTGTGAAAATAGAGAAACACACTGTGCATGCACTGTCAAAGGAAAAGAGCAATGCAGTCTTTCCCAGTGCTGTGTGTGTGATAATTTTTTCTTCCAAAATGACACATCTTTCTCAGCTGCGCAGGGCTACCTTGGTTAACTTGACAACATGTTATATGGAAATCAACGCACAGTTCTCAGCTGCTTTTCTGTCCAGGTCACTGAGCTTCCTAGAGGAATTCTCCATTGTACAGGTATCTGCAAAAATCTGACGTGTGAAATGGGGGGAGAGGGAGAGTGGGGCTTATGTCACATGACACCAACGCAAACCACAATGCTGACTCTTCTGCTGTCTCTGCCTCTTGTTGTCACTGTCTTCTAGTGGAAAATCTCCCCGTTAAAATGGGATTTTTGTCAGGACACGGCACAGACTCCTGCTCTTCTGTATCATCTCTGCTCCCTTTACTGGAGAGTGGAATCTGGTGCTTTCACTCCTGTGGGATCTGCTTGCTCATGCCCGCACCAGCTGGTAGCACCGTCTGTATGAGCCGGATAAAGGCATTTGGGTATAGGGTAGAACACTGGTTCAGAGAAACCATTCCGTTGTTCTGGCTAATGGGTCTCATGAAGGAGGAGTAGCTGATATGGGGCAGTGCCTTAGTCTTTGGGTCTGAATTCATATGGCTGGAAAATGGATTGGGGGAGGGGGAGAAAAGCAGTGGGAACAAATACCAGGGTGCGTTAACGTCCTGTCCTAAAAAATAATCAAATCTGAGCTGAATTGGAAAGAATTTTTGACGCTCAAAATATGTCTTCTTAGGCCTGTGCTTCCCTACAAAAGACCATCGGCATTGGGCAGGGGAGTTTAGAAGTGGTCTTGCACCTCCCCTAATTGATACTCGGAGCAGAGGCCTCCCAACTCGAACGTTTCCCTGGGGACCATCCCCTAACGTTTAAATTTAAGAGGAACTTGGCTTGCCTCTTTGAGCCTTCCATAGCTTCTGGAGGCCACGCCCATGCATGCCAGACATTACTGGAGGGTGTCCCACCTGTCTGCTGGGTGCACAGGAGGAAGTTAATGTCAAAGTTCAACTTGAGTGGTGTCATTAAAACTGTAGTCAGAATCCGCCTGGGCTAGAAACACTGAAGTGAGAGAACCCATGAGATACCTCATTAAACTGAAAGGGAGGCCGCTAGCCGGCACACAAAGCAACACAGGAATTGTGAGACTAGATAGACCCAAGGTCCTTCTAGTCCATATTGTTCTGTCCCTATACCTGTGACAGATGCTTTAGAGGAAGGTGCAGTGTAGGATAATTTTGTCCCCCAAGAAGGCCTCGGCCTAACTCCTAATAATTAGAGATTGAATTAGGCTCTGAAGCATGAGGTTTAATATCCATTACAAATCTTTCTTTTTTTTTTTTGACTTAACTATTAAGTGCCGACTATTCTTATTGATCTAAAATGTCCAGCTCTGAATCTTATTAAGCTTTTGGCCTCAATAGCATCAAGTGGCAATGAGTTCCACAGTCCAATTACAAGCTGTGTGGAAAGATATGTCCTTTCCTCACTCAAGAGACAAATATCAGTCAAGGAATTTCAGAGGTGATTTTACTTTAATATTGTGAAGCCAGCAGGGACCAGTGTGCTCATTGTATAGTCTGACGGGTATAACACAAGCCTTTGGTGCTAAATAGAGCTGAATTCCAACAAAACATTGTTTCTGCAGAGATTGCTGAGCTGGAGATATTGGAATGTTTAGCAATTGTAATCTGATTTCACCAAAGTCCCTTGGCTGGTTTCCTGCCGGCTCATTCACCCTTCTCCTCAGAAGCCTACCTAGCAGGCTGTTGGGGTGCCTGAACTTCCAGGGTCCACAGTCCTGGAGCATCAGACACATGAACTGCCCCAGAGTCAAGAATTGTAGTGCTGCGGCAGACTCCCTCGGGACTAATCCATTCCCCTTCACGGAGAACTTTGAAATGTTAGAATCATAAGGCTAGAATGGACTGCAAGGGTCATCTCATCTAACCCCTACCATGATGCAGGATTTTTTTGCTGGGTTTTCATTCCTAATTGGAGCCTCCACAAAAGTCTTATGTGGTTTGCCAGACCTGGGCTTCACATAAATTTTCCATCCAGCAGGAAGGGGGCACAAGGGACAAACTTCAAATTACTTCTTACTCATCTATGTTGAAACTTTGGACAATGTCTCCAAGAATGATCACAAATCTCCAAGCCCAATTTTGCCAGCATACAGCTGAACCACAAAAGATGTCCTTCTCAGCCCCTGCTGTCTGCTCAGTGAGTGGAATGTTTTGCAGTCAGCACACATTTTGAGATGATTTTTATCATACCCTACCCTGCTCTGCAGCGTTTTCCATATGTCATTGTTGCCATCATCTTCCTTATAAAGTTCCCCCAGTTCTTGGTGGTCTCGTTACTATTTAGAGAGTTGTGAGCATTTTGCAAAACTGTTTATGCTAGGCTAAATTTGTATATCAGCCGTTCTTATTGTACCTCCTGTTGCTTTACAGGAGTCAACATCTACAGATCTAAAATGTTATCTAAATAATCTCCTATTATATTTGTATTCATTCTTCCAAAAAAATAAATTAAAAACATGTTTGTGTCTCTCAATCATCAAGCAAACCACTAGTGTATGACTTGTCATGAGTTTCAGAGCTGATCAAGCAATTCTTCAACACTTAATTACTATGTTGTTAGTATACAACTCCAACTAAATATGTATATATATTTTTGTGAATTGGATTTTGGTTTGGTTTGAAAAGATTAATGAAAAACTTTGTAAACCTCCCATTGGACTGTGAATCAGAGCCATGGTGGCCTGTTGTTTCTCAGACTGGGTGCCATAAATTGCAAGAACTCACCCTCACTAAAGTATGGGAGAGAGGGAAATGATCCTCCTTTTGCAGACCTGCGCAGACATTCCCTTGTACAAACTCAGTGCAATAAATTTATTCTAGAGAATAAGTGGCAATTTTTTCCATTACAGAAGGGTGAGGGTTTTTCTAAAGCTACAAAAATTAATTATTCCTCAGGCTTCCTCCAGGGGTAAGGAGAAGAGGGGAAATTATCTACCCCCATGCTGCTGTGTGACCCCTCCAAATTGAGATGGAAAGTCTGACTGCTACTTAGACATCATGGCACTTGGCTGTGACATAGGAAAGCAAGTGGAGTCAGAGCCAAGCTACAGTGGTGGGTAAAATTTGCTGAGGATCCAATTCCATATTGGATAGACAAAGCCAACCCCACCCTCCCCCCTCTAACGACAGCGCTACTTCCATGCAGTGTGGCAATAAAGCCATTTATTTTATGTCAATGAGATATTTAAGCAACAAAAATGATGCTTCTCCCTTTTGAGTTGCGCCCTAGGGCCATTTAAAAGAAAATAGCTATTTCCTGATAACATGCTGGTGTTTTTAGCTAAGAATAAGGCAAGTGCAGACACTTCAAACAGACTGTACATTTGGGGGTGGTGTGTAGGAGAAAGCATCACCACCTCGCCACCTTGTGGTAGATAATTGAAATGGTAAAACTTTTTTTTTTTAAGACCCCTGCAAACTTTTGTCTCGCTAGTTGACCTTGATTGCAAGGGGTAGGTTAAACTCAAATAAGGGTGTCTACACCGCACCCTGGCGCTGGCTTAGCTAGATCACTTTAAAACATGTGTTTAGTGAAATGGTGCAAGTTTGAGTTTAGCCAGAGCCCCAGATGCAAGCCCATGTGAATTTCGCACATGCTACTGAGTGGCCTCCGCACTAATGGAGCAGCCTAGCTCTCATGTCTGCAAGCCTGATTTTTATTTCATGTATTTACTTTACACTTTGTTTTCACTAATAATATTTAAGGTGGAAAAAGGCAACAAAAATCAACTTCTACTGCATTCTGGGTAGAACTTCGCTTTGTTTTGCAATTGGGAATGTATTGTGGACACTCTCACTCCAGCAGAGAGGAGCTAAAAAGCTGTTCTGGGGTCAATCAGCACTAACCAGGTACACCTGTGAGACTTGCGCTGCCTGGGGGGAGGGGAGTTTAAAAAGGGAAAGTCTGCCCCAGGAATGGGGAACAGGAGGAAGTCTGCCGAACTACAGAGACAGATCAGCCCAGAGGAAGACAGTCACAGATCTCAGCACCCCTGAGATTGTGTGGGCCAGGTATAAAGCAGTGTAATCCAAGAAGAGCAGCTGGTGGCAGATCCTAATCCTGGTTAGACGGTGTACCCGCTGATAAGCTAAGCCCCAAAGGAGTGACCCAAAAGACTGCTGTCGTCAGGTGTTGGCTGTGTGCATGTGTTCTATTGGCGTGCTGCTCTGGCTCTGGCCAGGTAACCAGTACAGCAGACATTGATCAAACAGCCCCATAAATCCACAGACCCAGATGCAGTAGCGAAGGTGCCCTGTGAGGTTTATCGTACAGGAAGCATGGTCCTGGTATCCCACAGACTCTACAGGACCACTAACACATGTATGCTCGTTACAATGGACCAGCTTAATGGACAGTGGCATTTTCTCTGCAGTGCATTTCTGTGTTGACTGTTAAAGATATTGGGGTGGGGGACGTGGGGGCAGCTATAGGAGGGAGTGTAGGGGAAGAGAGAGAAAGAGAATGGGCTAGCCAGTTCTTTTTCTTGGCATTATCTGATGCTTTTTGCCTGCTTTGCCTCTTCCTGACTCTTTGACCTAACTCAACAGCTGCCTTTGGCTTTCTAAGGGGTATCCTTTTGCAACTTATTTTTAAAGCCTTAAAACCCTCAGCTAAACGTACTTGTTATCTCCGCAGCATGCAGAGACCTGGCACCGAGTCAGTGTTGCTGCTCCCCCACATTTCCTCCCTAATTCTGCTCAGATAACTGGGGTTGTTTTCCTTTCTCAGTGTTCCAGTGTTCCTGACAAAGGCTTTTTTACAGAGGTTAGCCTTTCCAGGAAAAGGGCATTCATGTCTTGCCTGCTGTATGCAGTGAGTTATCTAATAGGTGGATTATGTGAGTGAGTTCTTCTTCCATCAGTGCCTACAGGCCCTGAATGAAATTGGAGCCTCATTGTGCTAGGTGCTGTACATACACGTGATAAGAGACAGTCTCGGTCTTAAAGAGATTGCAATCTAAATAGGCACAATAGGCAGAAGTTGGGAGATGGAGAATTATTATGGCTTTTCCTTTTTCAGAGGCACAGACACAACCGTGGGTCTGATTCTCAAGCGCGTTGTAGTGCTGTGTTGTGGTGCAGCAACGGGAAGAGAATTAAGGATAAGAGAAATGTTTGTAGTGTTTGCTTTAAAATCTTAAAACAGCACAGCTAGTCAAGCAAAGGGGGATGCGTGTGTGTGTGTGAGAGAGATGCATGCGCGCGCACACATACTATATTTAATATTCATAAGTATCAGGCCAAATAACATTCAGACTTTGTGTAGTTCACTTGCTGATTCACTGCAGACCTGATTATGCTTTTACTGAAGTCAATGGGAGTTTTGCCATGGATTTCAATGGAGCAGGAGTGAGCCCTAATTGTAGTGTTTGGTCACAGGGTATTTTTTTGGATCCCTGATTGGCTGACAAACATTTGAACTAAAGCTGACTGGGAATTTTCTGTTGGCATGATTTTTCCTTGGGCATGTAGTTTTGGCAAAATCAAAATTTTCCAGGGGAAAATTCTGATTGAACTGAAAATTTTTGAGTCTCCATCAAGAAAATAAAAATGAAATGTTTCATTCTGGGTCAGGTTGTTGTTTTGTTTTTGTTTTTTAAACTTTCCCCAAAATATTTTGTTTTTTTGTCAGTTTGATACAACATTCAGCTGCATTTCCCTGTCAGTGTGTTACTGGAGTTAATTTCAGACTGTCACTGTTTCCTATGGGCCAGGTTCCCTGGAGTACTACATCTCCCACAGTGCAATGTGGATTCCCCTCTGGCCTATGCATGGTGCATCATGAAAGTCGCATGATTATGGGTGCAGTGTCCGAGATGTAGCCTAGCTCATGGGGAGAATAGGACCTGAACTGCAAGTCCCATAAGGCAATGTTCTGATACAGAAATACAGTTTAACATGAATTCGCTCAAAATGGCGTGTTTTTGTTCCTTAAAAACTTTCAAAGTCTCGACTTGTCCCAATTTGGGATGAAAACAAATGTTGAAATGCCATTATTTACAATGGGGTGGAAATACTGAATTTTGCTCTAATTTTCACAGAAGAATAAGAAGTAATGCAGGAAATAAGGGAAATATTTCAGATCCAGGAACACGTTGTGAATACTGAGTGATTAGCTGTGGCTAACGATCCCACACAAATTGCAATGAATGTCATTTATTTGCAAACATATTCATGACTCGGGTTTCTTTCATTATTTGGCCGATTCTAGTGGTGGTAAACGGAGTACCTTTAGCTGGCCTTTGGGTGCTTAAATATGACAAGAGATCCCAAGAGATTTTTGTGGAGAATAGTGCAGTCTGACATTCTCTGCAGCATGAGAAACTACAGCCATCCTTTTGCCATATGTACGTTGTTACACCCTAGCTGGGCTGCAATGTCCGTAAATTCCAGTGACTGCCAACCTCTCCGAGCCATGAGGGCTAAACTTCAGCTTTAGATTCAGTAGGAACAACTGGCAAACAGTCTTGGGGAATTCAGGGTGAAGTGCCTACTGCTATCCTTGTCCTTGTAGGTGGTTGTAACTAGTCCACTTGTGCTTCCATCTCACTGTGCCAATTATATCCTCCTACAGGCCATACATCGGTTGATTGGATGTGAAAAGGGATAGCTCCGGACAGAGCTAATCAGCCTGACTCATTGATGGGGCTTACCAGCAGTAACAACAAGAAAATCCTTTTCTATAATAAGAATTCCGAAAGACGCGAAGAATGGAGGCCACTGCTGGATTAGGCTGGGCTTTTTGAGCGCTGCCCTCAGAATGACTCAAGGGTCTCCTTCCACATCACACTATGGCCCTAATCCAAAGCTTAAAGAAGTCAGCAGAAAGACTTTATAATGCCAATGGCTTGATTCCCTACCCAGCCCTAACAGCAGGTTAATGAAGGACCAAGGCTAAAGCAGTTTAAAGCTCGGCAGTTTGATCAACGCAGCTTCCGGTGTAAAAACCTCCAGGAAACTAGGACCTTCATGGCTAACACTCATGTCATCACTTTGGATTGTGGCCCGCTAAGTGGGCCAGTGGGTTTGTTTCCAGGTGGGATATGGATTTGTGTCAAGGGATTGTTGGGGACTGGAACTATGTTTATTTTTAATTTTCTGTAAGGCGGTCTTTGTGTTTAGTCCAGAGGTAGCCTTACCCATACGCCAAGCGACAATGGTTTTATTCACTCAGTGGTCACCTTAGGATTGCCAAGACAACTGAGCAATATTGCCATGAGCTAGAGATATGGAACTTGGTGGAAGGACTGGTTGAAGGGGCTTGTGTTCTTTGGTTCCTGTTGTGTTGGGCAAGGGAGGCTAGACACAATGAAAGTCAGGTTTAAAGCATAAACTAAGTGTCTGGCGTTTATATCAGTCTCACCGGTCTTACCTTAGATATCTATAACAGCACGCTGAGAGGAAGTTACCACCATCTGTGGTTTGATCATGGATGATGTCCTTTACCAAAAACTGAGTGGGAGATGTTTCAATCAGTTAGTATGAAAGATGGGAGTATCAAGAAGGTGATGTGGATGAGCTGGCTGCATCTGATCTTACATGTAGGAGTCTGCCCGTCTATACTGTGCTGGTGTACAAGCCACCCCATCCTGGTTGAATTGACCAAGTTCTTCTCCATGCTGCTGGTGGAGAAGCCAAGGCTGATGCTCATGTTTGGGTGGATGAAAACTTGTATTTACCCGATCTTCCTAAGTGGAATATTTGATGGAGTGGGACAAGTCTTGGTTGGTTCAGGAGTCAGGTTGTCTCATTAATCAACTCTTATTTAGTTGATATATCATCCTGATGGGTATATGGCTATCAATTATACATAGGCACTGTAAGATTTGTTATAAATGGGGCAAAAATGATCTAGGGGCACAATTTATAAATAAATGCATTAATCAGTGCTTGCAAACAGCTTGTGGATCAACACATTCTTAGAGGTCCAAAAAGAATGAGTCTGCCTCCTGTCTTACACATTTGCACTGCCTGACATGTTTGCAGACCATGGTGTTGATTCAGCAAAGTATTTATGTACATGACTAATTTTTAAACACATGCTTAAGTCATCCATGTTCAGCAAAACACTTAAGCACATGCTTAATTCCTTTTCTGAATTGGGGCCTTTATCCTTGCACAACAAACTCGAGACTTTCTGTTCACAGAAGCTTGAAGGCTGCCCTCCACTTACACATTTCAGTAACCCAGTGCTAAGAGTACATCTGA
>ML675614.1:10975027-10993566 GCA_007922155.1 Mesoclemmys tuberculata | reverse complement strand
CACATTTCAGTAACCCAGTGCTAAGAGTACATCTGAAAATCTTTTGTTAACCTTGAACCAGAAGAAACAGACCTGCTTGGAAGGTAGCAGAGAGATTTTTGAAAGCCAGTCAGAATTCATTTGCGCCCACTGTTATTCTAGAACAAAGTAGGAGCCTGAAAACAGACTGACTGGTACTTCCAAGTCCTCTTCCATGGGCCTGAGCTATGTCAAGATGGGTGTCTAAGGAAAACAAGCTACATAAGCCTGAAGGCACAATTCAAAAGCTATTCAACTAAATGAAATCAGGCCTGGTATAGAGGGAAAAATAGGTCACACAAGTTTTGTAGAGAATTCATCCAGTATCAGTCCAAGATTTTATAGATGAAGTTAGATTGGGCCCAGTCCCTGCATGGATGGAGAAAAAAAGAAAGAAGGCATGACCCCCATCTTGTCATGTGCACACAGAGAAGTTAAATAAACAAATACCCTTGCTGGAAGGTTGCAACGTAACGCTACTTTATTTCTTCGAGTGCTGAACTAGAACACGCAAGTCACTAAAAACAATCCGATCACTCCTTTAGAGGAGCCAGGAGCACTCCCATTGTGGAGCACAGCCACGCTCGGCTAGTGTCTTTATGGGCACCAGCTGCCTGAAAGGCTACAGGAAGGAGGGAACAGAGCCGTGGCCTAACCTTCCTCTCGGCCATGTCCTGCAGAGTGATGCCCTATCTTCCAGAATGGTGGAGAAATTGGCCCTTGTGCCAATTTCTGTGTTTTGAAACCTTTAAATATCCTTTGTTCAAAAGCACCCTCTGAGTTTGCTTACATGTATTGTAAATGGCCTTGTGTTTAGAGGCAGGGGTTCATGTGCACTTTTGACCTCCGCTTTGGTTTGTGTGATTTCACACTCTCCCTGACTTCTGCTTTAAATTCCAGATTTTGGGGGGCCCTGTCAACAAGAGGGATGTTTTCTAAAGTCTTTCCACTGTTGCTAACAGCAATTCAGCTGCCTGTTAACCACGCTGGGAGCCCTAGGAAATCATTGAACGCCCTGTAGACTACACCTGGTAGATTAGATTAGGGTTAGGTGAAAATGCCTGTGCAGCGGGCAACCTGTGTACCCTAGGCTCCCAATGTAGCAAATAATAGAACCTTTATACCACACCACAGTGTTGTGAGTCCTGAGCACTCTTCCCGTTTAACAGTATGACTCTCCAGGGACATTTGAGATCTTTTACATTGTCATTGGGAATGATTTCGGTATCCCTCTTCTTGGAAAATTCTGATGCCTTAGATAGAACCATTTGTCCAACTGCATGGACTTCACAGGGAGAAAAAATTATAACACAGACACCTAAAAACCCTGTCAATATGGTTTAAAGTACCTTTTCACACATCATAATGTGATCGCGGGATGTTCCAAGAATGGGATCAAGTGTGTTTTCCTGGGAATCTTCCTTTTCCAGTGATATAAAGCTTCTATTTTTACCTTTGTTGGATCACAAGATGATGGATCTTAAGCAAGTCTGATAATCAGCATGGCTGAATAGTGCTTGTCCTGCATCTCACGCCAGGGTAATCTGGGATAGCGAGGGGAATGGTACAACAGCAGGAGAGAGGAAACACTTCTCTGGTAGGCTAATTTATTATTTGTTTATTTTATTATTAGTTGCAGGCATTTAAAGCTGGACTGATAAGTCTCCACAGGCTAGTGGTCAAAGTGCAGGAAAGGTGCATGGTAAATGAAGCTGATTGCGCAGTTCTGCAATTTATCATGGATCTCATCAGCACATGTGGTGTTTATGCTTACATATGTACACTGCTTTTAAGCTGGTAGTATAGAAACTTCAGTGAAATGGCTTCTATTGTAAGGTGTTAATAGAGGTGGTTGTTATTTCCTTATTATGAACACACACTCTTGCTTTTGCCACATTTAAATGTACAAAGAGACATCCAGCAGATGGCAACAGCAGATCAATTTGTACGCTTCTGCAGACTAGCTTTCGGGGATGGCTGTACAGAGCTTCCTCTGGGCTTGTCTGTGATTGATTGAGCACCACTTTCTCCAAATGTACATCTTTCATTTCCTTTAATACGTCAGGTTAGCACCTCGGGGCAAAGCTAATAACAAACGTAGGCATGAAAGAAACCACTGCCATAGAGAACTGGCAGTGCGAACCTCATTACTCTCAATTTCTGATCTAACTAGGTTTTAAAGACTTTTTTTTTAAAAAAAGCCCACATTATTTAGCTTATTTAACAAGGAAGGTTTTCCATAGAATTAGCATTCTATTTAAAAAGCAGTAGAGCTGATAATTAGGTTCAAAACAAAAGTAAATGCAGTTCAAACACGGGACGTACTTAACTAATTTCTTCCCAGAAGATAACCCTGGTGGTGATGTGCAGGGGCCCAGATGTATGGGCAAAGGTTTAACCATGCATTCTTTTCACTGCTTCCTGGCCATCTCAACAAATTCTGTTCAGCCGTGCTTGTTGCCTGTTTCTGAAGAGTAATGGTTGTGCTTGAAACTGTAAGCTCAACTGGACAAAGAGCTTTTTGTATTAGACCACAGATGCTGATATCTCTTGGATGATCACAAAGGGAATGACACTGAGGTTTCAGAGCTGAGCTTCTCTCTCTCTCTCTCTCTCTCTTTCTCCAGTCCTGTGCCTTTGGGGAAAAGTAGTTACATACAGTAATAACCATTTCTGTGCCACTGTTGTTCAGTGAAATTATGGGGGCTCTGTTGCTTTCTATAAATGGCAATGCTTTTTTATTATTTGCGAAGCGTAAGATGAAAGGGCTTTAAAGAAAAATAACACAGGGAATGGGGAGGAAAATTTGCGGCACAATGGCTCCAGTCTTGCAGTTCTAATCTGAAGCAGGGTGTCAAGGTTTTCCCTTTGAGCGTGGAGATCAGAGTCAGGTTCCAGATGTGAAAATGACCATCTGGGAGGAAAGTGAGGCATGGGAAACCCTGGAGACTGTGGCTGATGGAAAATATTAGCGGATGCCCTTTTTGAGATGGTGGGGGCGGGGAAAGAGAGGAGGGTTTGAACTTGTGAGGAAATTCTTGCAGGATTCTGTAAAAAAAGATCCTGAAGGAGCTATGCTTTCCAAGGAGTCCAGACTAGTATCCTTGCAACATATTTCTGCTTTCTGAGCCTGATCCAAAGCTCATTGAAGTAAATTCCCATTGAAATCAATAGGTTTTGGATCAGGCCATCTGTGGGGAAAGAGATATGTCTCTTCCCCATAGATCTCTGTGATCCATGCTGCTGGCAGCTTTCAAAATCTATAGCGCCCCTACTGGGAGACTTGGGGATTGTTGTTCCTTCATTCCCTTCTGAGCGATTTTCCTAGAGAAGGTAATCAGGACCACTTGTTTGATAAACTCATACAAAAAACCATGGTACGTTCTGTATCCTGGCTTTATTTTTTATTTTCAGTTACACTGCATGTGAACTCTCGATTTTAGCTGGGGCTTGCATTGTTGGGTGTTCATACATAGTGGATTGCAAAGCCTTTTAAACTTTTTTTCCTGCTCACATCCACTTATCCAGCCTGTGTTTGAGTTAGTATTATTTTAAATCCAAACAGCTCTTCCATCTTCAGCCTTTTCATAGCTCCTGTTAACACATGTAAGAACAGACGGTGTCCCTTGTGAATATTGAGGACTAAAGTCTTCTGTATGGTAATATTTTTTTTATAGCTGATGGAAGCAGCTCTGAACCAGAGACTCTAACTGTTTCACTTTGTTCATTTGACATCTTAGCATAGGGCCTAAGTGATCATCTTGAACAAAGTTTGTCTTAAACCGATTGTGTTTAAGGATTTATATGGTATTATGTTCCTCTAAGCCACGACACCAGCAATTTCTTCTAATTAGCTATGTTGAGGGCTTTTTCATTGTTTTCTCTTCTAATGAGAAGTATGAATTGCCTTTGAACTAGTTATAGACTTGAAAGATTTAGTGAACAGGAATTCTTTATACCATTTCCAGTGGGAGCTTGTCTTGACAGATGCCTCCTTCCTCCTGAGATTTAAACTGCATTTTGATCTTTTTCTCTGAAGTATTTCATAACCTGATGGGCAAGAAACCAGGAGAAACTAGGCTGCCTGGGTGTAGAAGCTGCAGTAGGAAGAACAGATCCTTCAAGACAGATGCTTGCTGCTCTCAAAACTAACCTTTCTGGATCATCTGATGTACAGAATTGCAGCATGTATAGTTAGGGCCCTAACCTGCAGTCCTTGGGCACACAGAACTTGACTTTAATAGGAGCTAAGTGTGTGTAGTGGCTGCAGGTTTGGCTAATTAGATGAATGACTAATACTGTCCAATAGCACACTCCATCAGCCATTCAAATTTGCCCCTTCTAGGATTTGGAGAATGTGTCAACTATGCCTCTGCAGTATGAGTTGTATGTATTTATGTGGAACAGATGGGCTCAAAGAGTCGAAGATGTTAACCTAGCTGAATCATTGTCCAACATTAAACATTTTTAAACAAGGGTCGGGACCTGGTGTACAGAGACTTCAGCTTGCTCAGAACTGTGGCACAATCATCATTAAAAATCTTTTAAACCTTTTATTAAAGATCCAGAAAAAGAAGTGAAAACAGTTGAAGCGTTTGAAAGGTAAAATATTAAATAAGGTATTCGTTTTGACAACAGCATTTGGTTTCTTTCCCTTTAGCTGGAGAGAGGCTTTAGAAGGGAGGGAAAAATAACCCTTGTATGACCATCTCTTAGATGGTAAGACCTATCCACTTTCAGAGAATCATAGGCATGTAGGGCTGGAAAGGACTTCAAAATCATCAAGTCCAGTCCCACTGTGCGGCGGCAGGGCCAAGTAAATCTAAATCCCTGACAGAAGTTTGTCCAGCTTGTCCTTTGAAACCTCCAGTGATGGGGATTCCACAACCACCCTTGGAAGCCTATTCCAGAGCTGAGCTATCTTTATAGTTAAAAAGTTTTTCCCTAATATCCAATCCAAAGCTCCCTCGCTTCAGATTAAGCCCATTATGTCTTCTCCTACCTCAGTGGACATGGAGAACCATTGAGGACAGTCATCTAAATAACAGCCCTTAACATATTTGAAGACTATTATCAGGTCCCCTTTGTCATCTTTTCTCAAGACTAAATATGCCTAGTTTTTGGTTGTTTTATTTTTTTAAGCCTTTCCTCATAGGTCACATTTTCGAAACGTATTATTTTTTGTTGCTCTCTTCTGCATTCGCTCCAGTTTATCCACATCTTTCCTAAAAAGTGACACCCAGAACTGGATACAGTATTTTAGCTGGAGCCTCAGCAGTGCGGAGTAGAGAAAGACAATTACCTCCAGCGTCTTACATATAACATTCCTGTTAGCACACCACAGAATATTAGCCTGTTTTGCAACTGTGTCACGTTGTTAACGCCTCTTCAATTTGTTATCAAGTATTGCCCTCAGATCCTTTTCAGCAGTACTGACATCTAGTCAGCTAGTCCCTCTTTTGTAGTTGTGTATCTGGTATTTTTCCTTCCTAAGTGAAGTACTTTTCACTTATCTTTATTGAATTTCACCTTTTTTTTAATTCAGACCAATTCTCCAGTTTAGTCTAGATCATTTTGGCTTCTAGGCCTGTCCTTCAACGGGCTTGCAAGCCCTCCCAGCTTGGTGTCATCTGCTAATTTGATACATATACTCTTCATTCCATTATCAAAGTCATTAATGAAAGGTGCTGACTTATCTGCCTTAACCTGAATTAAAATATAGTTCTATATACATTAAATACTAATGTTCCTTTCCTGTGTAAAAACTTGTAGTAGTTTCCACAAGTTTGTAATGCAGTTGTGAATGGGAGGAGGTGGTCTGTGCAGTTGTGAATCGGATGCAAGGTCCATCAGGCAATCTCTGTATCTAAACGCTGTCTGGGCTATGAAAACATTTGGGAACTCTTGCTGTATATTAAAAACATACTTTGAGGTGGCTGATTAGGGCGTGGTGCTCACAAAAGCAAGTTTTTTTTTGTTGACTATGGAGGTAAAATAATTTTCTGCTCTGCTCAAAGACGGTGAAACGCAAAGGAAATTAATTGTACTGCCAGGACAAAGATTGTTTCTTTGTTTCACAGTTCATGGACAGTGCAAGATTGGCAAGCCTGGAAAATCAAGCATTCTATTTATCCAGAATGCAGCTAGTGCAAACTCCTGCCAATGCGCCTCCGTGCTGACCTGCAGAGACCATTTCTGTGGCTCCGGGGTTAGTTCACTCTTCATTAAAAATGTGAAATCTTGCTGAGGGTGCCAATTAGTGCTGATGGCTTTGTCCACTAGGGACTGGACTGATAACATCATATCATTCCAGCCAGACCACCGAACATCTGCCGTCTGTCAGAAGGTAACATCTTTAATTCCCTAATTTAATTTGGCAGGTCAAAAAAGGATTTGAGGAGCAATGAGCAAATGACAAAAACTAATAGCAATTTTTTTTAAGTACATCGGAAGCAGGAAATCAGCCAAACAATCAGTGGCGTCACTGGATGATCAAGACGCTAAAGGAGCACTCAAGGAAAACAAGGCCATTGCAGAGAAGCTAAATGAATTCTTTGTATTGGTCTTCTTCACAGATAAAGTGAGAGAAATCCCACACCTAAGCCATTCTTTTCAGATGACAAATCTGAGGACCGTCCCAGGTTGAGGTGTTGGTAGAGAAGGTTTTGAAACAAACTGATAAATTAAACAGTAATAAGTCACCAGGACCAGGTAGTATTCACCCAAGATTTCTAAAGGAACTTAAATATGAAATTGCAGAACTACTAACTGTGGCACATAACCTATTGCTTAAATCAGCCTCTGCACCAGGTAATTTGAGGTAAGTTAATGTAATGCCAATTTTTTAAGAGAGGCTCCAGAGGCAATCTGGCAATTACAGACTAGTAACCCTAACTCCAAGACCAGTAAAAAGACCAGGACTGGTCAGTTTAGAAAAGAGGTCTATAAAATCATGAATGGTGTGGAGAAAGTGAATAGGGAAGTGTTATTTATCCCTTCACATAACACAAGAATCATTGGTCACTCAATGAAATTAATAGGTAGCAAGTTTAAAACAAAAAAAAGGAAGTACTTCTCATAACATACAATCAACCTGTGGAACTCATTGCCAGGGGATGTTGTGAAGGCTAAAAGTATAACTGGGTTTAAAAAAAAATTAGATAAGTTCTTGGAGGATCTATCCACTAATGGCTATTAGCCAAGATGGTCAAGGACGCAAACCTGTGCTCTAGGTGTCCTTAATCCTCTGACTACCAGAAGCTGGGACTAGATGACAGGGGATAGATCACCAATAATTATTCTGTTCATTCCCTTTAAAGCATCTGACACTGGCTGTTGTTGGAAATAGGATACTGGGCTAGATGGGCCATTGGTTTGGCCCAGTATGGCCATTCTTATGTTGCCCACCAAACTAGGCTTGATTTGAACCAACAATTTAGAGGTGGATGGATCTGTATCCCATTGGCTATCTAGTTTCCCATAGATTATTTTTAAGGAAGTCAATTAGGATCCTCCATGTTATGACTTAGGCCTTCTGGAGTATTTTTAGGTGCCTTTGGTTGCTAGCTAGAAAGTTTTTTGATGGTGCAGCAGCAGCTTGCCAGTTTCCTGCCTGCAGAAATTTAGGAAAAATGTATCAATTCAGTGGTGGTGCCTTATGACTGAACAGTAGTTAGCGTTAGACATAAATTTAAGAAAGGGGCTGGAGATTGATTTGGGCAGCTGCACACCTTTAGTCTGACCATCATACTCTTCAAGTCTTTAAAACAAATTTTGAAGGAAAGAATTAAATACGTGGAGGTACATGGAAAATGGTATGAAACAAAATATGGGTTTACCAAAGGTAGATCATGCCATAACCACTTGATATCCTTCTCTGATAAGAGAATTGTCTTAACTCCTAAATCTCATGCTTCAGTGCCAGTTTCTTGAGGGGGTCAGGAAGAAACTTCCCACAATGTATTCTGTTTTGTTTTTTTGTTGTTTTGCTTTTGTCTTCTTCCTTTGAAGCATCCGAGAATGCCCTGGCTGGAGATGGGACACCAGATGGATGGGCTGGTGATCTAAGGCAGTACAGAGAATTCTCTTTCTCAGATGTTTGACTACGGGATCTTGCTCACATTCTCAGGGTCAAATGGATTACCATTTTGGGGGTTAGAAAGAAATTTTCCCCCATGTCAGATTAGCAGGGACCTTGGGTTTTTTGTTTTTGTTTTTCACTTTCTTCTGCAGCAAGGGGCATGGGTCACTTAATAGAATCACCCGGGTATTATTAATCAATTAGCTTCCATTTCAGGGGCTTTAGACATTGGTGTATCTCAATTTCGCCTGTTCTCTGTGGTATGCAATAGCTCAATCTCCAGGGGGCTGTAAAACTTTAGTTTAATTCTGGTTATTGGGCTCAGTGCAGAGGTAGTCGGGTAGTGTTTAGTGGTCTGTGATATATAAGCGGTCAGAGCAGATGCTTCTTTTTCTTTTTGGCCTTAAACTATGACTCTGTGTGTGTGTGTGTGTGTGTGTGTGTGTGTGTGTGTGTGTGTATAAAAGACATTTTCATTCTAAATAAAGTTCAGTTTCAAAAGCAATTAGAAGACCATAAAAAAGAAATTCTAGAATAGTTAACAGAAAGATTAATAATAACGAGGGTGTTTCTCAACAATGCTGTGCTTCTGATATTTAAATTGGTGTTTATTAGGTCAGGTAGCAGTCACAAAAATACCATTGATTATTTTATTCTAGGTCATTGACAAAATGCATTATTACTGAGAATTCTATCACTTGCATTTAGTAATGGACCGATACAATTGTCAGGACTTTTTTGTTCCTAGTATATTTTTTAAAACTCCTTCTTATTGTCCTCAACTCTGCTGGTCATAGCTTTAGCCTTGTGTCTTTTGGCGTCCCTTATCAATTTTCTACAGCTCCTAACTTCTGATTTATATTCTTTACCATCATTTTTCCTTTCTTCCATTTGTTATCTTTAAAAAAAAAAATTTTTTTTTACAGCTGCCTTCATGTCCCATCTAAACCAGGTTAGTTTTTTAACTCGGTTAATGTTATTCCTAAAATATTTAACCACAATACTCCTCCCAAGCTTAGTACTCCTTCCCATAGTGATGAAACAATTAGAAAGTTTTGGTTTGATTGTATGGATCTACCTTGGGAGGCAGACAGGTGCTTGAGTATCTATGAAATTTCACTTCTTTAGGCGAACTTTCTCTATACAGAGATGCCATTGTGTAAGTACAACAGTGGCATTTTCTAAGACATTCAGCAAAGCACAGTGCTTATCTGAGATTAGATTCTCTCCTTTTATCTCTCTAATGGGTTCCTATCAGTTCTTATAGTGGGAATACTTCGCTGCTCTGTTTCAGAGTGTGACAGCATCATAGAAAATAGCTCTGATGATGAATGAAGTGTAAATAAATCTCTGCTTCATGTAACACATCACACTCATAACACGGTCACAGCCAGAGGAAAGGCATGCCTTCGTTTTTAGACAAAAACTTTCATTTAATAGAGTGAGTCCTCCATTCTCAGAAGTGCCTAGTCATTTGGGGTATCTGTTTTTGGAAGCGTGATTCAAGGTACTTTAAAGAGACCTGATTTTAAGAAAATATCTGAGCACCTCTCCTCTGAAAATCAAGCCCTTTAAGTCATCTCAAATTGGGCACCCGAAAGTGAACACTTCCAAAATCATTAATCACTTTTGAAAATGTAGGCTTTGAATTTTGAAGACAAAAACTGATATTAGAAAAAAAGAAGAAGATGGGAATAGAAAATCATCAGAGATTTCCTACAAAAATCTGATGAAAAATTGGATCTGGTGAACATTTCCCAGACTTTCTCATATTAAATTTGCTGCATAACTACTTCTGCATGTTTATTGACAAAGCCATTTATAAATGGTGAGACCTGAGTGTGACAGGCAACCGAAGAAGATAACCATAGTGCACAGATACTGAACGTAAAAGAGATGGACTGCAAAGACTGGGTTGGATGTCAATTTTGTAGCGTTATCAGCATGAAATCCAAGTATCCCATAGTGAATTATGAGGTAATATCAAACTACATTATTTGGATCCCTGATGATTTGGGTGGACAGCAACTGATATCTGTGGTACTTGTAATCAAAGGAGTAGTTTAATCTTAGTAGAGAGCTTTGACGAACTAGAAAGCTGTATGCAGAGAATGCTAAATAGTATTATCCCAAAGCACTTTCTAAACACTTACTAATGAACTGTGGTAGTTAATAGTATCTCCATTTTACAAACAACTAAACTGTGAGGACACAGAGATGGTTAGTAACTAGCCTGTGGTCAGAAAATGTGTGACTCTCAGAGCCAGGAATAGAAACTAGAAGATTTGGATCCCAGCCCCATGCTCTAGCCATTGTGTTACACAACCTTTCAGGGATCTATAGTTAGTTTTTCTCTGGATCTGTTCTGCATACAGCTCAAGAGGTGGCAATTTATCTACGCCCAGGGTGCCCATACTCCACCAACACTGAGGATGGTGGGCCCAGCTCCACCAATACTTCTGTGGCGCTGGGGGACTGGTCACGGAGCCTCCAGCAGTGCTTGGCGGCCATGGAGGTGCAGCGTGCAGAGGCCCCCAGTGCCCAGGATGGCCCAGCCATTCTGCCACTCCTCCACCCTGTAACACTGGCCAATCCTGGCCCCAAGCAGCACGCGTCCTATGTAACATGGGCCCAATACCCTAGCCAGGACCTATTACGGGCACTGCCAAAAATTATATGAATCTGGCACCCACGTACAGCTCATTATCTCTGTGAGCCAGTATTCCATCTTGCATATTCAGGTTACGCTATCGGAGAAATCACTGGGTAGGTCTGGCAGAAATCAATTTTACTTTTAACTAGTTTTAACTTGAGAAAGGAAGACGGAACTAAACATTCTCATAGAACTACACTCTGGAGGTTTTTCTGGCTAAGCAACGGCTTCAGTTCCTCCTCAGTGCATCTCAGCCCTACACCCCCTTCACAGTGAACAACCTGAAAGGGGTATGAGGGAGAGTTGTGACAACTGGCTAGTGTAAGCACTCATGCAGCAGCTTTCATTTGCAATGGGTACAGTGGGAAATAATTGAGCTCCATTGCCTCAAATGTTCATGGCTGCTGATCCTGCCTCCCATGAGCTATTTTTAGGCCCAGCTATTGCAGAAAAAGTGGCAAATACATTAATTAAAAAAAAAGCTTTTCTCTAGATATATAATGAGCAACTAAATTATGAAAATCAGACACGCCAGATTTGGTTTTGTTTTTTGCTACGAGAGGGAACATTCAAATGTTAAAATATTTGCTCGCTATAACCCACTTAGAGGTGATTAACTATTTTTTAATCTCGCCACCTTCTACCAAAGCAAACAACATAATGTGTTTTCAGATAATACATCTTCCTTGCATTGTATTCCGTGGAATCTTCCTGGTTTGTTGCAACAAAAAGGACAATCTCCACACCCAGCGTAAAGAGGTAAAATGCCATGAAAGTAGTAGTGAGGTAGCTGTATGAGTGAGGACATTAGAGCTGGTTAAACTTATCTTTTTATTATTTTGTTATTTACTAAGGGTGATGCAGGTAAAACTGCCTATAGTATGTAGAAGCCCGAATCCGACTGAAAATTCTCGCTGTAACATTCATGGTGGACCAAATCACAGAGTTGTAAAAATGGCTCAGCATTACTTTTAACCTTTATTAATACTAGAGTCTATAGCGCACGGAGCCTGTGATAGCTGGGGAAACTTTATGGACAATTAAATGGAACTCCATGAACATTGCCAACCAAAGGGCCGCCTTTTGCAACCCTTTCTCACGGGAGTAGGCCCTTTCATATTCACAGGAAAGGAAAATGCAAAATCATTAATGCGACTAAGTGCTGGAGTCTCAGTCCTGCTCTGGTTACTGCATTACCACTGCAGCATATAATCATCTTAAAGCTGCCCTAAAGAGACTGTCGTTTTGTTCTGTTTGTACAGTGCCTAGCACAATGGAGTCCTTGAGCCCCTGACCCAATGGTCCACGATGGGGGTTTGCAGGTACTACAGTAATACAAATTAATAATAATAAAGGAGCTATGACATTGTGGGGTGCAATCCAGACCAGTGGGAGGCTGTGCCACCCCAGCCCTAAGACCTTAGGTGCCTTATTGTGTCTTGTTGCTGTAGCTCTACTGGGCTGCTCTGAAACAGCCTGCCAGCATGCAGGTCCCACTTTGGCTTCCACCAGCCTTGGTTATGACTTGCAGGATGAACCCAATGCATTCCCAGTCCCAAATTCCCCCTCACCTCCTCCAAAATGTGGGTTCTGTACTGCCCAGCCCTCTTGGACGATTTAGATATTTTAGGTATGTTGTCTCTGTAAGGGAACAATATATAACAGTGTGCTGCCCTGAATGGACTTACACATGCACTTCACAACACTGGATCCGTTTTGATTAAAGAATAAAACAAGTTTATGGAACAAAGGAAGATAGGATTTGAAGTGAGTGCAAGTAAGGAGGCATTACCGTTAGAAATGGTTACAAGAAAAATAAAGATAAAACATTTTCTAAACTTAACAAACTAGACTTGGTTCAAAGTGAAATTCTTACTTCATGTTTCCAGTAGCAGTGCTGACCAAGTTCCAGGTCAGGATCTGCTCCAAGATCCAACAGATCTACTTTTGTCTTCTTTAGGTGAAAAGAGAGAGAGGCACGGGGAGAGAGAACCAGGGTGGTTTTGCCACTCAATTTTATCGTTCAGTCACCCTTTGAAATGCATTTTCCTGGGAGTGACCCCTAGATAAAGTTCTTCCCAGCTGAGAGCAAGGAGACTTGGAGTGTGGTAGGGAAGAGATGTTGTACTGTTTCTTTTCACCTGTGTATGCTGAAATGTAGATTTTCTACATTTTGTTTCTTCCCCCTCTCGCTGTCTGAGTGTTCTGTTCAGAAGCTTATATACAAATTCGAGTAAGCACGCATCCCTTGTTTAAGACAGGCCTGCTTCACCAATTCTACCTAAGTGGGGCTATATGAATTTGAACATGTGCCTTTCACAACATACAGGGGAGATTTCATAATTTTTCACACAACGTTGCTCCATCCATGTCACCATGATATTATTGACCATCAAGTTATTAGTTTTCAGAGGATAGCTTACAAGGCAGACTTTGCACAAGGATTATTACAATGGTGTGTAGAGGGTGAATACAGGGGTGTGTTCCATCATGGGAACAGCTCAGAATTTCTCCAGCATGGAGGGGCTTATAGGCCATATCTACCTTTGTCTCATCTAGTTCCTTCTACCTAGATGCAGGGGGCATGTTGGGGCTGGCTGGGAGCGAGGAGGGCAGGGGGATTTCCTGGGGTGAAATCCTGGCCCTGGGAAAACATTTGGGAGTTTTGACATTGACTTCAGTGGGGCCAGGATTTCCCCCCCTAGAGAGCAACTGGGGCACATTGACAGAGGGAGGTCTAGGCTGCAATATAAAGCCCGCAGCTCTGAGTCTTAGAGCCTCGCTCTGCAGAGGCATGTTTGTGGGGGTCGAGCTGCGGGGCTATAAAATTGCAGCGCAGACATTTGGGTTTGGGTGGGAGCTAGGTCTGAGCCCTCATGAGGGGGGACTGGGTCTCAGAACCCTGGCTCCAGCCCGAGCCTGCACGTTTACATTGCGATTTAATTACCCTGCAGCCTGAGTGCTGCCAGCTCCGGTCAGCTGGCAGGCCAGCCACAGCCGTGCCAAGGGGTCTTTTACTGCTGTGTAGACATGCCAAATGAGTGGAGTCCAAACGGTGTGGTGGGACTATGAATGTTCTGCGATTAATGCAGAAGCAGGACAGGGGCCAAAGTTTTACCTGTCATAGGGCAGAAGCTGAGAACGTGCGGTTTCCATGCTCTTTGTTCCTGCGTTCATTAAACCCCGTCCGTGCTGTCTCCTAAGCCACAACGAGTGCAGCAGGTGCCTGACACGTCATGAGTGGTGACAGCATGAGGTGCTGCAAAAGTGCTTTCCTGGGGAACACAGAGACTGCTGATTTCTTTAGGGCTGGCCAGTGGAGCGGTGGCCATGCTTTCAGGGGAGCAAAGTAAAGTAACAGTACCACCTGCAGGCTGGAAAATGTAGTTGAACACAACTTACTCAGGCATTTTAACTCAAGTGAAAGGGGTGCTGTAGTTTTAAACATACAAACAAGCTCCATAGAGTCACAGATTTTAAGGTCAGAAGAGTCCATTAGATCATCTGGTTTGATCTCCTGCGTATCACCAGCCATTAAATTTCCACTCGGATACCCCTCTACTAAGCCCAAGAACTTGTTTTTGACTAAAACGTAACGCCATACAGACAAATCCCCCCAAAAGCTTCTGACACCTGCAGGGAGGCCTTCCACAGCAGCCGACAGTGTTGAGAAACAATTCTGCCTGCAAGGCACATACGTTTAGGATTTCTCTTCTCTCCCAATTTATTATTGACACTGACCCATCGATAGATATTGGAGCTGGCACTTTAAAGAGGTCAGATTCTCCTACGCCTTATTCCCCACCTGAAATTATAACCTTCCCGGTTGCTGGTGCTGTGGAAATAATGCCTCAGCTAGAGAAATGCAAATTCTGGAAAGTAAGGGAGTCAAAGCGTAAGCAGGTTCTCACTGCTAATTAGAGTCTTGTATGTATTAATGACGTAAGGATTTTGGATAGTGTGATACAGTCACACAGTGTTTTACAAACACAGGAACCAATCCTGCAAATTTAAGCACGTAAGTAGAATTAATACTCTAAATAGTGGTACTACCAGCACGAGTAAATGACTGCAGGCCAGGCCCATTGGTAAGGTCCATTAAAGTCCATTCTTTGTAAGAGTTTAGGATCTAATTATTCCCTTTCAAATTAAAACAGAGTTTGTGTCATCTGCATAGGCACTCTCCCCTCCCCCCACCTCCTCCCCGTCCCATCAGATGCTCTTCTGGGCTACCCCGAGGCATCACATCTGCTGACATTGATCCCAGGCGCAATTGTACCAACAACTGACTTTTCAGGTCAGCGGCTGAACTGAAAAAAAAAAGGGAGGTTGGGTCGAACAAAACCTTTTGTTCAGCCCAAACCAAAAGGTTTCATTTCATTTATATATATAAACCCCCCTGTCAATGAAATGAAACCTTTTGGTTTGGGCTGAACAAAAGATTGTGTTCGACCCAACCCCCCCCTTTTTTTTTCAGATCGGCCACTGACCTGAAAATAAATATCTATAACATTTCAGTCAAATTTGCAACAAAAAACATATTGAATCAAAAAAAAAGAAAAGATTTATTCAAAAAAAAAGGCAGCCAGCTCTAATCCTCACCCTATGATTTTGATTACCATGAGTTTTCTCCCTTCTCCCTTCTGCTCAGTGGCGAAAAGCAGAGAGACCCAAATCACACCAAGATCTGATTTTTCTGCAAATGTGCTCATTAATTATTAAATGAGGAAAGAGGGAGGTGGAAATTATGGTGCCCACAGGCTGATTTGTTTCAGAAGGGCATGTTTTCAAAGATTTTCGGGAAGCAACAGCAGTCCCTCTTCAGGGATTATTCTGCCAAGGTGCTGAGCAACTCAGAGTGATGCTGAACTTCCTCTGAAGACAATGGGGAACAAAGATGCTTAGCACTTTGTAGGAGCAGGCCCTCGTGTTGGGTTCAGTTTTCCTGTGGAATAAAATCAGTCGGTGGGAGGTCATATCTGACTGACATTCCAATGTAATTGTCTGCTAACAGGTGGTGTCACTGTATTGATAACTGATATTTTTGTGTTTGCATCCTCCAGGATATGTTTTGCTGTAGAAGAGACATTAACTTCAATGTGTTGGTACCTTTGGTAAAATAAAATATAAACAGTTTATCTCAGGGAAGAACTTTATGGTTTCCATATTCATGTCTGAAAAATTCTCTCTGACGTGTAGGGGCCTCATACATTTCTTGAATGGGTTCTTCCTGTCTGCTTTTTCCATGAATAATATTTACTTTCCTAACGCATAAAACATGGAATTAAAGCTGCATAGAAAATGTGTTGTTTTTACTAAAGGCTGCTGACCGAGGAAGCTTCTTCAGAAATCGGCAGCAAACTAAAAATACTGCGGCGTGCTAGGCACCCTCAGTTCATGTTGGTGCTTGCCTACTACGCCCCCTGCCAGAGTGCTCAGCACTAGATCTGGCAAAACCAAACTGTTTCATGAATTCCTGTTGGTTTTGTCATGTTATTTCAACTTTAAAACCATACTTAACACTTTTTTCAACATCGATCTTTTGTTTTGACTTTTTTCAACAAAATGTTTGGATTTTTCTGATTAAAAATGACTTTTGTTTCAAAACTTCCTTTAATATTGCTTAAAATATTGCTTAAAAAATCAAAACCATTAGCTGATTATGTTCACAATGGTTCACAGTCCTACTGGAAGGGCATGTAGAATGGGGTCCCACAGAGATCAGTTCTGGGTCCGGTTCTCTTCAATATCTTCATTGATGATTTAGATATTGGCATAGAGAGTACACTATTAAAGTTTGAAGACAATACCAAGTTGAGAGGGGTTGCAACTGCTTTGGAGGGTAGGATTAAAATTCAAAATGATCTGACACACTGGAGAAATGGTCGGAAGTAAACAGGGCGAAATTTCATAATGACAAATGCAAAGTACTCTTCTTAGAAAGGAACACTCAATTGCACACATATAAAATGGGAAATGAGAGGCTAGGAAGGAGCATCATGGAAAGGGATCTGGGGTGATAGTAGATTGTAAGTTAAATATTAGTCAACATTGTTAGAAAAAAAAGTAAACATCATTCTGGGACGTGTTGTCAGGAGTGTTGTAAGCAAGATATGAGAAGTAATTCCTCCATTCTACTTCACACTAATTAGGCCTCAACTGGAATATTGTGTCCAGTTCTGGGCACCACATTTCAGGGAACATGTGGACAAATTAAGTCCAGAGAAGAGCAATAGAAATGATTAAACATGACCTCTGAGGGAAGATTGAAAAAATTGGGTTTGTTTAGTATGGAGAAGAGATGACTGACGGGAAATGATCACAGTTTTCAAGTACATAAAAGGTTGTTACAAGGGGGGGGGGAGAAAAATTGTTCTTGTTAACCTCTGAGGGCAGGAGAAGAAGCAATGGGCTTAAATTGCAGCACTGGTGGTTTAAGTTGGACATTAGGAAAAGCTTTCTAACTGTTAGGGTGGTTAATCACTGGAATAAATTGCCTAGGGAGGCTGTGGAATCTCCATCACGGGAGATTTTTAAGAGCAGGTTAGACAAACACCTGTCAGGGAGGGTCTAGATAATTCTTTGTCTTACCATAAGTTCAGGGGACTGGACTAGATGACCTCACAAGATCCCTTTAGTCCTACGATTCTATGATTCTGTGTGATGGCTTGTACCAGACTCTTTGATGTCCCTTGCTGGAGTCCCTCCAGTCCTACTAGCTCACACCAGGAAGAAGATGCAGAGGTGAGTCATGTAGACCTGCCTAGGGAGGCTGCATAGAAGCAGCCAATCAGACCCCAGCAGGCTCGGATAAAAGGAACCGCAGGGGTTGAGCAGCTCAGTTCCTGGCTGGGGCCAGAGGGGTGAGAAAGGGTGCTCCCCTCTGGCTACAGTGAACTCAATGGGCTGCATTAGTTAAACCTGGGAGCAAGAGGAGCTGAGAGCTCTAACCCGAAGCGAATGGACAAAGAAGAAAAGACGAGGTGGGAAGAGACCCAGGGAACACAGCAGCAATCAAGTAAAGGAAGCAGCGTGTGGCTCATGTGTCCAGGGTCTCTGGGACCTGGAGTAGTGGGTGGGCCCAGATCACCCTACCAGCCAGTGCTGGAGTGACTTAAGCCCTGGAAAGGGAATAAGGCTAGTTTAGAAGCCCAGGAAAAGGAGCTAGATTTAAAGGGGCTCAGAGACTGGGCTGAAGTTCCTGGTGAGGATAGGCCGACAGTCCCGACAAGACTCTTTACTAAACCCTGAGAAGAGGATAAGTTTCCTTTAGAAGCCCGAGAAGAGGGCTGCATTTAAGGGTGCCCAGAGGCTGTAGAAAGAAGGCACCCTCAGGAAGGAGGGCCTGACTCCAGCATGAGCCAGGGATTGGAAGACTTTTTGGTTTGTGTTTGCTTTGGATTTGAATACACTGTGAGGGGCTTGTCCATTTTAGACTATGTGACTTGGCCGGAGGGCTGGACCATTGAAGACCCACCTAGTAAGGTCAATAACCTACAGGGAGAGGTCAGGGCAGGAACGCTTGTAGCATCACACCCAGCCGACAGGAGGCACTCACGAGGGGTGAGTGTGCCCACCACAACTCAAAAAAAAAAAAAGAGAGAGAGAGAAACATTTCCATTTTTTTGACCTAAAACATTTTGTCTGACCCAGAAGGTTGGTTTTTTGTTTTTGTTTTTTTTGGATGGGGAGATGTTGGAATTGCCAGAGAACTCCAAAAGTTCACTACGCATCTCGCTCAGCTCAGCACCTCTCAGATTCAGGCTTTGAGTTCTCATAGACTCATAG
>ML675614.1:10844694-10974627 GCA_007922155.1 Mesoclemmys tuberculata | reverse complement strand
TCCTTGCTGGAAATACCTCGCCTGATGCATCCTAAAACCTAGGTCATCAAACAGGGAATGATGGCATGAGGTGCCCTCATGTACCCTGAAATCCCATTAAAGCCGGTGGGAGTTCCTGGCAGGATTTGACCTACAATTTGGAAATTTGCTTGGCTGTGGAGACAATGGTCTGAGCCAGCAATCTCTTTGTACCCCCAGACAGCCAGCATTTCCCTCACAGCAGGGTGTTAAATTGTTCCCGGAGTTCCCATGCTTGCAGGCCATGTTATGGGAAGGGGGCAGATGGCCCTCCCTCTGTTCCCTCTCCTCTTTCCTCATCTAGTTCCTCAGTCTGTCCAATCTTCCCTCCAGATTGCTCCACCCTCCCTCCCTATCTCTAAATCTCCAGTTTGCCAAGTGCTGCTGTACACTTCAACATTCTCAGAATGGCCATCCCTTCTTCAGTCCCCTGCCAGCTGAAAGCTGAGGGGTGGAAGTTAAAGGAGACAGGTCCCCTTCATCCTCTCTATAATAATTGAATTTATGTCTGCCATCAAGTTGGACTCAGATGAGGCCTTACAGGAAAAAGATCCTAGTAGCTGCATAACTGGACCTTCGTGAGAGATGATTTCCATGAGTATTCAGAACCAAAATCCCCCTGATCTTTGAAGGGTGTTGTAATGTGCCATAACAGATCCAAAAATGAGAGTGTCTAGCGATCTAAGGTTTGAAGTGTTGGTGGCAGTCTGACTTGCACATTCCCACACTTTCCTCTGTGATTTCTGTAATAAATCAGTGGACGGAGGGGCAGTAGTGGTTACTATGTTTAGTTATAATTATCAAGAAAGAAAAGAATTTGCAAATGTATGTATCTAAAACTGTAATTATAGACTGTAAGCTCTTTAAGCCAAGGACAGTATCTTTGGTTTTGTTTGTACAGAACCTAGCACACCTAATCCTGTCTGGGACCTGTAGATGCTGTAAGTCTTATTAATCAGAATATATTTGTGAATGTAGGTTTCTTAGGCTATGTCAGTGAAGACCCGCAAGTGGCGTGGTGCTGCGTTGATGGGAACATGGTTCCCATTGGCACAGTGCAGTGAAGACACTGCACAGAAGAGAAGCACAGCCATCGACGGGAGTTACGCAAGTTTTCTATGTACTTTGCCTAACTCCCGTCGACAGCTGCCGAATCGCCGGGGTAAGTGTAGACCAAGCCTTAGTTTTTGAATGGGTGGCAGCTCAAAAGTGGAAATAACTTTGGCTTGACCACATTGTGATGCCTATAAATATGGATGGTACCTGGCTGAATTTAGGGGAAAATCCTTGGGATTTTGAAAAGCAGTAAAGTACGCCTGGGAAAACTGACCTACATGTGGTCTTCATCATTCCAGTGGATAAACCCTGCCTTACTCTTTAAAAGGTCATCTGATAAACATCAACACTGGGCTTTTCTCACAAACCCAACACCTACGCTTGCCTCAGGCTACTGTAATACGGCATGAGAAGTTAAATTAGAAGCATATATTTGGTAATAGCACTTCTGAGAGGGAGTCTTCAAAAGCCTGTGCCCCCATTAAAGGATTAGAAGACTAACATACATATCAGCAAATCCACTCTATCCAAAAAGAAACAGACTGTGAGACTGAGATCAGTATTTTGTTCTGATTAGTTGCTTTGATGGATGTTAATTTCTTTATTACTTTTCATTGCTGCAAAAATACCGTTGGGGAATACTATAAAGATAGCAATGGAAAATTCTGTAAAAATACCTTTATGGAGTACTGCTCTAAAGTCTTCGTATCATGAGCTCATTAGCAAACTTTTGAGGATGCGTGTCATTGATTAAAGTAAAAAAGAAACATTTATTCTTCAAGGAGCTGACAGTCATGTATAAAACTTGCCCCAGCACTGAAAAGTAAAATAATTTAACATCAGAATGAGGCCATTAAATGTTTTTAGAAATATATTGGTTCATTATTTTAAAAATTAGTGGGACATTAGGACTGGGAATCTAATGCAGAGGTAATAATGAGACATGGCCTTTGTTACACTACAGGACTACTTTTTGGCTACAGCATTTTCCCTGTTAAAGTAAAACCCTTCTGATTTTCTTCTGGGTTTGTATTTAGGGTTATCAGTCTGTAGATTATCATTAGAACAGAAAGAGGATGGATTGTTTAAGCAATAAGGATGGAGGCAAAGGGCATTTCCTAAGGATTAATGACTGGCTGGGAAACTTGAAGGCTCAAGGTGAAAGAAATTCTCTGTATCAAGGTTATTGTTGCTAGGATTTTTTTTTAACTGGAAAAAGAAAATCAAGTGTTTTAGTTTTCTTTTATATACCAACCTGATCTTGTGCCTGCGCCCATACCAATGGAAATCAATGGGAATCTTTCATTCTTGTCATGGGGCTTTGAATTAGACCATAGTTTGTCAGGGATTGTCTAATTTTGTTGGCCTCCTGCAGCTAGTTAGAAAAAGTGATTGTATAAGGCCTTTTGTAGAGTTCCCCTATTTGTTTTCTCCCAATTTTTTCCCACACATATTTGTCCAGATCGCAAGTCAGAAGAGAATTTTTCTAAGTGCCAGCTCTGCAAACTCAACCTATCAGCTGGAGATCAAGCTGTACTCTTTCTGCCTCTGATATCACCAGGAAGATTCTGCACTCAGGACTTAGGTGAGCAAGTCAGAATAAAGCTGGGTTTGCTCTTCCATCGCTGTATTGGCTCTGAAGTGTCAATGGTGTCCTATGTACAGAGAGATCTTTGCTACTTTTTTCTGCCTGGTCTCATGGAGGATGTGGCATGATGGATCCCCCTCCCACAGTAGTCAATCCTGCACTGGCTCCACCTGTTCCACCTCGTTTTCATGGAAGAACATCATACCCTGGCATGTCCAGACATAATTCTAACCTCTCTTCTTCCATGTCATCTGCCCTGAGGATGTCCAATTCCTTTGACTCCTGTCTCAAGAATAAACTGACTTTAGGAAGTCAACAGGAGATACGCAAGCTACTCTATGTAGCATAGAGTATGTACATAGAGTAGCTTGCGTATCTCCGTTGACTGCCACCGAATTTTCTGGTAAGTGTAAACCAGACCTTAGTCTGGTGGTTTGGATACTTGTCTGGGCTGTAGGAGATGCTCTACGATGGAGCAGAGACGTGCAGTTAGAAAACTTCCTGTTGAGCAGCCTAGCCATGAGATGAGAAGCTATTCTGCTCTCAAGCACTACTGTTGAAGCTATTCCATGTTTTAGAAACACACGTTCAATGGGAAAATGAATCAGGCAGAGAGAAGATCTGGATCTGCATCTTTTACCTCCCACAGGAGAGCCTTAATTACCAGGTTATCGACTCTTTCTCTTTTGGCGTAATGGATATTTATACAAAGAGGAATAACTTTTGAAGAGAGAGTGAGCCACCTCCCACATCCCAGGCAAGGGCCCCAAGAACCAGGGACACACCCAGACAGAGAGTCTCCTGGCCTGAAACAGGCTTTCGATTTCCTGACAAATTCTGAACAGTTTTGGAACTGACTCAATTAATTTCTCTGATTTTTCGGTTTGCTGGCTGAACTGAAAAAATCACTCATTCACCCAGCTCTTCTCGTGAAGCATCTGTGAAATGGGAGCTGTTTTATTTCAAAATTCAATTTCTTCTGGCAAGATTGAATGCAAAATAGTTTTGCTCTGAGGCTGGCTGCAAACTCTGTGATAAAGTGTCGCTACTCTGTCATTTCAAGGTGGACTGGTTGGTCACAACATGGTTTTGTTCAACTCCTTGATTGGCTTAGCCTATCCTGTTGGGTCAGAAAGGTTAGTGGACGCCATTCTGCCTCATTGCTCAGAGGGTTTGATTCAGTTTAGAGGACTCTGCCTAAATCATTCAGGAGAAAAACCTGATTTGGGCATCTCCAAGGAGAGGCTTTGTGCTGTCCCCTGCTAAAAAAGTGAGGGCATCGCTGATTACCATCCCTTCAAAAACAATCCAGAGTGGTAAAGAGCTGGTAAAGAGCTCCCTGCAGATACTGGAGGGAGAGACACTGAAGATGCTAGATGGGCTTTCTAGGCCATTGGTCATTCCTGGCAAGCAGACAACATAAGGTAGGCTTGGAAATATATTGTGTGGAGACAGAGAGCATCCTGGGGTCCTCCATAGCTTTGCATAGTCCAGATAAACAGCTAGATTCTGAATGTTCCCTCTCACTGGATTTATCTGTAGTTGGCTGTCTGAGGCTGGCTTTCCATATGCTTTTACATGTGGTTTGGCTAAGTTAAGCCTGCTTTACAGCTTGCTCTTACATGTGGCTTGGCCATGGTGGGGCTGGTTTGCAGTGTGGTTTTATATGGCGTTTGGCTATGTTAATGCTGGGGTACACGTGTTTAGTAGGGAAATTAGAGATGCCGGAGGTACATCATAGGGTCCTGTTTGAGAAACAGGCTGGCTTTATTTCCTGCCACACCACAGTACAAATTCCTCCAGCTCCCATCGTGCCCTCAGCCACAAAATCACCTCCTTCATGCCTGCTACTCTGTATTCTGCTTTGGAGTCACGATTCCTTGTTTCACATGGGGAGGGCTGGCTACAGATTATCATGCCCTTTCCAAAGATGGAATCAGAGTGTGGAGGTCTGCAGATATTTCCAGGCCTGTGAGATCTGAAGTGTCTCTTTCCTTGTGTGTATCCACTGTACCACGGGGATATAATATATTACAAATGGTAATGTGACTTATGATTTGTTAGCCCTCCTTGTTATCTCTTCACCACTCTATATTGTCAAATATTGCTTTCGTGGCAGTTTCTCCTGTCACACGGAACTATAGAAGATTCAAAATTATAAAATGTCAAGCTAGACGGGCACTTTTATTCAGCTGACCTATGGCAATGTTGGAGAACTGAGCAACCTCAGAAACCCATACAAAATTAATGGACAACCATTCACTGAATATTGCTCCCTATCTTCAACTAGCCCTCAAACGATATAAGCAGGAAAGTGCCAAATTCTGTGTGTGTCTCTTGTGTAATGCAGGGCCCTCACACTGGGGGGGGGGAAGGGTACACTTTACAGGGGCCCGGAGGCCCTGGGGGGCCCGGCTCAGGCTGAAACCCCTATTACCATGAGGAAAAAAAAAATGTCATGGCTCATGAGATTGTATGTATGGGATGAGGGATTGTGGTATGTGTGTGGGAGGGGGCCCATGTTACAAGTTTTTACTGGGCCCAGAAAAATAATGCTTGGGCCCTGGTGTAATGTTGTAAACATCACTTCTGGAGGTTTTAGCTTTACAATGCTGCATCTAATGCTCTTTGTCTGTATTATGCTGATCAAGTCAGCCTCCTCTTCAAAGCGTCAATTAGCCTCATCCATCATTTTTCAATTCATCAATCCATTATTCTTTCAGTTGCTTATTATCATCCTAAGGATTTATCCTAGAGACTGCATCTTCAAGTTTCATTAACATTATTAAGATTTCAATCACCTGCTTTTTGTCCTTATTAATGCAAACTCCAAATGAAACTTGGGACAAAATAAAAAGTTGCAGATATCCCTATCAGTTAATTTCCCATCATTGTTTTTTGTCTTGCTTTCAGAAATGCAGCATGCAATGAACCAGTTCTGCATGCTCAGAGATTTTATTGAGGTTACCCTTCACCTTGTCTTTATTATTCCTTATTAACTTCTCGGGGGAGAGTAGGGGGGGAGTTCACTAAAAGTAAGTTCTCTTCCAAGAATCCATCTAACGAGAGAGAAATCATTTCCAGATGCCTTTTCAGGACATAGCAACTTAACAGTGCATTAGGTGTCACTTAAACTTTTTAATCACTTGCCAGAGGCTGTGCTGCAGAAAACTCAAATGGAGATTATAGAAATAAAGTACAGTAAATGCTGCTTCGTGTGCAAATTGTCTAGAAACAAACATATTTAACAGATGAAGAAAAAAAGCAGAACAAATCCTTTCACCTTGGCTGGTTTCTTGAGAAGATAATCTCTGAGTGACTCACTGTAAGAAACAAATATTTTATCTGTGAAACTGGAGAGGAAATACTCCACCCACGGAAGCTTTGATTTAAAGCGAGCATTGCATTTTAGAGCTTTAAAATACTTCTTTGTAACTGCTCTTAGTGAATAGCTCTTCTCTGTTTACTGTGGATGAAACTCTTCTCTTAGTTACACTGCCTTCAATCTGAAGGAAATCCATGGCTTTCAAGAAGGTACTCCAAATTTACTCCAGGGTAACAGAGAGCAGAGTGTGCTGGACTATTCTGTAATTTATTTTTCTGTTTTTAATTTCTGCAGAGTAAGTTCTTAGGAAGTACCTTTCTTTCCCTGAGTTCTGATTGACTCAATTGAAGGGTCTCTGGCATAAACTAGAGAACTCAGAGTCTACAAAGAAAGCGTAGAGCTAATGGCTTTTTTACTTCTGAATCCTAAGAAACAAGGCTTCTGGAGGCCTGAAATCCAAAGAGACAAAATCCCTAAATATTTAAAACTGAACCATCTCGTTTCAGTTCGCATTTCTAGAGTGATTCATAATTTCAGTTAAATTTTCATAAAGAGATGCAGTACCATAAGCTCATAATGGGAAATATGTCCTAAATTATGATATTCACTTTCTAGTAGAGATGCTTTCCTGACTCCTCTTTCCAGCTTTATTTCACTCAATAGAGTTCGTGGCTTACAGTGCAGTGGGAAATCCAGGAATTTAAGAGCTTTTGCTATATTCCATTTATCTTTGCAATCACACTGTAAACAGCCTTTATGAAGCCTCATCGGTCATCACATCTCATAAAATGGAGCAAACCAAGCTGGCAAGCGAACCTGCATAATCTTTGAGACCAAATTCCACAATAAGCCTGAGAAGATAAGAGCTGAATTCAGCTTTTTTTTTTTTTTTTTACAACCTCCACCTTAAAAAGTGGCAGATAAGAAGAGACTGTGAAGGAACAGTTATTTTGGAGACTGACTCTAGTGCTATACAAATCCCCCTAAGTACTGTGCGAAATGAGTTCAGCATTTTTCCACCAGCACCACTGGACCAGTTCTTATGGGTTTTCAGCCCCTAAAGTTAGAATCATAGAATCACAGAATAGTAGAGTTGGAAGGGACCTCAGGAGGTCATTTAGTCCAACCCCCTGCTAAAGCAGGACTAACCTTTGCTAAATCATTCCAGGCAGGGCTTTGTCAAGCCACAGCTTAAAAACCTCTAAAGAAGGAGATTCCACCATCTCCCTAGGTAACCCATTCCAGTGCTTCACCATCCTTCTAGTGAAAAACATTTTCCTAATGTCCAACCTAGACCTCCCCCCCTGCAACTTGAGACCATTGCTCCTTGTTCTGTCATCTGCAGCCTCTGAGAATAGCCTAGATCCATCCTCCCTGGAACCCCCTTTCAGGTAGTTAAAGGCTGCTATCAAATCCCCCCTCATTCTTCTCTTCTGCAGACTAAACAAGCCTAGTTCCCTCAGCCTCTCTTCATAAGTCATGTGTTCCAGCCCCCTCATCATTTTTGTTGCCCTCCGCTGGACTCTTTCCAATTTGTCCACATCCTTTTTGTAGTGGGGGGCCCAAAACTGGGCACAATACTCCTAATGTGGCCTCACCAATGCCAAATAGAGGGGAATAATCACTTCCCTTGATGTGCTGGCAATGCTTCTACTAATGCAGCCCAATATGCTATTAGCCTTCTTGGCAACCAGGGCACACTGCTGACTCATATCCAGCTTCTTATCCACTGTAAGCCCCAGATCCTTTTCTGCAGAACTGCTGCCTAGCTCGTCGGTCCCCAGTCTGTTCAAAGGGTCCTTTTTTAAATGAACCAAAGCTTCTTCACATTGTACCTGCCAACTGCAAGCTTTCAGAAATTGTGAGATTGGCTGAAATATCACAATGTTTTAAAAATAATTTTGGGGGGTTCTTTTTATTTGCCTCCTAGTGTTAGCATGTTTAGGGGATCACATTTTCAACCATTTTCCCACAATGATGAGGGTTAGCAACTTTCTTTTTTAAATGAAAGCTGAGATTCCCACGTCATCTCTGGAGTGCAACAGCTGGTCTGTAAGAAAAACACCAAATACCGCAAGACTTGTCAGAAAAGCATGCGAGTTGGCCAAGCTTGCTTAGTTTGCATGGCCTGTGGGTTCTGCCTGTACTTGCATGGGTCTGCAGAGGGAATCAATAGGCTGGTCATTGCCCTCAAGGCAATCTGATGTAAGCTAGGCCTCTTTGACACACGATTTTAGTGGGGCAGCACGGGACAGGGGGAATATTTTCATTCAAAATCGGGGGAGTCGCTATAACCATGGACCATCTCCATTAGCAGCGCTCAATTACTAGTATCGTTGGGGGGAGGGGGAGCCCAATAATTTGCACAGAACAGTTCTAGAAATGCACCACCCATGTACACAGCATTAGCTCCAATACTAGGGCCAATCTGTGCTGATAGCAGGCTAGTTCCCACCCCTCCAGGTTATCTGTGTTGGAGAGGCAGGCTTCACTAGTACAGCCTCCCAAGCTTGAATGGTGGTGCACTCTATAAAGGCTTTACCGATGCTGACTTATTTCTTAAAATCTCCCACCATTGTGCTATCACCAATGCAGATCCTGTGCATGGGCTGTGGGTATAAAAGGCTTGAGGAGGCTTACCTCCCCAAAGAGCCGCTGCTGGAAGCTCCTGCTCCACCTCTTTGCTCCTGTCCCACCCACACCCCACCCTAGGCTTTGCATCTGCTCAGCCCCCTCCCCCCAGGCTCCCTCACTTGCTGCTTGCACCTTTGCACCCTATCTCCTAAGAGGCATGAGCCGAATGGTGGGCCGGAGGGGGCAAATAGGTGCAAGAGGCAGAAGGGGGAGGGGACTGAGTGGGGATGGAACATGGCTGGGGCCAAAGGCCGCGGTCACGTGGCGCCCGCGTTAGCCGTGGCAGGAGAGCAAGCGTAGACCAGCCACCAGGTTTTTTACTCAGAGTAAATTCAGCCAACGTGGTAAAAAAGCCAGGGGCTGGGCTATAGTAACGTTCCTGCCATTGCTACCGCAGCAGAGTTGTACAGGCACAACTGCGAGAGAGAGCAGTTTTAAGACAGCTCAGTGAAAATAAGGCCAAAGGGGGGGAGGGCCGGGAGCTGTTCTAGCCCACGGACTCTTACAGCATGGAAAAGACGGTTCAGAGTTGTGCGCTGGCCAGTGGAGATCTCCTCTGTCATATGTATCGGAGGGGGAAAGCGCAGGATCATAGAACTCCTGTTGGAGTCATTCAGAACAGGAATGGTATCGGGGTCACTGTACCTAGCCCTTATGTCTCTGGGGTTCCTGTTACAAGGACGATTGGACAGCCATATATGTATCACTAGGAGTGTACTTTGTGCTACCTGCTGCAGGGTGGAGATGGAAGAACCTAGCTGCAGAGATGAAGGGAGAAAGGAGTGTCAGACTGCCCACCATTGGTCAGGATGAGAACTGGGGGTGGGATTCTCACGCCCTCACATCCCTTTGGAATTTTAGCTTATTCAGATCTCAGATTTACCCTGCCTTCTGTTACCATTCCAGCTTAGCTAATATGGGAAATAGTACAACTCTTTGCCATCCCCGCACTGCATGCAGTTCCTGAAGTCAGAAATCTAAGATAATGTACAGTGAGATTGCTGAAGAAATAGCCCTACGGGGATTCCTTCTGCTTTATATTCAACCAGAGGTTGCTGATTATCCATGCTGGATGGGGAAAAAATGAAGACGTGATAGTGCAACATTTACAATCATTTTATTTATATACAGACATACATTCTTAAACTGAGCCAGCCTTTAACAAGAAGCAACATGATCCTCCTTAGAATTGTTTCTGAGCTTCATTGGTGAAGTTCTTTGGTTATTATAGTTTCCATGCTACATACAGTTTCAGTGCAGCTTTGACTGCGGGCTGCCACTGTCGAGATTTCTCTTTGAACAAAATTGGCATCTCAGCAGGCTATCTTTCCTAAGAATTTGAATAAATGCCAGTCAGCATGGACATTAAAAAAGAATTTGTGACCCTGCTCACTGAATTACAATAAGGGGCCTTTGAAAAATGTACTTGTGTTCAAAATCCCAAATTTTCTCTCTCTCTTTTCTTTCCCTTGAAGACTTGTGTATAATTGACTGGTTGCTTTAAATACTGACAAGAAAATGCTTTTGGAAGTTTGACAGTCACTCTAGAGTGCTAGAGAAAGCAGTTTGTTTTTGTTTAATGGTACAGTGTGAGAAATACATTGGAGATACGCATTACCCACTCAGATCACCATCCAATCACCTTCTTATTAGGGAGTTAGCCTTGTCTCCCTCTTCCTTTCCTGCACAATTAATTTCAAGCAACTGTTCATGTCAGTCAGGATCAGAAAAGAAAGAAGAATTGCCTAACAGTGCTAGCCAGCGATATCCTTTCCATACGTAACAGTGGGAGGGAGTAGTCCTTTGATTGCATTTAAGGCCTTGTCCTGCTACTGTTGAAGTTATTGGAAAGTGTCCTGTTGATTTCACAAGGAGCGGGATTGAGGCTATAAAATGTCTCATCACTTCTCTAGTCAGGGAGGATAGCTCTAAGTTAGAGCGATAGAAATATAAAGCTTTCAGAAAGAATGAAAACTCTAGAACGATAGAAATATAAAGCTTTCAGAAAGAATGAAAACTCTTCTGGGCTTTGGGGCAAATTAAGCATGTAGCTTTCAGCACTCTGTTTCTTTATATCCTCCTAGTGTTCTTTAGTACTGGCTCAAGTGCTGCAATAGAAGAATGTGATGAGCAGGAAACAATATTCTGGATGGGCAGAAAAAAGTTAAAAATGTTTCCCAGGGTCTGATCCATTGTCCTTTGAAGATAAAGGAGCTCCTTCCGTTGATTTAAATAATAGTAATGATATTAATAATAATACCTAACTCTCCTACAGTGCTTTTCATCAGTAGCTCTCAAAGTGCTTTACAGAGGAGGTCAATATCAATGGGTATTGGACTGGGCCCAAAGTGCAGGAAGTTTGTCTTAGTGGGTTCATGTGATGGGGGTTGGAGGGTGCTCAGTTTGCACTGAACAGAACTCAGGAGGTCTTATCTCTGATGGAGAATAATGAGGTCTGACAAGAGGCCCAAGTCAGGGAGACAAGTAATTAGGTGGAATGCACGTGTCTGTAGACCCTTTGGAGTCTACCATTTATTTCTGACCGGGTCAAGAGAAATGCAGTAAATACAGCCATATGTGTAACACTGGATCCAGGACAAAAGCTGCCCTCAAAGTCTTCTGAGGGGATCTATGGATTTGGCATCAGTTGATATTTCTACTAGAGCCTGCTTCAGAATGTACACAGTGGAGGTGGGAAAGGTCGCCTTCTGAATGAATGCAAAGATAAGGACCTTTCCCCAAGCAGCTGGGACTCTAACAAGATCCCCAAATGGCTAACTTGGGTAACCACTGGTGAACACTCACACCCTCCATCAAAAGGGGCATGTATGATCTGGGTAGACATTCTGGTTGCCTCCCCCAGCCTACCACTACCTCCGTTTTATCCGGATTCAGGTTCACCCAGTTTTCTTTCCTCCTCATCTCATCCAGATCCTGGAAGGGATGCTCGGCTGCACTACTGTGTCAAAGGAAGTGGATATACAAAGCTGATCTACTGAGCAACGAGCATGAGCCATAGGAAGGGTGGCTCAAAAGCATGAGAAGTGGCATGTTCCAGCCAACCAAGCATGGGACTGAGATCAGCCGTCTAATCCCAGAGCTGATTCAGACACCTCCTGTGGTTTTGGCCAACTCACAAAAGCTGAACCTTGGTGCCTCATCCGTCACCAGAATCCAGAAGGGCTGAACAAAAGCTGCTGCAGTCATTCAGCACCTTTGGAAAATTAGGCCATTTTTCTGCAGGTGCCTAAAATGTTACTTAGCCCTGGTCCACACTTACCCGGAGATCCGGCGGCTGTCGATAGGAGTTACGCAAGCTACTCAGAGTAGTTTTCATAACTCCCATCAACGGCACTGCTTCCGTTCTGTGCACCGTCTTCACAGCACTGCGCCGATGGGAACCGTGTTCCCGTTGACGCAACACTACACCATTTGAGGGGGTGGATTTACTGCGTTGACTTCCTTATTGAATCGAGCAGGTCTACGCTGACCGCTCAGGTGATCCAGAAAGATTGATCTGACAGCAATGACTTTGTCGCCATCGGTATAGACATACCCATAACGTTACAAGCCAACATTAAAAAATCTTGGCCTACGCACCTCTGCGCCTCATTTCCCACATCTGTAAAATATTGTCCAGTAGCTGTTGGCCCGCATAAAGGCTTCCATTTCATCAGCTACTGCAAACAATGCCTTCACTTCCACGCCTTGGGGAGCTGCAAGCAAATGCCCTTGTGCCTTTTTGTCCCTAGCAGTTTCAGACAACAGTCCCTGCTCTCCAGTTCTGTATGATATCCAGGTTCTTACACCAATTCCCATCACCATGGTATCTGAGGACCTAAATATTCATTTCTCTTGCAGAACTGAAACCCATGTCCATCGGCAATTTAAGCCACATAACTGTACTGCAGAACAATTCATCCAGCTAGGTAACTTTTCACTGTCAAGGTTGAAGGGTCTAATTAAATCAACTCCTATTTTAATAACTCACCTCTTTAGTTTCAGAATCAAAGGATGCAGATGGCCGTGAAGCCTGTTTTCACAGGTTGGGGGTGGAGAAAGATGAGATTTTTAGTTTTTATTTTGTCAGATCAACATAAATGCCTCAAGGGGGCCTTTGTCCAGACAGCTGGGTGAAGAGGGACCTAAATTTTTTTGTCTCAACAAAAATTGGGACTGAGGCATTAGAGCCAAATAACAAAATCAGCCAGGGTGTGGTGTTTTTGATTAAAATCAAACAGACATTTCTTTCTCTTGTAGAGGTTGTGCCATAGTTCTAAGGGCACCTCCCAACATCAGCCCACACCAGGTTACCAGTTTCCATAGGTAGAAAGGGATCAGAGAGGATTCCTCTCAGTGATACCAAAGCAGTGATGAATGAGGAAAGGGTGTGACCCTGACATTCCTGCCACCACAAACTGGCACTAAGAGGAAGGAAAGGAAGGGACTGCCCCATCGCCACCCCCAGTGCTAGTCCCAAGTCTCCGAACTGCTGAGGACTGAGAGAGTGTACCTAACTGTATCTAAGCGCTCTTGGAATCTATTCCCAAAGTATTGCCAATTAACTAGAGGCCGGTAGTGTCCAGTTTTGCAGATTCCAGAGGTTTGGGTGTCTGTGAAACCTTCAGATAAGCAGCCAGACTCTAGGGTGCTTCTCTGAGCCAAACCCAAATTCCAAAGCTCTTGAACTTTGGTCATCGCTTACATCAGCCCCTGCAAAGCCCAGTGTGAATCCATGTATCTGACTGGCACCATCTCTTAGAAACGAGGGTGAATTTGTGGGTTTGTAGATAATGCAACAGAATCTGTCTTCTTAGGACTGTCGTTGGTGCCTGATCCAAAGCCCACAGTCTGACTGTAATCTGCAGCATTGAAACAATATTCATCGTGGGTGTGCTGAAAGCTATTGAACACAATTGTAAACCTTGTATATGATGGAAACCACTTCAAGCTAGGGGGATGCTGCTGCTCTCCCCTCCCCAGCACCTCTGACTATAGTGGCTTTTGCATCAGGGCTTTAATGACTAAGCAACCATGTTTCATAGCAGTCAAACAGAAGATGATCCCACACATTCACACTCTTGGTACTGTGCTTTGCTCGCAAAATGGGAGGTAGCTCTTGGGAGTTGCTTAGAAGAAGCTAAGGGCTGGGCTACTAGAGAGATTGAATTAATTCCATTTTCTTTCTCTCTTTCTATTTCTTTATTCCCTGTTTCTTTCTGTGGAGATATGCACACTGAAAGAGGTGTCTCTCCTTATGCTCTAGGCGCCCCCTTGGTGTAACATACAAGTGCATATCCAGAACTTCAGCAGATGAGGACTGATGTTACCAAGGGGTATGTCTGCATAACGTGTAGCTTCTCTGTTTGTGGCATGTAAAGGAACAAATTGCTCAGTTGCTAGCTCTTCTGGACCGCTTTACAATTCCACTTTCACAGTCCAAGAACAAATAATAATTAACCAGATTGCATAACTTGATTCTGCGGCTGGTCAAACACCATCAGCTGAATCAATCTATCTAGTACCAGACCATCTTTATTTAATACACAATCAGATTAATGTTAAAATGTACAAGCTTGGTGGAAGCAACGTGATATCAATAATCGGTTAGGGTCATCCCCATATAAATTTGGGTCAAAAGGGTGTATTTCCTGTATCCTGGGAATGTCATGTGAGAGAATAGATACAACTTTTTTTGCACTTTCAGAAGCCAGTAAATAGACTCCCATTGTTGTCTAATATATAATGATTTTAACAGGTCTCAGTAAGATGGGAGAAGACACTGTCATATTAGTTTTCTGTCCTCTTGCTGCAGCAAGCTTTATGTACAAGCTCTAGGTTTAGACAGATTACTATTTCTTCTAGACTGAAAGTGTGGCACTGACCTTGGATAAAAGATTTTAAATGATATTGTTACCATTTATTAGTATATAAATTTCCCCAAGTGTTTAGCAATCAAATGACTGAAAATGTATTTGTTTAAACATGGCTAGCATATCCAATGTGTGGAACATTGTGTATGACAGTGCGGCACAAATGTGACTCTAAGAAACCAGGCCTTCTGCACTAAAGTTGTTCAGAGTGAGCACTGTATACAAGAAATGGATGTGGAAAGGTGTACATTCACATGGCTCTTTTTTCCAATTTCTAGATCTTCCAGTTGGATTTCTGCTGATAAATTTTGAAGTACTTTTCAGAAAGAAAAAGAGGTGTTATGTCACAAGGGAGAATGTCCCGTTCTTGTTGCAGCTCAGATCTGATTCCTGAAGTATGATATGATCTGCACATTAAGGACAGCAAAATATATTTTGAAATGGATATCGGCAGTGACAGCACACTACAGCACATACAAGTCCAGAACACATAAGTAAGCATCAAGACAAGACAAACTACAGAGAACACAGGCTTGCATGTAATTGTGTACTTTTCAATGTAACTACCTCACACCTGTCTACAGTTCTGTTACCATCCTGGCTGCTTTCCATTGCAGAGTTTGTAGAGGAAATTGTATTCTTTTCTTGTAGCCCCAAAATCTTTAAACAAGTGTCCGTTATTTGAGCAATTTTCATATTCTTTGAGACCTTCATTTATAAAGTCTTTTCAAAGGCCGAAAAAAACATATTAGGAACAGCGAAGCATTCTATGCAAGCATAGACCAGGGGATATAAAACCATCTGCCAATGCTAACAAAACAGAGAGGCAAAAACACAACATACTGCACTGACGTCAGCACATCTGTTCCCAGAAACGCTAGGAATAAATCCATACTTCTGCATTACAGAGTTGACAAATCACATCAACAAGAGATGCCAAATATATTATTTATAGACAACTTATATAGGCCAGAAATAAATATTGGGAGATCCACCCCTGTATCACTGTGGTGCTGTGAACTTTGAAATGGTTCACTAGAAATCCCAGACTACATGCAACAGTTCAAAGAATTGGGTCTATTAACTTCAATCCAAAGCCAGCAATAGAGGCCAGAATAAATAGGTGGCTTGTCTTTGAAGGAAGCGTGTTGCACAGTAGTGCCACGTTGACAACTTTTGTTGTTGGGTTAGACAGGAATAACCCTATCCGGTGTAGGAGCTCCAAGCCAATCTAGCAAGTTGAATACGCCTCATTGGTACTGCTTTTGTTGCTAGTACGCTCAGGCATCATAACCATGAATGCTGGAAGCACTGTGTTCAAATCAAACCATATGAAATATACACAAAGGGAGACAATTTTGCTGATTGCTTCAAAGTTTTTATATAAAAAAAAGTTAGCTTTCTTTTCCTTCCATGAGGATGTGAGACATTCCAGAACACGTACCTGAACCCTGGGTTCACACATATATTTAGTTAGTTAGCGGTGGCATTCCTATTTTTATAGCTTTACCTTTTTAACTTTCTTGTTAGCAACATTAACAAGGTTTAAACTACATAAAGTGAACCTTGGCATTTAAAAAACGTTGGCCTAACGTAACACGATCTTTTTTTTTTCAATGCACATGTTCAATGGCAAACTCCTACTAACAGGCAGAATGCATTTCTATGTCTGGGCAAGTTTATAGCTGGTGTTCCCACCTCAGGGCCACAAGGTCACAAATTTGTTTCTGATTCTATTAAAGAAACGCTCCACAATGGTAAGGTTGTGTGTGTTTTTATGAGAGGGGACTGTTTTATGTGATCTCAGATCTTAAAGATACTCCAAGGAATCTTTGCTGAATGCTGGGATTTTCACCCCAGCTCCCTGACTAAGCAGTGCTGACTGCAGATTTGAGAAGTTTCATCTGTCAATAAGATAAACCAGAATTTCAGAGAAATCTGACAGGGCTGAAAAGGACAGACTCAGGATTAAATTCTTCTCTCATTTACAGGTACGCAATGACATTGGCTTCAGGGGGGGTTCATAGTTGTAACTGGGGGCAGAATTTGGCCCTAAATGGCTATGCTCAAATCAGAAAGGATTGTCTGCTGAAGAACCCAGGAGTTCTTGGTTCAGTTCCCAGTTCTGCAACAGACTCCGTATGAAGTTATCCACACACTGGGGCACCCCACCTTTACCCCAATCCACAGGGCTCCGGGGGAAAGGCACCCACCCTTGCCCAACTCACAGTCTAGGTGTCAGGGTCACCCATTCCCAGTCCGTAGGGCTCTTGGTGTAGCCTGGGTAATTGCAGTACCCACCTTTCCCATTCTATAGGGCTCGGGGTGTAATTCTCTGTGGGTTTGCAGGATCTTTTACCAGCGAAGGAGCCTTACACAGTAATATCCTTATTCTCTATTTCCTAACAATTACAAAAAGAGAACACACACGCTAAGGATACAGTGCTCACCACTCGCAATAAGGCAGACAAATTCTCCTGGTGGCCAATCAGGATTAGATCATCTGGGGACTCCAGCTTGTGCACAGTCTAGTTGGCAGGGTGTTGAGGTCCGGCAACTCTGATTCTTCTTGGACTGTGTCCTGGAGTTAGGTTCCAAAGAACTTCCTTTTGGACCTCAGTTTATATAAAACTTGGGTCCTGCTTAGCTGTACTTTAACCAATCATTTAAAACGAAAGTACCACAAAATACCAATCCTATCCCATTACAAAACAGTCCTTTAACCAATCATATCCCACCACCTTAATTAATTGGAATAGTGCACACTCAATCATGCAACAAACAGAAACCTTTCAGATAAACCATAGAGAATTGGGTGCCATTAAGACAAAACAATTAAAAAGTGTAGATTTTACAACCACAACTGTTGATAAGTGATTCCTTTCCAGACAAAGTGCTATCAAACAAAGTTTTTGTTAAGCATCTTAAGATCTGTTTCTTTATCTGGTGGTGGTAGGTACTACTAGGACAGTATCACCTTCTTACCAACCTGATATTACATTGGCTTGACGTAATTCCAGGAATGTGAAGAGGTGACACCTGCTACTTAATTTATGGCTGCTGTCTCTTCTAATATGTCTGCTACTGCTTAGCCCCAGAACAAGGCATAAGCTTAGCCAAAAAACAAGGCCTCAGACCTTGCAGTGTGACAGTGGACAGATCACTTAATCTCTCTCTAACTCAGTTCCACGTCTGTGAAATGGGGAAAAAAATCTTTTCCTTCCCCTCCCACCATTTGTCACTCTTGTAAGATCTTTGGGGCAGGGATTGTCTCTTCCTAGAGGTTTGTGAAGTATGTAGTTAATAAGTACATATAATAAATTGATCAATGAGAAGCCAGGATGAGAGAATAAAGCTATGTCGCCACGTAAACCGCTACCATGGTACAACTGCAACTATGCCACTGTAGTGCTTCCATGTAGACAATACCTATACCAATGGGAAGGGTTCTCTCATCGCTGTAGTTAATCCACCCCCCCAGAGGTGGTAGCTAGATCATCCCTCATCCTAGGGCTGTGTACTCTGCGGTTAAATTGGTTTAACTACATCACTTTTGAGTGTAGATTTGGGATAAGAATTATGCAGAACCGTTGCCCGTCCTCCAAAGAGATGCCCAACCTTTTCTCCTTGGATAGGTTTGGCTAAGGACTGGATATTTTCTCCTTCCTTCTCCTGGTGCCAGCATGGCTGTAGTTACGACTAGTCCACTTCTAGACTCTTTGGAAGGATCTGTTGCAGCCTCTGTGCTGGATCCCAGCCACTGCTGAACTGAAATCAATTGCACTTGGTGGTGCACCTTTGATGCTGGGAGCCAGCGTTCCAAATGTCTACATTTTCCATTCAGCCGTCTCCATGGCTCAGCAGAAAGGCTGTCGTAGCTGATGTGATAAAAATAGCGGCAAGACATGGGGAGTAGCCAGGGCTTCCTCCAGGGGGAAGTGAGGCTTGTATCTAAAATGGGGAAAAAAAGCTTCCTTGCCTTTCATTGCTTCTAAGGCAGCTGTGAAAATGCATGCAGCCAGAGAACACAGCTATGTTTGTGGGGATGCTGTGGTTACTGTGCGCAGAAGGCTTAAGGCTATGCATCATGTGCCCTACGCGGTGAAGGGAAATTGGGTGCAGTAAAGTGTGTGGTAATGAGCCAGAAGTTCAAGGCTAGGAAAAAACCTGATCGTGTTGCAACAGAGCACAGGAAAGAACAGTTGGCAGCTATGTCTGACGGGAGGCCTCTGAGCTACATAAGAGATTTTCAGCTCTATTTTCTCTCATTTCCTTATACCTCCAAGGAAGCTCTCGATGGAACTTTGTTTCCATTTACTTAATGGCTTAAGGGCCGGATTGTGACTGGCTCTCATGTAGGTAAGTGAGAGAGGAGTTGAGGGGAGAGGACGTAGGCTTTTTCCAGGCCCCTTGCGTGCTCCATGCAAGGAGAACTCACAGTGCCAGTCGCTGCCCTTATGGGAAGCACAGGAACTGCCTCCCTTTGTGGGAACCCAGGAGTGCACACTGCCCCAAAAGATGCTGAAAGAAAGTGGGACCATGACTGCTCCTCCCCAAACACCACCAGTTCCTGGAGCAACCAGGGAATACTGGATGAAAACTCAGGTAGACTGCATGTACCCAGGAAGCTTTGGGAGGAATTGTGTCTCAGAGAGACCCCTGGGGCTGTCTTAAAGTGCTGCCCTAAGTCTGCCCTGAAAAGTGGCTCTGTGCAAGCTATAGTTCGGTTCCATGTTTCCGTGATTTCACATCAGATGTGCTCAGGTTACAGACAGATATCTTTACTCAATACCAGCTTTTGGGCCCTGAGATGCAAGATGACTAACCAGAGGGCTAACAAAGTAGGAGGCTAGTTAAAACATGTGTTTTATTTTTCTCAATGTTTTTCTCACTTTTGGGGGGGGGTTCATTTAAAAAAAAAACTCTGAAAACTAGAAAAACTTTCGGAGTAAGGGGAGTGGGTTGTCACGCCCCTTAATGAAAATGGAAACTTCCATGACAGTTTCTTTTTAATCAAAAAGCCATTTCCTATTGAAAAAAGTTTTGAATCAATTTTTTCAAGTACTTCAAGTAAAAATATCTTAGTCATTGAACTTAGCAGATCTGACTGAAACCACGCGAGGAACAGAACACTTCAGGCAGAAGGTGCTATGGTGCATAGACATTTTCAGAACAGAACCGCAGTTTAGGCCTTCATTTGGATGTTACTATAGTATTAAGGAAACTTTAATGCTCAGTGAAAAATTGGGTTTTTTTCAGTTTGATGGCAAAACAAAAGCAAAATTAATTTCATATCAAACTGAAACAGAAATTTTTGGGGGGGTTTTTTGCTGAGGAGAAAAAATAATTGTTTTGGACACCAAACAATTCTTTCAATTTTTTATTTTGCTTAAATTTGGGTGGTTTTTTTACATTTCATTTTTTAAAATAAATCTACCTAAATTTCAAAGCAAAATGTCATTCTCAATTCAAAAGTTAAAATGTTGCATTTAACAAATGTTGAAATGAAGTGTTTTGGCTTTCAAAAAAAAAGTTGGTTCTTTGTTTTTTCTTTTTTTCAGTTTAGCCGAAACCATGTGCCAGATTTGCCCTACATTTGTTAATAGTTTCAGTCAACTTGAAACTGGATTTCAGGCAAATAAACTATTCATCAGAAAATATTTGCACAGTTCTCCTTTCACTGCCCTTACTCTATTATTTATAAACGTTAAACCCTACGTTCTAACAGTAAGTTTGGTTTCTCTTTTAAACTTTTAGCTGTGTAATACTAGCGTTAAGTTTCACTACTAATACTGAGTGTTCCAGCTCCTAGACGATAGCTGAACCTAATGTGTGCTTTTGTTCTACTGTTGTATTTGTTACCTCATATGTAGTGGTTTCAGGTCATCATATAATACAGACTGCAGCCTCCCTCGTCCTTCATAAGAATTTAATTTTCCTTTTGACTTTAAAGATGTTTGTGCTATCTATTGTAAATAAATCCCCACATAAACTCCTTATGGTAACAAAATATGGGTTATCTCAAGGTACATCTTTCTTCACAGAGCAAAGCAGATCTTCCCTCAAAACCAAATAACCTACACATTTCTATTAAACTCACTTTTCTCGCCCCTGTTCATCTGGATCATCTGTTACAAATCCCTAGGACAATGGGCAGCATCTGTTCTGTGGTAACGAATGTATTTTTAATATGTTTGCATATTTATAAGAAAAGGATCCAAAGGGGTCAGGGTGGCTTGTCCTAAGCAGACAAGATTAATAAATGAGGAGTGATCAGTCACTTTGAACCATGGTTCTGGCTTTCTGCTCCATGAATTATGGATACTTTCATTGTGTTAGGGATGTTGGCAAAATGCATTCAAGGCAATGGGGAGTTCTTGAATTTTAATTTTTAAAAAAAATCTTCACTGGCATCAGATTCTGAGAATCAGATCATACATCTTCTATATAGAAGGGTAGTAGACACTTACATTTCCCAGTTACATCCACCCACTGGGATCTGTGAGATGCTTTTCTATTAACTCCTCTGCTACCTCTAGAGTAAAAAAGAAAAGGCTTTGAGGCATTTTTTACTCATGTGTGTGCTCTGCAGTGTTTCTCTTCTTGGAACACTGTGCATATGTGAAACCAGTGCTACAATAACAAAGTGTAGTGACAAATATAAAACTCTTTTGCTGAGCATGAGCCCCTATAAAGTAATGTTTATGCTAAGATGAAAGTCTGTAGCTTGTAAAGGAGGGATGCATGTGCCAGGACTGCTGTACACATCTGCTTTGGTTTGGAATCATTGGCCTTCCAGATACACAATACAAAAAACTACAGAAGCTTCTTTTTAGCCAGAGTACAACAGCACATCGTGCATTTATTGGGCCAGATCCTCAGTTGGTATAAATCAGACTGGCTCCATTGAAGTTAATCCAGCTGCAGCTATTTACACCAGTTGAGGATCTCTCCCATTGTGTATATACATTCTGTATGTGGACCGTCAGACAGAAGACTTCCTGAGGTTTGTAACTGCCCCTTCCACTGCCCGTCTATCCTACTCCTCCATCATTCCACAGTTCAGTTGACCCTTCCAGGGGGGATAGAACTGCCATGTCTTGTTCAGTGCTCCTCTGCTGTACATATATACACACACATATAGAACGGACTGGCACTCCAATACTGAGAACGGTGCTAACATCAAAGCATATCTCTGGCTAGCTCTCATCATAACCCATCTTAGTTTGTTGATTTGGAAAGTGCATAACTAATAAGGCAACATGTCCTTGTTTTCCGTTTATAATAATGGAAATAAAATGTTGGCTATACCACTGCAAATCAAGCACTGATTGTTCCTTTGATCTTAGTGCCAGGAAGCAAAATAAAACGGCTGCTTGAAAATCACCTCTCAGGGAGTGCCACGGGCACTGGGAAGATGATCCTTTTTCCCTCTGAAAGGTTTTGCCAGGGGTGCCAAACACCTTGGAATAAAAGTGTAAATCCTCCCTCAAAATAAAAGACATCACTTGGACTGGCTTGCTCGTTGCAAACGCACTGAGGACTGCAAAGAAGCGGCAGATGTGGATTTGTTTTGTGAAACTCCTCCTGTACAATATGAAATATATCCTGTTTTGATGAGAAGCGGAGGTAGGATAATTCATTCTGCCCGTCTGCCTGGCAACCCTAGAGCTAACAATCAGGAAATTACTTTATCTAGACATGGCAGTTTGGCTGTTTGGCACCTGAATCTAAACCATCTGAAAAGCACTCCTCTTCATACATGGAATGGCCACCCCTCTTTGCCCTTTAATGCTTTTTCATGGCCTTTGTGGTTCTACCAGAACTAGAGAGCTGTGAACATAGACATTACTTTTTTGGAATGGCTTTAAAGCTGCTAACAGCCCCATCTAATAAATGAGCATGGTGCAAGTTGAATATAACATGTAGAGAGGGGTTTCACATGTAAAATTTGGACCTGGAGCCAGATCTTAAGCAAACCAAAGTTCGGGGGTGTTTGGCTCCAACACTTTGGTTTGGCTTGTTGCAAAGAATGGGACTGAATGCCAGATTGAGCTCTTGATCCAGTCTGACTCAGATTCTGCATTATAGCTACCAAACCTTTATCCCGCCTCTTCACAAATCCCATTCACACCTGCTGATGCCATGGGGTGAACACCTGTGGTTTGTTAGCACTGCAGTTAGTTATGCTGTGGGAAACTCCCAGATTGAAAGCCAACCTTGGGGAAAGTTTTCAAGTGATCCTCCATGCTATGAATGCAGAAACAATGAGACATACCTAGCTTAATCAAGGGGCACCAACATCATCATGAAATGCATTGCAGAGCAGGCTAGGCCTTATACCTTTTCTTTGCGGCTATTGTTCCTAGAATCAATAGAAGCCTTTCAAAACATTTTGACTAAGGTTCAGAAGTATCCTAGCAATATGACCCCACAGTAAGGAGGACAATGGTCTAAAAATAAATCAGAATCATTACATAACTACACAGAATTCTGCAATAGCTTTCCTTCCAAACTGTCTGTCGCTGCCACTTGTAGATGATGGCTGGTACCAATAAACAGAATACTTGGAAAGGAACTTTATATAAGACCCTTCTGCTAAAATTAAAAACTTCACCAACTTAGCTAGCCAGAAACTGACCTGTACTATTGTGCTGGTAGTTATTAAAGCCCTGTTTCAACAACGCTCTTAAGCTCAGGCATGGCTAAAGTCTGTCCCTATTTTGCAACGCAATTAAGCACATCATAAAATAGAAAATAGTATAGTCAAATGCATATATAATAAGTGCCCCTTTTATGAAGATTAATAACGTGCTTAAGTCCCACTGAAATCAAGTGAGAACTTAAGTTCTTAGCTGCTTTGTTGAATCAGGGAGGGGGAATGCGTCTAAGGGCATTATCCAAAGCATACTGAAGTCAAGGGGAGACTTTCAGCTGACTTCAGTGTGATTTGAATCAGGCCTTACCAGATAAAAAGGCATTTTTACACACCGTAATAACTCAAAATAGGGTATTATAAATGAGTTTTTTTCTTGGTATAACATATATTCTAATCCCTATTTTGAAAGCTTGGAGTGTGGTGGCTGACTTGTAAAGCACATGACGATCATGTTTGGGTTTTAACTTTTATGGGCGTGCGGAGGCTTGCTGACTATGTCACTTCCCCTAGTTTACTTCCAATGGGGGTTGTGGAAATCATTCAAAGCAAGTAAGGTGGTTTCTCAAGACTTACCATGCAAACGTATGATTAATTTTTGGAAACCAGCAATTGAGAGAGAGAGAGAATCCTCCTAATGAATGTAATTTTTTAAAATGTATCTTCATTCATTAAGGTAGCTCATGCTTCAGGTTCTTTTTCGTATGATTTAAGGATGTGTGGTGGCTAAATCATAGTCTTAGATGCACATGCAAATTAGTTTCAATGGGAGAAATAGCTGACTTTAAAAGATGGTACATAGAGTCTGCAGCAAGCTGCCAACTTCCCCCTGGTGGGTCTCACGCTTTACCTCCACCTTCTATGGTCAAGACGCCCCCAACTACCTTGCCTCCCCTGACTGTAGCAGAGCTCTCTCTCCTGGCCTGTGAGAAACCCTCCTCCTGCAGCTACCCCAGCCCTTCTAGCAACCCCTCCTGCAAGTGTTCCCTCCCCTTCCTTTAGGGAAGGCAGGGTTTAAATACCTCTGGCCCCGCCCTTCATTGGGTCCAGGTACTGTTAATTGCCCTGCTGTGTTTTTCCTTCTGCCTATGAGGCAAAGGGTTTTTTAACCCTTTCGAGCCCTCATACCAGCCCTGGCACTCCCTTTCAAAGCCATCCAGCCTGACTTTATCACAAGTCGTATCAAACGCCGTGATCCTGCAGTGTCCTAGTCCCATGTGCACCACCACACCTACACAAAGCCTGCTTGAAATCAGTATAGCTTCACACAGGAACACCTCTATGCCCACATAACAATGTGGATCAAGATCAGGACCTAAAGCTGTAGCATAGTATGTTTCAGTAGCAAAGCTGATAGCAGGATAGAAGTTGTAGCAGCATATTGGCTTGGGTAACTGAAGGATGGTTGCTTGCACACAGTAAACAAGTGCAGCCACTTTGCCTGAGAAAATAAATGCTAGGTGTGCATTAGGAGGGCGTGTTAGTACCCAGGATAACCATAAACCTGGTGACTTTTTTGTGCTGTTCAAATGCTGAATGGTCATTCTGCTGAGAGACAGCAGGGAAACTGTAAATTGCTCTGTGACACATAAACCAGCAGTTTCGGAAAAGAAAAGGGTGAATGTGAGAGCTAGAAATCAAATGTCAAATGGTATCCTGGAGCAGAAATTGGTACACGGTTGCTAAAGGTGCTTAGTGCAATGTGGAAAACATTGAACTGAACAAAAATTAGGCTTACACATCTGATACTTTCTATTCTTCTCTTTCCCAGTATACTGTGCCACTGACCCTAGTCACATAGGTGGATATTTATTTGTAAGAGTTCATATATCCTCCTATTTATTCCCTCCCTGTGCATTTCTGAGTTGAGGTTAAGTCATTGTTCGTTTGTATCTACCTAGAAAATGCTAAATAATTTGGAAACTGGTTACCCCAGAAACCACTTTTCTATCTCTGCCCATGGAATAGCACAATTAAAATCAGTGGGGGGGCACTCAAGCTAGAGTTTTCTTGTTTAACTCTGTGGGGGCATTTTCCCTGAAGACTTTTAGACATGTGTGTCTGTCTCTCCATCTGTCCCCTTAGTTTGCCTGGACTTTTTCAACCTTCTGGACATGCTACAAAGCCTGCTTGTTTCCCCGATCACTTGGAGAAGGTTGGGGCGTGGGTGTGTTTTGCCCATAAATCTGACTGTTATTTATGGGTGGATGCTGTAATTTCTTGGAAACAATCTGGGCAGTCTATTTTACTCTACTGCATTGTACTACACCAGCTTGATGAATATATGTGATACTATAGGAAAAATTCTCTGCAGCTGTAAATGGGCATAGCTTCATTGACTTCAGTGGAGTCGTGTGCATATAGGTCAGAAAATAATTTATACCCATGCATTTTAAGTATTCTGAAAGTGCCCAGGGGCATTTTGTATTTATGTATTGAAATAGATATATTAATGATTCAATAGTTCTGTATTTTGCTCTCAGTTACACAGGTACAAAAATCTGAAATAGCAGTTGACCTCGGTGGCATTATCTTCCGTTTGCATTGATTTAACTGAGAACAGAATCTGAGCTGTCCTCCTGAGAAACAAAATTAGTTCAAGTATGATGCCTCAGTTTTTTATGACTTCATACGGAGAATGAAGGAGCAGGAGCAGATGAAATTTTAAGAATCAAAGTTCCTGTTTTCATTCTAAAGTTCCTTGTCATCAAGAAAATGAGCCAATGAAAAAAGTCACAGAAAGTCCCATATTCGTGTCTCTAATTCCACCTGAATCAATGGCATCACACCAGGAGAGAACTGAACTCCTAATAATAAACATCTAGAGAGAGTTGTTGTTAAACCAGAATGTGTTTCTAAGCTTTCTATCAGCTACTGCTTAAGAGAAAAATATTGGTTGTGACCCTCAGCTCATGTTAGCCATCAGACTCTGATTTACGCCAGCTGAGGGCCTGGCCCATTGAATTGAAAACCAAACAATGTCAGCCAAACATTGAATACATTTTAGTGGTTGGGTTTTTGGTTTTTTGATAAAACCCCAAACTCTTTTGACAAAAACAAAGGAGTTCTCGTTTTTGTTGATATTTTTCACAGGAACAAAAAACACTTCTTGAACCAACTTTATCAGATGGACAGAAAGGGTCCTGCTCTCATTGGTGAAGAATGCAAAGGGGATTTGTTTCCCAACTCTGCAAAACACCCTTAATGGATTTTCTCAAATGTATTTACCATTCAAAGTTATTCAGAGAATCCTTTGTGTAAAGCATTGTTGGTTCATAGATTGTGAACCATCAGGTTATTGGAAGTGTTCGATACAATTTAAGTGTTGATGGGTCATACAGGTTAGAGGGTATGCTTCTATCTGGTGGAGAATAAACCTACAATCAATTTCTGGTAGAAATATCACAGTTCAATTTGTGAAATTTGTATTCTACAAATATTCTGCAGCATGGGCTTAGAATTCTCAGCAAGCAAACTTGTTAGCTCGAATATCTACAAAGAGCTAATGAAAAAACCTTTGTAAACACGTTCCAATAAAATTCATTTAAAATGTTGGGCAGCATTTGCCCAGCAACTTTTTAGTCTTAATTCAGCCCAGATATGCAAAAGTGCAATTCCCACATGTAATGGAAGTTACAACTGTGTATTGGAGGGTAGAAGAGATTCCTTAATTTTGGGTGATTTTGGGTTCAGAATGAAAAAGTTTTGAATGGTTTCCAACCAAAAATGTAAACTGGCCTAAGTTTATCGAAAGATTCACAAACATTTCATATTAACCTCTCCCAACCAAAACTGTGGAGTTCTTATACAACCCTAATAATGTCCAGAGTTTGAGTCACCCTTAGGCTAGAGCTTGTCTGGTTTGTTTGTTTGTTTTTTTCTTACAAAACCTTGGCCATCATTCTTTGGAACAAAAGATTCCAGACATGACCAATAGGAATTTCAACCATCAGAACAGTCTGCTTCCACTTTGGAAATGTCATTCCTGGAAATGTCTTCTATGTAAGTGTTACCTCCTGGGATGATGATACAAGAGCAGTGGTCAAAGTATTAACTCATTTTAAAAGTTGTTCTACTGGCTGTTTATAGTGGAGCTTACTGGACTAGATTTTTAAAAGTTGTTGTATATTATTTCTGATGCTCACAAAGACTTCAGTGACAAAAGATACGCTATATCTGCTAGATAAAGGCACCACAATGGGTATGCCTACACTGCTGTGTAAGCCCAGGATTAGTAGAACTCGAGTTAGAAGACCCCAGATTTGTTAACCTCAGGCTTGAGCATCTACAATCATTAGGAACCCTGGATCTGAATTAGGGCTCCATTGTCTACACAGCATTAGGTGGGCCTGAGTCCAATCACCCATATCCCAGACTTCCTACCACCATTGAAAATGTGCCCACCCTATCATTTTGTTCATAGTGCAGAGTGGAAAATCTTGACCATCCAGATGACAAAGAAAGTCAGCCCAGGGGATTGTAGAATACTTGTGTCAGACTCCCAGAGCAAGAGTCTGGTGGGGATGTGTCTACACTGCAGAGCAATAGGTCTTGAACCCATGTCCTGTGCTAACTCAGGTTTGACCCCTCCATCCTTCTGGGACCCAGAGTCTGGGCCCTAGATTAGCACAAATTGTGTGTAGACAGAGAGGGGTTAGGCATGAACCTGAGTTCAGACGCTGTATTCACATTACAGTGTAGACATACCCAGTGCTATGCTGAACTCTCCTCAAGGATTTGCTCAAAGTCACCTTCCAATTCCTAGTGATATTTGAGAAAGTTTCCTATCTATGAGTTTATCAAAGCTCTGGCTATGAACACGTGGAGGATGCAGTTCTCTGTACACAGCTGGCAGCAAGCTTTCTCTTTCTTTAGTTCTTGATAATTGTAGGCGATTCAGTATGTTCAAGTCAATAGCAGCTATCTGACAGTCCCACAAATTGGCTTTTGTAATGAAACAGGTTCCTAAGTCCTGATTAAAACCCCCTTGCCACCTCAGCTTCAGAACCTGGGGTGCAGCCACATTGACATGTTATTTGTTCTAGTAGCACCACAGCATTTGAGGGGCTGTCTGTCTTTCAGTAATAAGCTTTGCCTTTCAGGAGTTTAGAGAAAATGAGCTGAAAAATTAGGCTGAAATGTGGAGGCCAAAGGCCTTTTGCTTGTGTGACGATAACCATGAAAATGGGTCTGGCCAATTTTTTTAGCTTGAGGGGAAAATCCACCCATCAAATCCATTCTTGCCTTCTTCATTATTTCTTTGTAAATTGGGTGCTTATTGCTGCTAATAGTAATATAAAAAATGTTGTTAGTAAAATAGCTCTGAGGGGCCTCACTCAAGATTGAATCATCATTATGCAAGGTACTGTACACGTATGTAGTAACGGTGCCTTCTCCGAAGAGTTTATCGTGTAAATAGACAAGACAGATGAAAGAGAGATGGTAAAACAACAGCCACAATGAGAGTGGTCCAAGCCACTCCTTCCTAGCCAAGTCAATATGACCTTCTCTCCCCATTCCACTGCTCCTTCCCACCTAGTGACATGCTTCTTTCTTAACCTGCCTTCAGTTTTGCATTTCAGTGATAGGACCAATGAATTTCCAGGACCAGTGTTATAGCTAATAGCAAAACAAAAATAAAAAAAAAAATTTCTGCAATCTTCTCTGGAAATACTACTTAATGGCATTGTCAGAGGTACACAAAAGTCAGTCTCATGACACATGGACAAATTTAAATTTAATTAAAACTCTATCTTGTAGAGCTTCACTGTCTTTAAAAGCAACCTTCGCTGGGATTTCCTCTGCTGGAGATTTGCAGCCTGTTCCTAGCCCCTTCACTCATCTTGAGCTTTTCAAAGGGTTCAGATCTCCTTAGAGAAACTGGTTTAATATTTTGTGGATGTGTTGAACTGCAGCTTACTGTTGAAGCAATGAAACCTGAAGCCAGCTAGAACACCTATCTGTTCTTCTAAGAAGAAAGCCAGCAGTGACATGGGCAGAGAGTTTTAGTGGTATCTCAGAAATAGCACTGTGTGGGTTTGGGAAGTATTTTAGACTAGAACGTATTCTGTCACTGTAGCTTCTAGCATAGATTGTACTCCAGTTGGTTTGCTTGTTAGTACTGTAGCAGTTCACGCACACATTCCTGGCATGGCAATTTTATTTATTATTATTTGCTGCTTATGTTCAAGGAATTGTACAAATGTTAAGAACATGCCAGAAGCTGGGAAAGGGTGACCAGGGATGGCTCACTTGATGACTATCTGTTCCATTCAATCTTTCTGAAGCACTTGGCATTGGCCACTGTCAGAAGACAGGATACTGGGCTAGATGAACCATTGGTCTGACCCATCGTGGCTGTTCCTATGTTCTTAGGGGCCCAATGCCTCCCTTCCATAGAGACATCCAGGGCTGGGGCTGGAGTGGCTGGAAACCTCTGAAGTTCCACCAGCAGCACTTACCTTTTATTGCTTGCTTAAGGGGGTTGTAGTTTGCTCCTTGCAGAATAATCGGGAGGGAGAAGGGTAACCCCCCACCAAAACCTCCTTAAGGAGATCTTCCAGGGGCCACGTGCCTGTGCAAGGCCTCCAGCCTCCCCACTTGATCCAGTGCAGTCACCCACAGCAGTTCACCCTGGGGCTTTCCAAGCAAGGAGGGGCAATGTGACCAAGATAACGCTGAGGCCGTGTCGGTGTTCCTTACCTCTGAGTTGTTTGGGTGGGAAATGATGTGTTTCCCCTAGGCCTTGTACCCTCCTGCCTAGGACACCACATTCCCCACTGATGAATTCCCAACCCACACGGGTTTTTTCAGGGTCTGGCAGAAGGTGGGGGGGAATAATTCTCCTTCATGCAGGAGGTCATCGTTCCTTTGCCTCTGAAGGTAAAGGGGACTACATGGGCCCTCACTAACTAGAAGCTTTGAGTTAAGCAAAGCTGATTCATCAGTGAAAGGACTATAGATTGGTGGGGCTAAAAAGTGACTGGTCCCATCTGGAAGGTCTGACCTTTAGGATGGTTTCCTTTTATTTATTAATTTTTCAGAGGCAGTCAAGTTGGAAAAACCAAATGGCATGGTTTGGTGTGCGACACCATAAACTCGGGTGTACCCACACTCCCTACCAGAGTGGGTCTGCTGTGCCAGTTTGTTCATTGTTATCCTAATGGTAGGTAATGCCATTCTGACTGTACAAACAGTTGGTTTGGTCATACTTTATGCTTAAAATCACTCATCTAAGCCACTTTGCAGACACTAAGCCTATGGCAGGACAAGAAGTGTTCTATCAGTGGTGTATTACACCCATCCTACAGGGAGAGAATGCAGGCATAGAGAGATAAAGTAGTGTGTTCATGGTCCTATAATAAGCCATTGGCAGATCTGGTCATAGAAACCACGGCCAAGGTATTTTTAAATGGGAGCCTGAAGTAAGAAATCTAAGTCTATATTTAGGCATGTCATTAGCTTGATTTTCTAAATACTGAACATTGAGCAGCTCCATCTGAAGCCAAAGAAGGAGGTTGATGGCTGCTGAAAACATCTGAAAATCAGGCTTCTTCTTTAGGTGCCTATTTAGGGACTGAAGGGCTTAATTTTAGGCCCTTTTTAAAAATAAGTCTTGGCCCAAGTATCCTGACTTTCAGTCCCTTATTCTAAACATTGGACTACTAAGGAATTAAACCAGGTCAATTGCAAAACCTATTACTTCTTTTACTTATCTGTGGGGGGGGACGGGGAGAAGGGGTTGTTTGTTTTCATTTCAGCAAACAAGATCAGAGTCCAGGTTCTCCAATAAAATCAAGATTCTTCTGATTGTCTTTGTCAAAAGTGTCTACAATAAAAAATGGTGGAACCCTTTCTAAGAAAGCCTGTGGAGTTGCTCTGGATTTATACTGGTTTGATGAGCAGCAGAAGTTGGCCTGGAATTTCCATATTTAATATGAACTGAAATAGAAGAGCTATATTCAAAATAGTCCACTGTCGTTTTTGTTCATTTCCAGTTTTGTCCCACCAGCTTCCTACTATGCACCTCAGAGATATGGTACCAGAGATTTACCTCACCCATTGGTTTTAGTTTACAAGAAGGATTGTCAAGTGGACTGGACACTTGACAGTGACTCAGGAAACCAGTGTTCAATTCTTGGCTCAGCCAGGGGCGCGTGGGTGATTCGGGAAAGTCATTCAGTCTTACCCTATGCCCGTCTCCCATCTGTGAAATGAGGATAATACTAAAGCTGCTTGGGAACGTTTTTGATTATACAGTTTTTTGTCAGAAAACAACGATAGGTGACAGGAAAGGGTAGTTTTGACTCACTGTTCACCAGGAAGATTTCTCGCATGGGCATGTGCATCTATGTGTGAGAAACAAGCCCAAAAGAGCCAACAGCCCCGTGATTAATGCATTCACATGAGATGTAGAAGGCTGAGGTTCAAGCCCCTGTTCTGCCTGATTTAGAGCAGGGGCTTGAAGTGAAGTCTTCCACATCCTATCCATTGGGCTATTCTGGGACAGGGTTTCTTTTTCTCTCCAGGTTTTTCATGAAAAAAAAAATCAAAAGGTCTTGGTTTCATCCTGATGTGGAATGGGAAAAGTTTTGAACTCTAGAAAATTGTAGTGGGATGGGAAACAATTTGCCGCTCAGCGCTAGATCAGTGGCTTTCAACCCTTCCAGACTTTTGTACCCCTTTCAGGAGTCTGATTTGTCTTCCGTATCCCCAAGTTTCACCTCACTTAAAAAATCAGACACAAAAATTCAAAAGTTGTCACAGCACGCAATTACTGAAAAATAGCTTGCTTTCTCATTTTTGCCATATAATTATGAAATAAATCAATTGGAATATAAATATTGTACTTACTTTTCAGTGTATAATATACAGAGCAATTTAAACAAGTCATTGTATGAAATTTTAGTTTGTATTGACTTCGCTAGTGCTTTTTGTCACCTGGTCTAAAACTAGGCAACTATCTAGATGAGTTGATGTACCCCCTGTGCACCCCTGGGGTAAGTGTACCCCTGGTTGAGAACCACTGCGCTAGATGATACTTCCCCAGCTTCCATGAGTATTGCAAGTCATGTGAGACTCTTCATTGTAGTATCTGAACAAGTATCTAAATAGGTAGAAGAAAGACATGATGAAGAGAACAGAAACCTTGAATGCAGCCCTGGGACACAGATTAGATAGTTAATTCAATATGTATAATATTGATGGCATCATGGTTACACTTGTAAAGAGAGTTTTCCAACTCCAGGGTATGTTTCTGTCCTAGGTATAGTCAATTATACATTAAAATGTGGATTAAAAGTTTTGCAAATACACACGTGTGCAAATGATTCCTGCTATCAGCAAGAGCAGTATTTATAGCATTTCCTTACTGCTGCCTCCCATCACTTTTCAGTGTGTAAAACATGAATTTTGGCAATGGAAACAATGACATGCGGAAAGGAATGAGAACAATTTACAGTAGGGTCACTGAGACTAACAACATTTGGAGCAAAGCAGACCAACTTGAAAGAAATGTGTAAAATCAAGACCACTTACATGAGGTAAACTTGAATGTTTCTAGGTGCATTTTAGTTGGATTTAAAACAGACTTTACAGTGTGACTTAAAAACAACTCTTTTTCTTCCAAATAAATTGCCTTAGTGGATATATTTTGGCATTTTTTGCAAGTACAGTATAATGCAACATGAGCTCAGTGAATGAACTGGAATTGTGCATTGATCTGTCATTTACAAATTTTGTCCATTTTACTGTCAACAGTTTCTTCTTTAGTAAACTAGCAACTAGCATCTGACTTTACAACTAAGGAGAAAGACTGCATTGTTCAAGTTTGGCATGACGTGAAAAAAAGAATGTGAGACACAAAGAATGTGTCTCTCATACATGCAGAGTGTGGAAGGTGCATTAGCAAAGTGTGAAAGATAGTGGACGTATTAAAGTGATATTATGGGCCAGATTGTCATATCTTTTATTCACATTGAATAGGAACCTAACTCCATGAGCGGCCCCACTGATTCCAGTGGAACTAGTTGTAGAGTAAGGTACTACTCAGTCTGTATTAGGGCTTCACCACCTGGCACTATATGAACAATGGCATAACTTTAATTTGGTCATCTTATAGTGAGGTTTCGTGGCCTCCCTCCAACACAGATGGGGAGAAACTGTGGGCGGAGCCAAGCAAGCCACGCCCCCACGCTGGAAGCAGAGGAGCAAGACAGGAAATTGAAAAGGTGGGCCCTGCAGCTCAACTGTCGAACCGTTGGCTTAAATTTATTTCTGTTTACATTATTTCTGTTTTCCTTAATATAGTATTTTATTGCAGGAAGCTGTTTTCAGTATGTAGTGATAAATCAGATGGTAAAATAGTACTTTTCCTGTGAATTTGCCACGTTGGATTGAGAGGAAGAAGGTATATACAATGCTGTACTGGAAAAAAACCACAAGAAAATGTCAATGAAGATTAAGAAGGTAAAACTTGGAACAACAGACTTGTGAGTCATGCACTTGGTTTTTAGATTTTTTGTTTGTTTGTTTTGTTTTTTTTAATTTTCAATTTAATTCATTTTTTTAAATTACTTGAATTTAGTAGGACGGGTGTGATGCTATGTACCTCAAAATAGCACCCTGTAAATCCTATATTAATATGGTCATAATATTTCATACAAAGCAAGCCTTGTACAATATCACATGAACGGTCATGATTTGCTGAAACTCTTTGCTTTGTCAAAGTCTGTATATCGTTATTGTGTATGAAGTTATGAGATTATGCTATGTGGGTGTTATTGAAATATGTTGGAGATTGGGAGATGCCCATTGCTGGCACTTCAGTAGCAACAAAGGTGGTAACCCACAACCAGGCGGGCGTTAAACGACCATTGACCAGCAGGGGAATTGTAAACAAGAGATTTACAATTCAATAAGGGTCAGTTGCTCAAGCACCACACAATGGGGTGCTTCCCCAAGCTGCTCTGCCAATAGTTGTTAACCCTCTTGTGGAAGGGCCAGCTACTCTTTCTTCATCCCTTGACTTCTCTGCTAACAATAAGGTTACTAGTTAGTGACGACAGTTTTTGTGATATGTTCACCTGTCACTGAGACATGGACTGAGACCTCCAACGTACTTCACAAAGCCCACTAGACAGCCATAAGAAGGTAGTGACTTTGGTCACTTTCATATCCACATCTACATTTCTCTGTCATATCATGTATTTACCATAGAGTTTTTATGGATATATGAAGATTTATACCTATCTCCTTAGGCCTCTCTTCACGCCCCCGTTTCTTAGGGGTGCATGAATAGTGACTGTAGAATATGTCATATTTGACAGCCATACACTCTCAGAAGCTGCACATTGGTTCCAGTCTTGCAAAGTGTAGGATAGGTCATAAAAAACAGAACTCTTAAGTAGATTAAAATCCACCTTTTGCTAGAGCTTTATGTGGGTGTGTGATGGAGAAGAGAGATGGGACGTCCATTATTTCATATTTATCTATATATTTATTCCTTCAGGAAGACCCAGTGTCTAGGATTCTAGCCAGAGGCATGGCATGAGTTCAATTCAGTCCTCTACCACAGACTTCCTGTGAGACCATGGTCAAGTCACTTAGTGACCCAGTTTCCCATTTGTAAAATGGGGAGGATGGTGTTTCCCTACCTCGGGGTGTGGTGAGGATAAACACATTAAATATTGTGAGGAGCTCAGATACTATGGGGATAAGGGCCATGTGAGTACCTAAGATTTGTTTCGAAATCTAAGCAGAAAGATACCACCACTTTGCTTACTAAAGTTTCCTGTAGATAATGTGCCTCATTTTACCTCTTTGCTGCCTGAACAGAACAGCCAACAATGTCACTATCTGCTAGTTTGGCTTCCCTTCTCCTTTGTCCCTTTCTATAACATCACATTTTGAAATTGTTTCCTTTTTCTGCTGTGTGGGGGGAGGGAGGCGCTTGTGCAATAGTTCTAGGGGCGAGGGATACAAACCTGAAGTAAACCTGTGAACGTCTGGAAGATTGTAAAGGAAATAACCAGAAGGTCAGTGCCACTAGACCAAAATTCTTACTATTAGGAAGGCAGCCAGAAGAGCCTTTGGCCAAGTGGAGTAAAGGGTTTACTGTTCAATTAAAACCATGGAGACAGACGTATGATAGCCTTTTTCTGGAATTCTGTGCCAGAGACTGGTCAACAAATTAAGGATATTGATGTCTTGGAGAGAGGGAAACAGCCTTTCTTTGAAGAAAACTAGTGGACAATGATCTGTAGTGGCCAGCATTTTGGGTCTATGGCTATGTCTACACTACAAGTGCTACAATGGCACAGCTACAGTGCAGCAGCTATGTTGCATTAGGACCATAGTGCAAATGCTTCCTGCTGTAGTTAATCCACCTCTTTGAGAGGCAGTAATTAGGTTGTCGGAAGAATTCTTCCATGGCTTAGTGGTGTCTATGCCAGGGATTGACTTGGCTGAGCAATGTAGCTCCATCGACCTACATTTGAAGTGTAGACCTGGCCTATACAAAATGTCAAAAGTTGCACCCAGCTACAGGAGCTGTCACCTATGCTGCAGAATGTGTTATGTCGCTGCAGTCTTCAGGCTACTGGATCTCATCACATATCCCCTCCCATTCCTTTCAGTGCAATAAAGTGTTCAAAAGAAAGTATCACTTACCTATGGTCACTCATCTCTATTGAAGGGACCAATGATCTTCTGTCCGACAGTCTCCAGACAGTCCAAGCTGTCCTTAAAAACCTCCGGTGACAAGAACCCACCGCTCCCTATTCTAGGGATTAACTATCCTAATAGTTAGAAATGTTTTCTTAATGTCTAACCTAAATCTCCCTTGTTGCAGATTAAGCCCATTACTACTTGTTTTGCCTTCAGTGGACATGGAGAATAATTGATCACCGTCCTCTTTATAACAGCCCTTAACGTATCTGAAGACAGTTATAATGTCCTCCTTCATTCTTCTTTTCTCCAGACTAAACATGCCTTGTTCTTTTAACCTTTCCTCTTAGGTCAGGTTTTCTAAACCTGTTATTGTTTTTGTTATTTTCCCTCTGGGCTTTATCCTATTTGTCCACATCTTTCCTAACATGAGTTACCCAGAATTGGACACAGCGCTCCAACTGAGGCCTCATCGGTGCTGAGAAGAGCAGCGCAATTACTTCCCATGTCTGCCCGCTACATTCCAGTTCCTGCACCCCAGGATATTAGCCTTTTTTGCAACTGCAACTTATCTCCTAGACTACAAGCCCAAACCACTGGTCTCTTTACAATAGATGTGAGGTCTGAGGATGGCACTCACACATTGTGTTCATATAGGATGTTGTAAAGGTCCTGGATGTCTCCAGGTGTGTGTACAGTGATATAGATGGGCGTTTGTGGGCATAACCAAGGACAGACCTTCTTGAGTATTTAAGTACACTAGACCTGCAGCAAACTGTATACAAGAGATTTGAGCTGCCCTGAATTAGCTCCAGCTGCTCATGTGAACTCCGCCTTGCTCCTTCTTGCTGAATGATACTGTTTGCTTGCCTTCTTTGTGAGGTAGACAGGCCAATTGAAATAATCCATGATTGCCCTTTGATGCTCCTCCACCACACTCCTAATCTAGCAAAGTAATCGAGCATGTGCTTCCCTGGATGTACCTGAGTAGTCCCATTGATTTCAGCGGCCCTGTTCAGGTGCTTAACAGTAAGCGTGGGGTTGAGTGCATTGCTGGCTTAAGGAGCTGATCTGGTACGATTCTAAATACCCTCAGCTCCCACTGACTTTTGTATTAAGAGCACTCGGCAGCTCTCTGGAGCCCATTTGGAGGAAGCACAGGAATATACTTTGGCATTTTAGATTACTAACTTTTCCTGTGGATTTATTCAGACAGAGGTATAAACAGGCCTCCAATCCAGGGCTGGAAATGTGTGCCTGCAGCAAGAGGGAGCCAGGAGACAAAACGAAGGAAAATACACAGGGCATGTATTTTACTTTTAAATCAATGTAATAATCAGGGATCAGGTGGGATTCTGCAGCTGGAAGGCGAGAACAAAGGAAGGCCATTACTTAGACTTTTAATAAATCAATTTGTTAATTAGGGATCAGGTGGGATTTTGCAGCATGGGGGGAGAGGACAAAAGGAGACCATTATTTTTATTTTAAATAAATCAATGTTTTAATTGGTGTGGGATTCCAATGCAAACTGGGGTTGGCAAAAAGGGAACAGTCGCTTTAAGCTGTCACTTGAAAATGTGCCTGATGCAGAGCTGTGGAAATAAGTAAAATCATTACTTAGCACTTAAGTGTTTTCAAAGCATTGCATGTACATTAACTAATTAAGCAGAACAACGCCAGAGAGGTAAGGCTGTATTACTCTCCCTCTTTTGTAGTTTGGAAAAACTGGAGCAAAGAAAGGTTAAGGCCAATTTACAAAGCATGCTCACTAAATGTGGCTGCCTTGGTTCTGGGTGTCTTAAGTGGGACATCCAAAACAGTGAGGCATACGGTATTAGTGGACATTTTAGATGACATGAGGCTAAGGGATTAACTCAAGGTCACCACAGGAATAAGTGGCAAAACTTGGATGAAAAGATCCAGGCTCCTAGGTTAGAGTTTTGTCCACTACGCCCCGCGGCTCATGCAGAAGAGATGTCTTGTTAGATCACCGCATGGGAACCAATCATCCTCTCTCTGAAACTTGGGGAACTTTTTCCCCTTCAAAGGTAGCTTACTTTCCGGGCTTTCCATAAATGTTGACAACCGCAAAATAAACCCTGGCCCCATTTGTATGGTGGTGTTAGACGTGTGGGATGGATTCGCCATCCACCTTGCACTACTCAAGGCATCACAAATTCCAGCCGTGTTGTGCCTTCTCCCCTGCCCCAACCCCGGCGTAGAGGGAGGTTGGGGATAGGCTGGGAGCAGAGTTCTCATACTAATACTCCTCTGTCATCAGGTCCCTTAGGGAATTGAGAGCCTCAGTCCTTCCCATTCACGGGGTGCCAGGACTGAGGCAGCCTTCTGTGGATGGAATGCCAGGATGAGCGGACCTTCTTTTGCCCTCTGTCTTCACTAGTGCAAGACCACCTGCCCCTTGACATCCAGCTAGTTGAAGATGTCTCCAATGGCTTCATGTTGCAGGCACTTGGGCATCTGTGAATATCTCTATAGCAAACGGCACTTGTTGGTGGACATATGAGTCCATGTAAAGTGTATGTTCTGTCCCCATCAGGTGAATAAGACTAGACAGAAGGAGAGTCTAGCGACTTTCCATGGCAGGGGTTGACCAGCAACAAAACAGCACTCTGCGGAGATCAAGTCTGAATGAACTACAGGTGAAATCGACATGGTTCCACTGATTTCAAAAGACAGCTCCTCCCAATTTAAACCTCCTGAGGATCTGGGAGTATATTCCAACATGAGGTATTGATTTAGCTGTAATAAATGAATATATAGTTCTAGAACTGGCAGAATGGACCTTTTTCTTTGCCAAAAATTGCTCTTTCATCTTACCTGGAGGGCTTTGAGGGTGAGAGCAAAAGTGTGACAAGCAATCAGAAAGCAGAGGGTGGCCATCTTTAGGAAATGCTGCAAAACCTTCCTCTTTCATAAAGCTTTTCCACTGTACCAGGGATGATATTCACAGCACCAGCTGTTTCCCACTTCTTCTCCTGGGTGAAAGAAATCCTGCCCCTGTCAGAGACAGAGACTCCGTGAAATCCATAGGCATCTCACTGAGGCCAATAACACAGTTCTCAACTCTTGTGATTCTAATTGTGAATCTCATGATATTTGATGTTTTTCTTAAAGCCCCAACTCCAGAAATAAAGCCCAATTCTAGGCAAGTAAAAAGAACCCAAAATTCATTATCTTTAAGCCAATCGTATGATTTGTGTGTGTTGGGGCTGTGCGTGAAACCCTCAGTCTATTTCATGCTCAGATAACTGATCAGGACAACGGTGTAAAACCATCAGCACACAAGGAGGAGTGTTAAGCCCTATAGTAAAAAAAAGCCTTGATAATAACCACTACCCATTCTCTCTGCTGTGCCTTTAAACCACTAGTGAACAGGGGCAGCTAACGTGAGTTTTGTGAGGGAGTTCTCAAGGTGAAGGAGAAGTGACTACTTGACACTTGGGGTGCGTCTGTTGTCTGTAGTGTGTGTGTTTGTGGTGTGCTTGCTGCTTGACTTCAGTATATCATGTGGCCTGTTTGTTTGGGGGACCATGTGCTGATCCTAGCAGCCCGCTAGGCAAGGCTGAGAGCTTCTAAATGAAGCTTTGATCCCCAAGACCTTTAGCACCCATCAACCCTTAACCAGGGGGCAGGGCTACTCAGGGAGACCCAGCGTTTAGAAAGCCCATTCCTAAGCGACTGGAGGAGCTAGCTAACAGGGGCAGCTAAAAGGGGTATTTTGTGAGGGAGTTTATTTGGGGGAAGGGGGATAAGATATAAACAAACAACAATAAAGCAAAGAACTGCAGGAGTAAAAAGAGAATGCAGGCAGAAGTCCAGCAACAGAGTGGGGGCTATCCAGTTTATTGCACAAAATGCAGCATGTATGATTACCTACCCTATGGGTGGGTGGTGTATGTGTACATTTGGTTCAAATTGCTCCTGGCCCTCAGAGACCATGTATGAGCTTTGGAGACCAAACAGGAGAAGCTAAGGCAGAAGAGAGGTAGATAGATGAGACTATCCAGGACACAGTAGAACAGTCTCATCTCTGGTATGACAGCCTCTGCACTACTGAGGAGGATAAAAGTCTCAGGGAAGGAGAACATCAAACTGGAGCAGAGGGAAATGATCCCATAGTTAGGGCCCTCCTTCCAAATGATGTCATGGTATCCTCGTGCACTGAAGATACCTCTTCAGAGTAGGGAACTCCAGTTATTAGGAAAAGACAAGTAATAGTAATGGGGGGACTTGATCATTAGAAACATAGATATCTGGGGTAGTGATGACTGGGAGACCCACACTGTGACTTGCCTGCCCGGAGTAAAGGTTGCAGATCTCTCAAGACATCTAAACAGACTTAGGTGGAGCATTGGGGAGGAGCTGGTGGTCATAGTACATGTAGTACCAGTGACACAGGGAAGGACAGGAGAGAGGTCCTGGTGGCCAAATTTAGGCTGCTAGGTAAGAGATTGAATTCCAGGACCTCCATGGTAGCATTCTCTGAAATCCTTCCAGTTCCACGCACAGGACCAGTTAGACAGGCAGAACTTCAAGGTCTCAATGAATGGATGAGATGAAGGTGTAGGAAGGAGGGAGTTAGATTTATTAGGAACTGGGAAACCTTTGCAGAAAGGGGGAGCCTATACAGGAAGGATGGGCTCTTTCTAAACCAAAATGAAACCAGATTGCTGGCATGTAAAATTAAAAAGGCCAGAGATCAGTTTTTACACTAAGGCTTGGGGAAAGCAGACAGGTATGGTGGAGCATGTGGTTTGGGCAGAGACATTCCTTAGGGAAGGATCTATTAATGGAGATTCTCTATAGCTGAGTAAGGAAGAGAGGATGGAAGAGGATAAAATATGGGTAGAATCTGATGAGAAACAGTCAAATGAAAAAGAGTCCAATTTATAACATCACAAATGACATTTTTTATGTGCTTATGTGCAAATGCTAGAAGTCTAAATACTAAGATGGGTGAACTTGAGTGCCTCATATTAAATGAGCATGTTGACATAGTAGGCATCACAGAAACTTGGTGGAATGCGGATAATCAATGAGACACCGTAATACCGGGGTAAAAAATATATCGGAAAGACAGAATAGGTCATACTGGTGGGGGAGTTGCACTATATGTGAAAGAAAGAATAGAGTCAAATGAACTAAAAGTCTGAAATGAACCAAATTGTGCCATAGAATCTCTATGGATAGTAATTCCATGCTTGAATACTCAGAACATAGCAGAAGTGATATACTACCTGACCAGGATGGTGATAGTGATCGTGAAATGCTCAGGGAGACTAGAGAGGCTATAAAAATCAAAAACTAGATCCAGGTCACCACAGAGCAGGATGCAGAGATAAAATTTCTTGCCATCTTAAATGACTGCTTCTTGGAGCAGCTAGTCCAGGAACCCACAAGAGGAGTGGCAATTCTTGATTTAGTCCTCAGTGTAGCACAGGATCTGGTCCAAGAGGTGAATATAGCTTAACCACTTGGTAATAGCGACTAGAACATAATAAAAACTAACATCCCTCCGCCGCTGCAATGAGCACCAGAAATTCCTCCAAGCAGGAGGAGGTAAGCAGCGTGTCCCCCGTCCGCAGATACAGACACACACCCCCGGGGCAGTGCCATGTGATGGGAGCTGGGACCCTTCCTGGCCAGCATTGGGGAAGGTGCTTGAGGCCTGGGAGGTGGCGCAAATGCAGGCTTGGCCCCCAGGTGCCGGAGACCCACGGTACGCCACTGACAGTGATTCACTGGATATAGTGTACTCAGATTTTCAGAAAGCCTTTGACAAGGTCCCTCACCAAAGGCTCTTAGGCAAAATAAGCTGTCCTGGGATACGAGGGAAGGTCCTCTCCCAGATCAGTAACTAATGGAAAGGTAGGTAACAAAGGGTCGGAATAAATGGTCAGTTTTCAGAATTGAGAGAGGTAAATCGTGGTGTTCCCCAGGGATCTGTACTGGGACCAGGACTGCTCAACATATTCATAAATTATCTGAAAAAGGGGTAAACAGTGAGGTTTTGCAGCAAAATTTGCAGATGATATAAAACTACTCAAGATAGTTAAGTCCAAAGCAGACTGCGAAGAGTTACAAAGGGGTTTCACAAAACTGGGGTGACTGGGCAACAAAATGGCAGATGAAATTCAATGTTGATAAGTGCAAAGTAACACACATTTGCAAACATAATCCCAACTATACATATAAAATAATGGGATCTATATTAGCCATTACCACTCAAGAAAGAGACCTTAGAGTCATTCTGGATAGTTCTCTGAAAACATCCACTCAATGTGAAGACCAGTCAAAAAAGCTAACAGAATATTGGGAATCATTAGGAAAGCGATAGATAATAAGACAGAAAATATCGTATTGCCTATTTATAAATCCATGGTACTGCACATCTTGAATACGGCATGCAGATGTGGTCACTCCATCCCAAATATATATATATCAAAATTGAAAAAGGTACAGAAAAGAGCCACTAAAATGATTAGGGGTATGGAAAAGCTTCCATATGAGGAGAAATTAATAAGACTGGGAATTTTCAGCTTGGAAAAGAAATGACTAAGGGGGGATATGTTAGGGGTCTATAAAATCATGACTGGTGTAAGGAAGTGTTATTTACTCTTTCTTACAACACAAGAACTAGAGGTCACCAAATTGAAATTAACAGGCAGCAAGTTTAAAATGAACAAAAGGAAATGTTTTTTCACATAACACACAGTCAATCTTGCGAGAGGATGTTGTGAAGACCAAGACTATAATGGGGTCTAAAAAAGAACTAAATAAATTCATGGAAGATTGGTCCACCAATGTTAACCAGAATAGGCAGGAAATGCTGTTTGTCAGAGGCTGGGAATGGTTGACGGGGTGGATTACCTTTTTCTATCCATTCCCTCTGAAGCACATGGCATTGGCCACTGTCAAAAAATAGGATACTGGACTAGATGGACCATTGGTCTGACCCAGTATGGCCATTTTTATAGTCTTATGTTCTTAACTCTTCTGAGACAGCTTGAATGAAAAGTTGTTTTTCCCATTGGTTTGTTTGATTTTTGTCATACCTGCACATGAAGAAAAACGTCTTGCTTGCTACTGGTGGACAAAAACCTCAGTTCTGCCGTCTGCATTTCCTGAGGGTTTATGTCTTTATGAAACGTGTCATCTACCCAGTAAGAGGCACATGATAATTGCATTAGCAATGCAATGATTCATTTTCAGAGGTGTCACATCTGCACGGGGCTAATAAGGATGTGATATATTCAACGATTTTTTTTTACCCTTGCCCCCTTTAAAGGTCAAAAGATCATTGGGAAATGCCACGAGCTCCCATATCGCAATGTCGCTGCTCACTTCACCTGTGTATTAGTTACTGCTGCTCCCCTGCTAACTTGTTGGTGCCATTGTTTCAACAGAGATACAAAACCTGAGGCCCAGTCTGCAGGATCTAGTAATAACAGAGAAATTAAGTATAAACACAGTCTTCAACAATCTGCCTAAAGGATCTTCAGTTTATTTTCTCACTCCGGTGTGAAGCCCAGGTTTAACAAGATGGCTGCCAAAAGAGTGACTTACCTTATGGATTAGATGGTCTAGTATGGATTAGATACTATTTCAACAAAGAAACGAGGCCTGTTTTTTAATCAGCTATGTAAACTAATAGAACCCTGTTCAAAATATTTTGGGCTTTTCTTTTGCAAACAGATTCCCATTAAGAAATAGGAAAACACATCTGCTCTGTGACTGCTAATGCCTTTCTTCTTCTTAGAGGGGACCCACGTGGAGTAGACAGCCAGCAGCATCTTCATTTCAGAGGTTCAGAAGTCAGCAGTAAAAGCTTCATTCTCTGCTGCAACTTGACAGAAAAGGTCTAAGTCAAAGAGCAGCTTTGGTTTGCCAGATTTTTTTAATAAAAACATGAGTCTTTTAATCTGCAGGAATGCAAATAAAAAGCAAGAGATTGGTATTTTGAGATGATTTATTCTGTCCTTGCACCAATAACTTAAACGAGGCTTCATTTTTTGACTGACGTTTCAGCCCATTGGCCTATTTAAAAATAGAGGGACCTTAAAAAATTATTTAGGAATTCAGTTGTCTGCAGATGAGATAAAAATAATGTACAAAGGTCTTTACTATCTGGATAAAAGGCTTGTTTCTGCAAGGCTGTAAGCGGAAGGTGCTGAATGCATTCAACTCAATGGAAGTTGAGGATGCTCAGCTCATCACGAAGGTCTATAGTATCCTTAAGACTGGACCAGTTATATTCCATGGGAGAGGGGGAATCCAAATTCTGCTTTTGAAAAGTCTATACATAATATGTAATAGTGTAACTGCCCATTCAATATAAAATAGGAACCTTGAAATACGTTGAATGGGTTCTGAATGAGTCTGCAATTCAGCCAGGTACTCAAGCACATAAAGAGTTTCAGTGACTTCATTGCCTAAAATTAGGTAAGAGCTTGACCTTACTTAATCAGGACCTAAGCCACTGAGTGCCATCTGTTAAATAGTGCATGAGAAGATTTAACAAGCTAAGCACCAAGGACCAGATTTTTAGTGGCGTTTGGGCACCTCACTCCCATTGAGATTACGTAGAGTTAGGCACCTAAATATCTTTAAAAATCTGGCCTTTGTCCTTAAAAATGTCTAAATAATATGCAGCCAGTCATAAATATAGTAGGGGCCTGATTTCTCTCCCTTTGCCTTCAGTGCTATTTGCATTATGGTAGCACCTAGGCACATCAGTCAGGAATTAGCACCTCCCAGGCACTGTGCAGACATGTAACAAAGGTGACATTATTCTTGTTTTTACAAGTGGGGAAATGAGGCACAGAGGCTCCAGGTCAGGAAAACAAGCCTAGTCAGGCAAGCACTTTAAACACATGCTTAATGTTAAGCACACACTTAAGTCCTACAAATGTCAATGGGACTTACGCATGTGCTTTCTTGACTAGGAATGGATTTGAGCATATGCTTATGCGCTTTGCTGATTTAGGGCCAGAAAGGTTAAGTGACTTGTTTAAATTCACACACACCTTCAGTAGCAAACCAGGAAATTTGATTTCCCAAATGCCAGTCTGATCCCTCAAACACAATACAATCCTTCCTACAAAAGTATTCATTGCTCTCACTGCACCAACAAAATAGGTTGTTTTCTTACAATAAATTATCTCGCTCTGCGGGCAAAATTCTTCATTTACATTTATAGAGCATACTACCTTTTGAACCGCTGGCCAGCTGCAGGGACAGCCCATCATACCTTGCTGTAGTATGAGTGGAAGTAGTTCAAACTACTAGTGGAACTAGAGAAAGAAGATCAGGTTTTCAAGAGGAACCTATTCAGGTGCAACACCAGGCTTAAGAATGCAAGCTGGGCCAGGCTGCCAACACACAAAACACTAGAGCCTCAGTGAGGAATGCTGGTCTCCCAGCATGCTCAGGACAGATCTCTTTCCTTCGAATCTGCCTGTCTACCACAACACTTATTACTAATGAAACCCGCACTGTACCTCCAGTCCTCCTCACACCATTTGAGGCATCTTATGCTTCAGGGGAGCAGATCCCGTGCACTAGGAAATGCAGGAACTGCAGTTTGCTTGGCTGCTATGCAGGGGCAGAAGAGATGAGGATTGGTTTCTTGTGCCTTTGCCCTCAGTGCATGAAAGGCCAATCCAATGCCCACTGAAATCAATGGAAAGACCCCAGTGACTTCAGTGACAGTCAGACCAAACACTGGCAGAACAGCATTTTCTAACAGCCTTACAATCTTACAGTAATTTAAGCTTCTTTTTGTAGTCCAGGGTTCCTTTAAAGATGCATTTTTGGAAGTTGATGCCACAGATCTTGAAAGTGCTTAAATGAACAAAACAAAACAAAACAAATTTGGAGAATTAAGCGAGAAGAGGAATAGGACCCAAATTAGCTGTATGATAAGAATTCAATTTATATCTAACGAACTGAAATTCTGCCTGCTGATTTTGTTTGCATCCGAGTTACTGCTAATTCAATGTTGTCTGTTTTTCCCCAGTCTTAGCAGAGTGACTTTGACACTGCACTGATGCCAGAAAGGAATTGGAGAGAATTATGACCTAATATACACTGATTCATTCAGCATAAGATATACAGTATCAACAAGTTCTGTTGGTGTTCATTCATGGAGCGCACACTGCAAAATTACAGTGGTGCAGTAAACAAGAACTCAGAAGACAATGATTCTAGCTATTTGGGTCCTGAAATTATTGCCAGATTAGAAGACATTTTAGAACCAAGAAAGCCTGGTCCAGCATGCTTGTCCGCCTTCAACCTGCGACACTAGGCTCTTTCACAACCTCAAACCCAATGTAATGGCCCATGTCGTGGTCTTCTGTAACGCTTATCTAACGGAGGTGTGGGAGGAAACCCAAGGTGGCAGAAAAGTGAAGTCATGCCTCTATCTATACCTACCCATCACCCTCCAGCATAGGTGCATGGAGAGAAAGGGAAGGGGAAAGAAGGGATGTGGCTGGAGTGCAATATATTCAAGCAATTCCTAGCTAGCATAATGGCTCCTCTGAGACAGTTGTAGAAAACCATCAATTTAGTGCTGCTCTGGGAATCAGGGAAGTGGAAAGATGGCACACAGCAATCTTTCTTTCCCTTCCTCATTAAAGGCTTGTCTACACTACACAGCTGCGCCACTCTAATGCCCCTTTGTACACTCTCTTTACACTGACAGGAGTTCTTCTGTCAGTGTGGGTAATCAACCTCTCTGAGAGGCTGTAGCTCGGTCAGTGGAAGAATTCTTCTGTCAACCTATTGCTGTCTACACAGGGGCTTAGGTCGGCTTAACTACGCCGCTCAGGGATGTGGCTTTTTCATACCTTTGACCAACATAGTTAAACTGGCCTAGTTTTCTGGTGTAAACCAGGCCTTAGAGCCTTCACTGACCAGAGCACGTTGACCAGGACCAATGAGATCTACCTTTAACGTAACCTCATAACTCATGTTTATATATTTTACCCTATATGTCTCTTAATTTGCATGTGAAACAAAAATATTTGTGAGTTGCAGGATCCCTGGCTTTAGCCTTTAGCATGGATAGCCATAGAAGATGATCAATTGTTCCTCCTGCTCCAGTTTTCTATGTAAGACCAAACCATGAGCACGTAGCTTGAAACTTCCAGTGCTTCAAAGCTTCATATCTCTAAGACAATGTGAATAAAACATGTCATCATTCGAAATAATTTGCTCGCAGACTGTTCCTAATTTAGTGGCGTTATTTAAAAGCCTTAAAAACAACAAAAGGGGAAGAGACTCACAGAACCAAAATGCAAAACAATGCTTTGTTTTCCAAAGCCAGAGTTTTAATGAGTGTTTATCACCAACTTTGAGTGGATTCTGTTAGTGGGGGGTGATGACCCCTCCAGAGATTGGGCCAGAACTACAGCTGACATAAATGAGTGGACTTCCAGTGGTTTCAATGGAGTGCCACCCATTTATGCCAGCTGAGAATTGGGAACATTGATTTCAGCCACTGGCAGGGATGAAGAGAGATCCAACACTGTGTACTGATTGTAGTGGATGTGGGATGCTGGTAGAAAGGTTCTTGTCTGTCATGTGATACTCAGCTGTGCCTGCTTGAAAGCCCTTTCTGATACAGTAATAAACATACCATAAAACTGCTTTACAGCCAGGTCCCACTCTGCTTTCCAGATTTTACTCATTAGAAGCATCATACTTTAAGAAGGTTCAAGCTGTAGCAAATTTAACTTCTGCATTCCTTTGGTGAGTTTTGAAATTATTTATTAAAAATGGAAGCAGGAGCTATTGAGAGGTGATCCATTTGCTTCACAGAGAAAGTGGATGATCAAGTAAGCTCCACTTAACTATCTCTGCCAAGTAAATAAATTATTTTATTTCCCAGTGGCTCATTTATATAACCTCTAATTATTGCATAAGCATATCACCAATGCTATGCCATGGGAAAATGTAAAAGCTGTTAAGCAACTTAAATACCACTCCACCCTATTGAGACAGACAACATGAACATTAAGCAATTAATGCATGTTAAGACATTTCCACTTTTTTGTCTTTAAAACTTATGGTTCAATAATTTTGGTATGAAGTGTATCCCCATCAATTATCCCTTTTTGTTATGGCTTTTGTATATGTCTCATCTCCATCGCCCCATGCATCATGAAGCAGCACAGCGTTTGAGACAATTGCAACATAGGAGTGGATATTGATTTAAAACACCCAATCAGCACGAGTCATATTTTGACATTTATCCCTCTTCCAGCTATTCCAGTTTACACAAGTGGGCACTTCGCACTGCATAGTGCAATATGCCCATTACACATGACTACTTCTTGAGGCCTTGTGAATGTAACATATTAAAATGGCAACAAAATATTAATATTAAAAGATTTCACAGGTGTAAAATATCATTTAATTTTTAAAACTGAAATTCTCGTGAACAGCTGATCTTGATCACACGCAAAATTTCAGGCAAAAAAAAAAAAATCTATCTGTGGTAAGAAGAAAAGAGAGGTCAAATTGCCTTACAATGGAAAATATCTTATAACCTCATCTATTGGATTCCTTGTAGGCCTTCCTGATAGCCATTATAGGCAATGCAAGCATTTCATATGGTTTGCTGGTACAATTTAAGTTCAGTATTTAGATTATAGTAAATCTTTCGAATCTTTGGAATGCAATTGTTTTCACTGAGAGTGCATCTTGGCATCTTCTGAACAGTATATCATCAACGGGTTTAAACTGAGTTAGCTGCATAAAATACAATAATCCTAGACTAGCCAACCCAGTTGGATATCAGTATATGCATGTCCACAAGAAGCTAGTGCAAGAGCTGTGTTAGGCACTGTGTTTTGACATCTGCTGGCTGAGCCCATGAGCACATGGGCCTGGGCCTGGAAATCAGCCCTATGGGTCACAGAAGATAATTATAATAGTCTCTTCCAATCTCAGAACCTAGAAACCTTTGAAACCCAAGCTAGTGCTCAAAAAAAGGAAGAGCTGGCGGGAAAGTTCACTACACATGAAAAACAACTGCAAGAGAACGGTTCCATTGGCTTTGTACATGGTTATTACTTTTCTGTTATGTCTAATTTTACATATAGGGTTAAGATAAGAGTGTATTTTAGTGATCCATTGTATGAGCCACTGATGTATACAAAGCTGCAGGCAGAAAACCTACAACTACCCAAGATATGCATTGTGCAGTCTTATTATAATTTGATTTTCTTTACGCTTTTAAGTAATCTCATTAATAATCTCTGCATTGCCCTGAGGAAGGCCTTTATATCCAATCCCTCATTGCTATGATCAGACTAAAAGAATTTTGAACTGGAAAAAGACCTGCAGCGGTCACCATTAATATCCAGCATTTCCCAACCAAACTTGTTTGCATGTTATTGCAAATTGGAAAATGAGCTCGTTTTCATTGAGTGTTATCCTTTAGTATTGATGTTTGAGGCCAGATCTCAACTAGTGTAGCTAGGCGTAACTCCACTGACTTCAGTGACGATGAACTGATTTGCACCAGCTGAGGATCTGGCCCAATCTGTGCAAAACCAAGATTGTTGCTAAGCAAATGCTCAGATACCATAGGGATGGACAACCTCATAAAAACAGGTAGAGAGCAAGAAATCCCATTTTTAAAATAGAAGGTGGCATTTAAAAAATGCAAACATTCTTCATGTTAACTGTTCAGGTACCCAATGTAATGCAGTGTTGCTAACTCTCATGATTTTTTTCATCAATATCCGGATATTTATTGCTTTAGTTAAAGTCCCAGCTCTGGGAGATGTGATTATATAACAACTTCTGCTTTTTCTTTGAAAGGAAATTTCTAGCCTTCATGTTGGCTGAGAAATCCTTAAAAATGTGACCTGACTATACCTTGGAATAGCCTTCTAAGGGAGTACTGGGGGTCAAAAAAACCTAGCTGGCTTCAAAACTGAGCTTGATAAATTTATGGAGGGGATGGAACGGTGGCACAGACTCATTTGGCAATTGACTGATCTTTGACTACTGGTGGTAGATCTGCCAATGGCCTGTGATGGGACGTTTAACAGGGTGGGTTCTGAGTTATTACAGAGAATGATTTCTTGGGTGTCTGGCTGGCGAGTCTTGCCCACATGCTCAGGGTTTAGCTGATGGCCGTATTTGGGGTCGGGAAGGACTTTTCCCTTCTTCTGTAGCATAGAGCACAGCTCACTTGCTGGTCGATTCTCTGTACCTTAAAGCCTTTAAACCATAATTTGAGGACTTTAATAACTCAGTCTTGGGTTAGAGGTTTATTACAGCAGTGGGTGGGTGAGGTTCTGTGGCCTGCATTGTGCAGGAGGTCAGACTAGATGATCATATTGGTGCCTTTTGACCATGGAATCTATGAGTCTAATGAGTGCAGGATTAATGGCTACCCAGATGTATAAACCTTTTTGTTCCATCTGATTGAAATTTCAATTGACATTATAAGTTCTGAGGAGAGAAAAATGACTGCATATTCAGAGAAACAGTAGAAGAATTGGTTTAAATAAGAACTGGCTTTAACTCAAAAGTCAAAAACTATTCTTAAAAACCTCCAGTGATGGGGATTCTCATTCTGCCTTAGCAGCCTATTCCAGAGTTTAACTACCCTTATGGTTAGAAAGTTTCCCCTAATATCTAACTTAAAACTTAAACCAGTTTAAGCCCATTACTTCCTGCCCTACTTCTAGTAGACACAGAGAACAATTGATCACAGTAATCTTTACAACATCCCTTGACATATATGAAGACTGTTATTAGATCTCCCCCTGAGTCTTCTTTTCTCAAGACTAAATATGGTCAGTTTTTTAACCTTTCCTCCTGGGTCAGGTTTTTTAACCTTATATCACTTTTTATTGCTCTCCTTTGGACACTCTGCAATTTCTCCACATCTTTCCGAAAGTGTGATGCCCAGAACTGGACAGTACTCCAGCTGAGGCCTCTGCAACGTTGCCTAGAGCAGGACTGTTATCTCCCATGTCTTACGTACGATACTCCAGTTAATATCCCAGAATATTCACTGTATAACCTCCACATCTTTCTCAGCAGGACTACAGCTGAGCCAGTAATTGTAGGGGTGCCTTTGATTTTTCTTTCCTAAATGAAGTACCTAGCGCTTTATCTTTGTTGCATATACCCGTGACTCTCAACGTTTCCAGACTACTGTATCACTTTCAGGAGTCCGATTTGTCTTGCGTATCCCCAAGTTTCACCTCATTTCAAAACTACTTGCTCACAAGATAGTACACAAAACTACCAAAGTGTCACAGCACACGCTTATGGAAAAATTGCTTTCTTTCTCATTTTTACCATAGAATTATAAAAGAAATCAATTGGAATATAAATATTGTACTTACATTTAAGTGTACAGTATACAGAGCAGTATAAACAAGTCATCGTATGAAATTTTAGTTTGTACTAACTTTGCTAGTGCTTTAGAGCGTTAGTGCTTCACCTAGTGCTCTAAAACTAGGCAAATATCTAGATAAGTTGATGTACCCCTTGGAAGACCTCTGTGTACCCCTAGGGGCATGTGTATCCTTAGTTGAGAATCAATGCCTTTGAACTTCAGAGGACTCTCCAGTCGCTGTCATAGATATATTCCTCTTCTTTGTAGACCAGTCACTGGAGACTGAGACACTGAGGCCTGGTCTACACTGATAATGTAGGTCGGTGGAATGCGGCTTCCATCGACCACATAAAGTAGGCATCTCCACTGGCATGCCAGTTCCGCTGACCTAAGTCGTGATAAAATTCAACTTAATAAATCCACCTCCGTAAGTGGCGTAGAGCTGAAGTCAAATTCGGTGGGTCGATTGAGTGTCAATGTAGACAGAGCGCAATGTAAATCGATGTCATTGGCCTCCAGCAGGTATCCCATAATGCTCTGTTGTGACCACTCTGCACATTCGCACTCTGCTGCACTGTGGCCACATAAACAAGAAATAGTTCCTTCCTTCAAGCCCCGGGAAATTTTGAATTCCCATTTCCTGTTTGGTCAGCATGGAGAGAGCTTGCCAGCATAACTGATCATGGTGACTGCATGCTCCAAACATGCTTCGGCCTGGAGTTGACCTGAGGCCTTGGATCTCATCGATCTGTGGGGTGGAGAATCTGTTCTGGCTCAGCTCCAAGCAAGCAAAAGAAATGTGGATATCTACGAGAAGCTATCTTGCGGCATGTTGGTGAAGGGGCACAACAGGGACATGCAACAGTGCTGCGTTAAGATCAAAGAGCTGAGGCAGGCTTATCTGAAAACTAGGGAAGCTAACAGCTGTTCTGGCTTCTTGCCCAAAACATGTAGCTTTTAATTAGGAACTGCATGTGATTCTCAGCGGAAACCCCACCTTTATACCTCCATGCAGCATCAATACCTTTGGGGAATCCAAGACCAGGATGAATGAGGACAAGGAGAAAGATGAGGATGAGGAGAACAGAGGGCAGGAAAGTGAGGTATGCCTTCTTCCTGAAAGCCAGGAGCTGTTTGCAACACAGGAGCAGCCCAGCTGGACACAGGAAACCGTGATTGACCGGGATGCCAGGATAGGCTCATCTGGTAAGTATGTACTGCAGATTGCCTGTCTTCAGTTATATCCCCAGTCCAGAATCTTGTAGAAGTGGGGAAAAGTGATGTGTGTGGCGGAAGGGCTGTACTTTCTCATACTGGTGTGCTTAAACATTGGGTTCACCTCGGAAAAGATTATTTATGTGCACAGGGATGCGCTGAGCATTCTCCATGCATATCTCCAGGAATCTTTAATGTAGGTACTCTGCAATCCTTTGCAGAAGCTTTCTTGGGAGGGCAGCCTTATTTCTTCCACCGCGATAGGACACTTTCTCCCCACCACTCTTATTAATGGTGCAGGTATCATCGCGGAACACAGCACAGAAGCATAACAGCCAGTCCTGTAGCCAGAGGCTTGCAGCAAATCCTCCCTTTCCACCTGTGTGACCCTCAGCAGGCTGATGTCACTCATGGTTACCTCGGGAAGTTGGCGCACATTTCCAGTACCCGCCCAAGAAGGTTTTTTAAAGTGTGTGTTATTCTACAGCTGGGGATGTAAAATTGGATCTTGGTTCAGCACAATGCAAGTTCCTAAGCAGGATGTTGTTGCTATGGGCCTTGGGCATCTGCAAATGGGTTCCCATTTTTTTCCTCCAGAGGTGGTTAACCCCTATCCACCCCTTGCGTATCTCCCGTCAACTGCTGCCAAATCTGGAAGGTAAGTGTAGACTGGGCCAGAATGGGAACGTCTCCCCCTTTGTCTCACAGACATTGCAGAGCAGACAGCAGGCAGAGAAAACCATTGGGATGTTTTTTTCACTGAGATCTAACCCAGTGAGCAAACTGCAACTTTAAACGTCCAAATGCACCTTACACCACCATTGTGCACTTGCTGAACCTATTATTAAAATGCTCCTTCTTGCTGTCCAGGTGCCAAGTGTACAGTTTCACTAGCCAGGGGAGCAAGGGGTAGGCAGGATCCCCCAGGACCACTATTGGCATTTCAACATAGCCAATATTTATTTTTTGGTCAGGAAAGAAAGAGCCTGCCTGCATCTTTTTGAACAGACCTGAGTTCCTAAAGATGTGAGTGTCATACACATTTCCAGACTATCCCACACAGATGTTGGTGAAGCATTCTCTGTGATCCAGAAGGGCCTACAACACCACTGAGAAGTATCCCTTTCGATTTCTGTACTCTGTGGCAAGGTGGTCTGGGGGTAAGATAGGGATGTGCGTGCCATCTATGGCCCCCACACAGTTTGGGAACCCCATTGCAGCAAAGCCTTCCACTATGTCCTCCACATTTCCTGAAGTCACTATCCTTCTTAGCAAAAGTCTATTTATGACCTGGCACACTTTGGTGTTGCTAGCTTCCACAGAGTGATGGCCTCTCTCTTCTTACCGTCAGAGCAAGTCTCAAGGGAGTATTCATGCGTTTCAAAGCTAGGGACAGCCCTGCACGAAGTTCGATGAAAGTGGCCTTTCACAGTCGAAAGTTCTGCAGCCACTGCTCCTCATCCCACACCTTCATAACCATGTGATCCCACCAGTCACTGCTTGTTTCCCAGCTCAGAAGCAGAGCCCCCCCAACTGCAGATGGTGTGTGACAGCCTGCAGCAAACGGGAGTTGTTTCATTCTACAGCTTGTAGCCAGGCAGCCCCTGTAACATCACAACTTTCAGCACTATGGCTCCTCCCTCGCCCCGCAAATACTGCAGAATAAGTTGTGAGATGTTTGTGATGCTCACAATAATAGAGGAGAGCTGATCAGACTCCATTCCTCTCAGGCAATGTCCTGCGCATGGCGCAGAGGGAAGGGTTTGGAAAAAATGGCACAAAAAGGCGATTGTCTGTCTGTTTGGACTGGGAGAAGAAGAGGGTCGGGGAGGGAGTACATTGCATTCTGGGAAGATGACTACTTTCCCAAATGCCCTGCAGGTAGCTGCACTATGGGATAACTATCCACGGTGCACTGCTTTGATTATTGACTTAAGTGCAGATGGTGGGGACGCAATCCCCCAACGCAATGAGCGTGGTGTGATCATGCTCCTCCAAATCTGCAGCTCGACAGGGGAAGGTCGATTTAAATTAAATCGACCTCACTCCGCAGTGTAGACGCACCCTCAGAGACATTTGAAGGCATCCAGCAGGTGACAGTGGTATATATCTGTAGCTAGGTTACGTATAGAGGAGGGTCTGTTGTTAAAATGCTGAAGTCTGCACCGGCTAGAGGATGCCCAGTGATTTAAAAATGGAACAGAAATGTACAGCTTGGGGCCTGGACCCTCAGCCAAGATACATTGATTTACACTAGCTGAGGATGCGGCCCTGAATTTACATAACATTTCAGCATTCTTGGCCGAGTTGTTGGCATGCTGCACACGACTGAAATATCATCCCCTGGCTTTGACTAGTGTTGACCATTATGTACCTGTGAATAAATAACAGCCGTCAAAGCCGGAAAGGTGACCCCTTGTCATGTGCAATTCTCTTTCTGGTTCTTTCAAGCCCACAGATCGTCAGCATAGTCTCTACTTGAACCAAAGACGTTCTGCTTTCTTTCTGGAGCTAGTGATGGAGGTTATTGTAGTGAACAGTAACATTAGATGAGGAGCTATCTTCCTTTTTAATAAAGCCATTCAATTTGTCATGAATGGCGGAGTATTTTTGCTTGCACTTGGGATTTAGATTTCAGCATTGGGAATAGAGTGAATAGGAGCAATGATGAAGCTGAGGCACAAAGAGAAAGGGAAAAAGGGCAAAGGACTAAAACCAACAGAGACAAGCGATTCCAAGGTGTATTAATATACGCTGGGCCAGACTGCAAAGTGGGAAGGAGTTATTGTTGTCCAAACCCTTTTTTTCCCCCCCATGAAAGGTAAAGGGGAGGGAAGTGAGTATTTGTCCTTCATGCAGTTGGAGAGCTGTGGTTGCAAAGAATAAAGGGAGCTTTTAGAACATGGCAGCTGCCCCAGACCCTGAAGCCATGGTACTTGATACCACAATCTAGCCTCTTAGTGTTTTTTGTCCAGCTTTTCAGAACAGCAGGGAAGGTATTCAGGGTGAAGACAATAGCGAATGTCAAGAAAGAGGGGAAATCTAGAGTTTAAAAGGCTACTGAGTGACATGCAGACTAGATCAAAGGGAGAAATTTACCAGGTATTTATAATTATAATGCTAATAGAGGTTAATAGCAGAAAGCAGAGCTAAAGGGCTGATGCTTTCCCAATCTTAAAAAAAATTATATATATTGTAGTTCAAGAGCCAGTCATTCATTCAATTAGTCAATCAGGTTTTCTCTGTTTGTCACTGAAGGGGAAGTTCGTTGCAGGCAGTGTCTGAATTTCTTTGCTGTCAGAGATAGTTAGTGCGTATTTTAGAGGGAAAGCACAAGATGGGGCTCATGTCTAACCATCTGAGAATCAGATCCAGAATTATCTGAAAAAAGACTGGCCCTCGGGGTGGGTTTTTGTTTGTTTATTTTAAAAATGGGGGAAATTATATTTATTACCAAGGGATTCCTAAAATGCATCGGGTTTAATCTCTAATAGTTTAGGGGCCAGGTTTCCCAAAGAACACAACACCCAATTAGGCAGATAAATAAGGGTCAGATTTTCTGGGTGCTAAATTCTTTTGCAAATCTGGCTTCAACTTTGCAGTCTTTTGCAAAGCTGGTGCTTTTCAGTATAAAACCCATCCCCACTTCCCACCCCTTCCCCAGGGCACACAAACTCATAGATATTAGGCCTTCCTACAGCAGATTTTTCCATACTCCCTTTAAGGAAAAGTTTTGTTTACTGTCGGTTGCTTGCTGGGACATGTCAGAGGAATATGTTGAAATAAATGATTGCCAAAATCCCTTTTGCAATAAGAACTAAAATAAGAACTGAACTCAAACAAAACTAGCTATGCCTGGAATAACTACTTGTAATATAGCTTGGCCCATTTGATCTTATTTGCAAAACTCTGCTGATGACATGTGATGCCAACTATAGAGAAAAGCAACATATTGGATGTGGAACAATACACACGTACATGAGCCTGCCAACTGGGGGAAGAAGGCTAGCACCCACGCAATAGAAATATTGTGGGGACTGAAGTATGTTTCAGGACCCGCCCCCCAATGTTTTCCTATGGTATCTCCTGGAGATGAGGGGCTGGACCGTCCATTGAGAAGCAGGCAGGATCAGTTCTCCTCTCCCCATCGTCTTTCCCTCAGTTGGCCGGGGTTGGTGTGCAGGGACCATGCAGAGGTGACATAGTGTATGCCCCTAGCTGACCGGGAGAGTTGGCTGCACATGTGATTCCCTGGCCCAGTCCTGCCTTCCATCACCATAGGTCCTTGCAGAGACATCTGGCCCAGGGCAGGGGCAGGAGCTTGTCCACCAGCCCCTTGGGCGGGAGGGAGGACAGAGCACTGGCGCCTGGGCAGACGGTGTCTGTGCATAGGGCAGCAGCTGGTACAGGGCTGCCAAAAGAGCTCCCGGGGGAACAACAGGAGGAGCTGCTGGGATGTCCCTTCCCAGCAGGGAGCCAGCTCCTCCCTCCATCTCAGTAGCGTCCCCTCCACGCCCCCATTCATGAGCTTCCTCCCTTCTCTGTGAATAGCCCACAAGAACCTACCCAGATCTTCGCTCCATGCATTGGCTGTTAAACCTGTTAACTCTTCCGAGCTGGGCCTGTGTGTTTGTACTTGTACCATGGGGCCCCAGTTTCTTCTGGCGCTACTGTCATGCAAATAATTAAAAGAAGCCCTTTAAGAAATGGATTACTTCTCCCAGAAAGGAGATGGACAGCAGCAGAAGCAGCTCCCCCTCAATGGCGGTACTCGCAGCTTTCTGCCTGGCTAGCTATTATCAGACGGCAGTTTTCTGTCTGTGCATACTGCTCCTGGAACTGTGTCTTGTACTTTTCACCCCTTAGCACACCCGTTACTTTCACCATGACCAGCTTAGCATCACATGACTGCAGAGGCATCTATCTGTCCCTTGCTGAACCATTGAGTCATCCTCAGGATGCGCTGTGCCAGTGCACAACCGGGTTATGTAGTCGTAAGAGGCAAGCCTGCTACCCCACCCCTCTTGTACGCAAAGAACTGCAAGATCTCAAAGTGCTTTACAAAGCAGGGAAGAGCGTTCCCTCCATCTTCCGGCTGGGAAACTGAGGCACAGAGCGACAATGTGACTTGCCCAAAGGCATTGAGCGGGCCGGTGGAAGAGCAAAAAGGGCAACCAAGGTCTTCTAAGTCCCACTCTAGTGCTTTGACCACTAGGCAACACCATTCCCATTGAGCTCAGTGAGCCAGTTTACATGCTGTGATAAAGTCAGGCCGGACGGCTTTAAAAGGGTGTGAGGGCCTGAAAGGGTTAAAAACCCTCTGCCTTTCAGGCAGAGAGGAAAGAACAGCAGGGCAATTAAAGGCATCTGGACCCAGTGAAAGGAGGAGTCAGGGGTATTTAAACCCTGCCTTCTCTAAAGGAGGGAAAGGGAACAAATGCAGGGGAAGCTGCCAGAAGGTGTGGAGCAGCTGGAGGAGAAGCTTCCCTCCTGGGCCAGGAGATGGAGCAACTCTAAAGCCAAGGGAGACAAGGTAGCTGGGGGCGCCCTAGCCCACAAGCAGAGGTAAAGCATGAGACCCACCAGGGGGAGGCTGGCAGTTTGCCACAGTGCATAAAGCTATTCCTCTGCACAAGAGTTTGAAGGAGCAGGGCCAGGCTTAGGTGTGAGTGATCAGTGCAGCCAGCATAGGTGCCAAATCTTTGCATTTGGGGACACCAAATCTGACCCCCCACCCTTTTTTTTTGTTTGTGCCTTTTAGGGAGATATAGGATGGAGCTATCAAAACCATTTTCCACCCCAGCTGTCACTGGGTCGTTAAAAGTCAACTTTGGAACTCAACGAAATTTGAGCATAAGTTTTGAGACGTGCTGGCAGAAATTCCCTCCTGACACTGCTGAGTAGTTACTCACGTGAGGATCCCCAGGGAAGCCATTGGCCAATGTGAGTCAGAGATTCACAGCTTGGCCTTCAGCCAGCAAGCGCCCACACTGAACAATAGCAAATGTTTGAGACATCGCAGGTTAGGAGTGCACTAGTTCCTGTGCGCCAAAATTTGAACATAGCGCTAAAAGAATTTAAGGATTTTCAAGAGCACTGCCTGATCTCAAACGACACCTGATTAACGTTCAGAATCTTATGCATTTGATAATGGAGAAGCTTCTTTGTTATATAAAATAACTGAACGTACCCGTCCAGGAGCACAAAATCCTCATTAGGTGACATCAATGCTGTAAACATGTTCATAATTAAAAGGTTGTTTTTAACAATTGCTTCAGTTCCGCACAAAGTCCTCAGTGAAGCAAATAATTCCATCACAAACATTTATTATTTTCCGCATGGTGTGTGTGTGTGCATATATACTTGGGTACCTAGTATGTTTAATTAAGCTAGCTTTCACACATTAGAAATGTTTCAAATTCCATGCACGTGGCCTTTGCTCTCACAAAGAGGCCTCTAGGTTTGTGTGGGAAAAGTGAGAACACCTGAGAAAAATCAGTCTGAGCCGTCTAATGTTCTCTCATCAGACCTGGGCGAATAGCACATTTTTTTCTGCAGCTCATTGTGGGCCTGATTCAAAGCTCATTGAAATCAGTGAGATCAGGCCCCATGTGAATTTGTATGCGCCGTGTTTTGTTTTTTGCACTCACCGTCATTAACATTTGTGTGATGGCTATTGCAGATGTTCATGGACCTGCATGCTATGGGAGCAAAAGCAGACTCCTTAGCTTTTTATGTGGACTAGCCACTATGGGGCAGATGATACTTAGAAAGATCCATTTCCCTTAAGCTATCTATGTAACAGCTCCTTTATGCAGCTAGAGTGATGTAAAGTGGATGAATCTGTAAAGCCTTCCTTCCTCAGGCCATGGCAGGCAGGGGGTTGCTTTAGCTGTAGGTAAAGTAGGCAGCTGTCTAGAGTGGCAGATTTTGGGCAGCTGCCGAGGGCAATAGATTTGGCCCGGCCATAGCCTCTGTGGTGCACCTGCTCTGTATCTCTTTCACCAACAGAAGTTGGTCCAATAAAAGACATTCCTTCACCCAGCTTGTCTTTCTCATATCCTGCAACCAACACAACTAAAACACCACTAATCTGTCTCTCTCAAGCGGCTCTGACTCACCAGGTCTTTCTCCTCATAAAGCACATATGCCCTCTTTTAAACCCAGTTGGACTGATGACTCACGGGTGCACTGGCCCTACTCTCTCTGAGAGTCCCAGGGTTACCCTGTGACAGGACCCTTAAAGTGGGTGCAAATACATACTAGGCAATGTGGTCTAGTATTTAGTGCACTGGGCCATGACTTGGAAGATTTGGGTTCACGGCTAGGTTACTCTGGACAACATATTTCACCTCCGTGGCTCAGTTTGCCCATCTGTAGAATGGGTATAATGATCCTGAACCTTTTTTGGAATGTGCTTTGAGATGCACTAATGATATGTGCTATACAACAGATTGGAATTTAAATGAAATTAAAAAAACCTAGATCTTTAACAGTTTGTCCTACAGAATAAACATGTTGAGTGTGACACTGTCTTGTCACACAGCTGTGCAATATCAGAAACCAATGTCACAAGGAAATATTCTCGTGTTGCATTATGGTGTTTAATGTTGCCCTGCCCAAGATTAATTTTGACCTAATAACATAGTTTTGGGCCAAAAGATTTGGAGTACATAACAATATGGGATACAGTGCAGGGTATGTATGTGTGTTTGTGAGAGAAAGAATGTACTAAGCTGGGGCTACAGAAGAAATCCGCTTCCTCTTTGTGTAACCAAATAAAATGGTGTATGAGGACATCCCTTCAACTCTTTTCTGCACTTGCATCAGAGTCCTTTTTCATTTATTACATTGCACATCCTTCTAAGACAGAACATAGCAATAGCCACTTATGCATGGGGGAAAACAGATTTAATGATTCAGGAAATGAACCATTTGACCCCAAGGCCTAACATGTCATTACTTGTATACGGTCAGCCTTGGATTTAATGATTTGTTGGTTTTTTCAATACTGATCTTATTGTTTGTTTTTTCTTTTTTGTTGTTTGTCTAACAGTCAGTGTTTCGGAAACATTTTAAACATTTACTTATATTTAATGCCAAGAAACAAGGTCCCTTTGAGTCTCTCTGGTTGGAAATAGATGTTTTAACTCTTTCACAAGTGGGATTTTGCTGCACCTGCTATTGTACCAGTGTTTCACTCTGTTGAAACCAGTGGAAGATTAGGATGTGCCTGGTATTCAGCAGCTAAGAGAGGTAGAGACAGCAGCTATTCTTTCTGAGTACATGTCATTTTCCAGAGCAGTCTCATGGCTAATGAGAACAAAAGTTTCAAGCAATGCAGCAGTGAGAAATGTGCTTTGAAATCAGAGATATACAGATCAGTATATTCTCCTGATTCTCCTGTCACTTACAGCCATGTAAATCAAGAAGAAGTATAGTCTTGTGATGGAGGCAGTGAGCCAAAACCGGGGGAAAATGTGTTCAGTTTCCTATCTTTGCCAGAATCTTCCAGATGATTCTTTCTCGATGCTTCAGTTACCCATTTGTAAAGGTGACCTTCCTACCATGCAGGGCTTTTAGATACTACAATGATGGAGTTCCATAGATAACTTCCATTGAAGTCAATAGACTTAAATTGGTGTCAATGGAAAGAGAATCAGGCCAATGATGTTCAGCTACCTTATCTTCCTCTTTGCTAGTGAAATCCTACAGAAGAATAAGAATGATAGAGTGGAAGGGGAGAAAATGTGACTTAAAAATGAAAAATGAAGTCAACATTTCTAGAAGAATAACAGATCATTTTCATGAGCCCCATATTTGGTCTGGGTTCTTAAAATGCTCACCACGTGAGCCTGGATTTTGGTTGAACATCAACTGAATTTCTGAACATCTGTTGACTTTACTGCTTCCTTCTTCAGCAGGCTGGAGAGCGATATATGGTTTGGGGTGGAAATCCGTCCAGACTCAGTAGTTCACCACATATACTGCAGAATTCTGACTGTTTCTCTTTGAGTTTTTGGATTCAGTCATTCTTTTCACCAACCACACAATGCTTGTCACACATAGAGGAGAGGAGGTCCAGCAATTTTTCAATAGCTTTGTACGAGCATGGTGAATTTGGGCTAACCATCAATCTAAAGAAAACAAAGCTTAAGGCACAAGGTGTGTTGACTGCACAAGAAGTTTTTATAGTTTGTACCATGCTAGAAGTTGTGAACAAGTTCCGCTATCGAGGATCAGGTGTACAGAACAATTTATCTCTAGATAATGAGCTTTATTCTTGCATTAGAAAGGTAGTCAAATGACCAAGCCTGTGTGAGATAACAGGAAACTGATATTCAAGACACGGTTGCACCGGATGTGTATTCTGAGCACGCTGTTGTATGACAGTGAGATCTGGACCTAAAGCAGGCAGAAGGGAAGGCTAGATACTTCCCATACCGTCTGTCTTCATTTTACTTCAAATACCAATGGGGAAACCAAAGTTCCTGACCCTGAAGCACTTGAGAAAGCAAAATTGCCAAGTCTAATGGCCCTTCTCAAACATAGATGTCTCCGATGGCTTGGTCATCTGCACCAGATGGATGATGGACATGTTCCAAAGGATCTCCTGTATGGAGAAACTTGCAGATGCTCCAAGGTCACTGAACCAATCTAGGCTCAGGTTCAAGGACATTTGGAAGAGGGAACTGAAAACTTTCAACATCCACACCTCAAGCTGGGAAGACACAGCTAGCAACAGACAACGCTGGAGGTCTGCGCTGCACCGAGGAATCAAAGAGGCTGAAGAGAGGTGGCTAAGAGGGTAGAGACTAGGATGTGGCTCTTTTTGGTGTGGGATATGTCCTTGGTTTGGATGTACAGTATGTATAGGTACTATATACAAGCATATGGATGTGGAAGTACACGTGTTGTTGGAGGGAGAAGGGTGTGGGTGTAGGTGATTGCTACAATGTGTGGTGGGATATGCGTGAGGTTGTATTCATGTCACTATATGTCTTGGGTGATGGGTGTGGGTGCATGTATGTTCTGGATATGAGTTTAGCTTTATACTGGAGGGGAATGTTATGCAGGATATGGGTGTAGGTTTATATAGAGGGGGCAGCGTTTTGGAGGCATACAATATGTATGTGTGGACAGTTACTGTCTGATGCATCAGATTTGGTTTTAGCGATAGCTGTGGTGGTTAGAAATTGCTCTGTATAAAGGCATCATGAGGTCTGGTAATAATTATATAAAAATCCGAACATTTCTCATTTGATGGCGTTAGGATACAGTGCATATATTTCACCACATGTATCTACAGCATGGTGTTTAGACTACAATAAGAACAATACCTAACCTGGTTGCATAAGTCAGATACCCTTCCTATCGATTTTTATTCTGTGTTCACTATATATTGATTTGATTTCTTTAGTCTGACATACACTGTAGTGCGGTCAACAGACAAAACAAAGTCTGCATTTCAAAAGGATAGATATGTTTTGGCTAGCACCTGACATCAATGCTTGAAACTAATGCCAGCTGGTCAATCGGACAATTGTATATCAACAACCCAGCTGCGTTGGTTCATAAGCGTCATATCACTTGGTGCCATGGCAGTTGCCTGAATGATGAATGAATTATGAGTGACCAGGTGTCAGCGGTCACAGATTCCCCTATCAGTGGCTGGATGCAACAAAATGAATCTGGCATGTTTAGTTCTATAGCAATAGAAATATTAACTGGTGATGATCCTCTTCTTTCCCAACCGCTGACCCACAAACAGACACACACATTTGCCAGTTGCACAATAGCTCACTAAGACAGCACCAACAATTATAAAAATTGTTACCCAAATAACAAATATCACAGGATCTTTTTAGGGGATAAGGCAACAAGCCGCATTTATTGTGAATATGGAAACTTGGTAACTAGTATCACAGAAAAATAGTATCAAAGAAAAGAAAAGTATCCACACTGCAACACCATCAATACTGTGCTTTAACTAAATAGTATCAATCAATGCAACCACTATGGAAATAGTATTAACATTATATCAATATTCCAATGACAGAGATTCTTGACACATGTTTCAATTCTAACTTTCATTCACAGTCATACACACTGACAGGCACACACAGACAGGGAGACAGACAGACATACACAGGGGTCCCACAGATGTTATAGTTACCAGCCTCCAGGTGCTCGTGGTAGTCACTGGCCAGGTGACTGTAGCACGAGGGTGAGGAGCAAGGTTCTGCTGATGCGCATCGGTACTCCTGGCTGGTATGATGTTGTAGACCCGAACCTCCAGCTTTCATCCTTCTGTCCCATTTTATAGGGAGAGGACCCCATGTATCTCTATGGGTTTTGCACTGTCATGCTGCAACTGCATCTTTGGTGTGATCCTCAATCACCCACATTGTTGCAAGCACGATCGGATTTTGTCCTTTGAAATGGGCTGGCTCTGAAAGTATCAGGGTGGACTCCTCTTCAGTCAGTTGCTATTATCTTCACTCCTTTCTTCTTCCTTCAAATGATTTTAGGTGAGGCTGGTGTTTTCTTGTCTGGTTTGATGCCCCTCACTCAGACCAATTGTTCAATCACTCCACTCAGCTCAAGTGCTCAGCCTTTCACACTTATATCACTCGGTGCCAACTCCTAGCTGAAGAATTCACATTCACTTTGACAATGTCTTTTACAATTAGATACAAACATTGCAATGCACAGTGTGGCTTAAGATAGGATTTTTACAAATATATGTATTAGAAGCAGGTAAGATTAACAAATAAACTGGCCAGTGGACATAGTACAGACATTCACAAACAAACAATCTCAAAATTATACCAAGTACAGACAGATTTGAAAAGGGTAATGTATTAGGTTGGGGTGCCTCTTGGTGGGGGGGGAGGGGAGCAAGGTTCTGTTCATGGCCTACAAAATGAGGAGTACATTGCAATATAGTAGTGCCAAGGGGCTCTGGTTAAGTTTCAGGGCCATTGTCCCAGGTGCTAAGAAGTCATAATTAGTCAGTTCTTGCCCTATATTGCTCTCTATATATAGCACTTTATAGGCACTATTCAGAGTCCTGGCTCTTGAAAATTCTTCCTCGCCTGCAAGGTATTTCTTGCCCTTCAAGATGAATCCCATTGGATAACATTGTGTTCATATCAAAGTAAAACAGAGACAGTCCTTTCCTTCAGCACAGATGGAAAAGTAAAGGGCTAGGGTTATAGCTGGGGCCATGAGCTTGCTTGCTATCACGGTGGGTCAACAGTACGAGCACACATTCACTGATGAGTAAAACAAACGCAAAGAGAGGTTAAGTTTCTTGCCAAAAAGACACACGAGAAATGCACGGAAGAGCTGGAGTTTGATACATCTCTGCCTATGAAAACTAGAGAAGTGGGCAGGTTTTTATTTACATGGATTTAAATAATTACAAAACAGGTGCCTATGCAAAGCTCTAGGTGCATTAATGATACAATAAAAACTCAGCAGCATTACTATGACCATTTCGACAAGAACTCAGCCAGCTACCTAGAGAAACTGCTTTCTGCCTGATGCACGCCCTCAGAATCTCCCAAAACCTGATCAAACAAATGTTGTTGGCAGCGTGCCTGGAAGGCCACCCAGTTTGGACTCTTTCGCATCAGGGTGAGGAGCAAATTCCAGACTGTGGACGTTCTAATGCATTGAAAGGGAGTATACGTGTGTTTCGTGAGTCAGAGCTAAGGTTGTTTTCTGAATGCGCAAGCTGCATTTACTGAACAGAATGAGCTCTGCAACTCTGTCGGAGGGAAGCGGCAAAGAGAGAGGTAAACGGCTCCCAGAGATCCTCTGGAGCTTAGGAGCTCTGCTGGGCAGTGGGGGAAGCATTGGCTGAACTGAGCCATTTCAAGCTTTATGCTTGCGATGGTAAAATGACTAACACTTCCGCCCTTAAAGCTTTCCATTCATAAAATTTTAAGGACCAGAATGCTAACCTGGACGAGATCAAGCCTAGTTTACAAGAATAACCCTTTAAAGGCTCACAAAAGTCAGGGCCCACCAACTTCCATTGCCTGGCAGAGCTGCTAGACTCCATAGGGTTCCTGGGGTACCTGGCTGGACCACACAGCTATTGCTGTCCTGTTCAGCTGCCAAACTCTGCCTCCCACACCTTTCTGGCCTTACGGACATAATGAATGGAATGGTCCCTGCCAGAAGCTCGTTACCTCAGGGCCTGTCTAATTCACACTAGAGTAACTCCGCTGATATAGCTACTTCAGTGCAAGCCCCTCATGTAAATATACCCAGTCTAATGTACACCAATGCAGTTCCATCAGTGCAAATTTCGCTTCTGTAGCCTAGGCCTAAATCTTCTTATAGCAGCTTCCTCAATGGGTATTTGGTCACCCGGGATCAAAAAGAATGATAATGCTGTGGTTTCAAAAACGAGTTCTCTTAAGAACCACCATGTGCACAAGCTGCGGTGCCCATCAAAAATGGTGTCAGTTTGGAAGTTCAAACCCAGCTTTGTTTCTGAGTGAGAAGGGGCCAAAGAGTCATGAGCTTCTTTTCCCCAATCTAAAAAGCTCTCGTGTTTTAATGGCTGAAATTATACAGAGGTGGTGGGGGTGGACTCTAGTTTCTCTCCTGTAATGACAAATTATTTTCCGGGGAAAACTGGAGAAATTAGACTTCAGATGGAACCCTCTTGAGAAAGCTAGCCTTGGAAACATTACCAATGCCCCTATACTCTAATTCCTGATCAGGTTGTACCAGACTGATATGCAGCACAGTGTGCCAGATTGTGTGCCATAACTTTATTATAGAGAGTGATCCCCAAGTGCTAACGAGGGCTTACAGTTCAACCCATTCGGCTGTCACCGGGTTCTTAGTGAGCGCTTGCACTGCTTTAACACAACAAACTATTGCTTTATTGCTCTGTGCCATTTCCTCTTCCCTCCAGCTTGAGAAACCACACTTCAGTCAACTGCCAGCGGGGGAGTAATAACCTGCGTTAATAGCAGCCAGTTAAGACATCTGGAAGGGCCAGGGAAAGAGGAAGGGAGTAAACCCATCAGCATGTATAAAGTGAGCTGTTATCATAAGGGTGTTTGGTTTGATCTTTGAATACAGGAACACCTAAACTCTTCCTTTTGGTTGTGGCTATTTCCATAGAAGAGCACAGAGAAGCCAAGAGAAAAGAGGACTTATGTGGTGCTGGTGGTGACAGAAATATTTGTATTTCTTTGGGACGTGCAGAGGAATCACAAAAGGAAAATATTTTACCGCTTTATTCCTCCTGGAAGGTGCTGATCAGACAGCACTAGAAACTGAAGACTCTCAGGGTACAGCTACACAGCGATTAAAAACCCATGGCCCCAAGTCTCAGAGCCCAGGTCAGCTGGCTGTGGGGCTATGAAATTGAAATGTAGACATTCCGGCTCTGAGACTCTGTGTGTGGTGGGAGGATCTCAGAGCCCAGACTCCAACCCGAGCCTGAATTTCTACACTGCAATTTTATAGCCCCATGAGCCCAAGTCAACGGACCAAGGCCAGTTGCAGCCATGCTGAAGGTCTTTTATTGTAGTGTAGACATATGCCTAGAGAGTCAAGCACAGACAGGTTGGTCTTGTGGCAAAGGTGCTACACTGTGAATTTAGACACCTGGGTTTGGCTCTAATTCTGCTGCAGATTAGCTGGACAAGTTACCAGGGACCAGATCATCAAAGGTGTTTAGGCCTCTAACTCCTATGGACTGACTTCCATGGGAGTTGGGGGCCAAGATGCCTTTTAAGGACCTGGACCTGAATCTGTCTGTACCTTTGTTCTCCAATCTATAAAATGGGAATAAGAACACTGCCTCTGTTCCACAGTTTGTCTGCCATCTATATTTAGGTTGCTAGCTCTTTGGGCAGGGAGTGCTCCTTACTATGTTTTTGTACAGTGCCTTATCACAAAGTGGCTTCTATCTCAGTTGGGGCCATTAGGCCCAACCGCAATATTAAGAATGACAGTCAGAGAGAAGGTACATCTTGCTTGTGCTTGTAGCCGCAATATAAGACTTCGGCACATTCCCACCAAAGTGCTCATTCCCTGGCAGGTGATGAGACTGTTTCTCTCACATCATCCATTCAATATTTTGCCTTTCTGAAGAGACTATGATGCCAAGGAGACAAATAAAAATATTCATGACATGGACTGATAGTGTAAACCTGGCCTAATGTGGGCTGTGTGTTGTTACCAATTCCTGCTATACTGATCTTCTGTCAGGAGTAACTGTGAGTTTTATTCACGGCTCAGTTCATCTTTTTTGTGGTCAAGCTTTTTTATAAAAAAGATGGTGCAATTCTAGCCCCTGAACAAAACTGATTTTTCCTGTAATTGCTATAGGTAGAAATTCCATTTTTCACCAATTAATTTTGTCATTGCCACAGCAAAAAGACAGCTTTTTCTGGCAAAATAACATTTTTCTCTTTGACACACCTTCTGCTCATTAAACACAGTACTGAGGCAGAAGGAAAAGGGTTTAATTATTTCACAAGACTTAAAACAAAAACAAGAAGGGCAGCATGGGAAGTGGGTTTTGTTGCTGTTTTACTGGTTTGGCCAAAATGACAAATTCTTTTTTTTCCAAAGGCGACCAAACAATTTCAAATGATCAAGGGATGCTCCTGTTTTGTTGATCAACTAGGGCTTAATTTGAATCGTTCACCTAGACATGAAATATCTCTTGGTTAAATACCACCCCCTGAGATATTTGAATCCCTTCTTCCACTTTTCAGAAATCAATGAAATCTAAGCAAGTTATGCCCTAATTTATTAAACTCAAAATCTAAGACTCTGAAAACATTTTGGACTTGCTGTAATGCATTTTGCATTGGCAAAGCAATTTGTCCTGATATATTTTGCACTGCTTAGTCTAGGCATCCTGAATCAATCTGCACACTGCTGAATACAGTTTAATGAATGTCCAGTGTACCGTGCCTTGGTAAAGCGGACAGCTGATAGCTTATCTTATGTGACCTTGGGTGACAGACACAATCTGGGATAACGCTAACGTGTGCCTTTTGTCAACTGATACCGGGGGAGCTGAAAAGTCAAGGAACAATTAGGGGGATAAAGGTATGGAAAAAGATAAGTCCACCATGAAAACCTCTAAGCACCTTGTGATTCACAGGCAATCAAATGCCCAGATGCTATACAATAACATTTAATTTTATGGTTTTACAGGAAGGCAGTTTGGTCTGGCAGACAGAGCATTGCACAGGATTTTAGGAGATGTGGATTCTATTCGTGGCTCTGCCACTAGCCTACTGGGTGACCTTGGGCAAGTCACTTCTCTATGTGGCTCAGTTTCCCCATCAGCAAAACAAGAACAATGCTGACCTTCTTTGTAAAATGTGTTGCTATCTGCTGATGACCAGTGTTGCTATTATAAAGCACTTCACACCATCCAGTGATCCCAAGAAAGGAATTAGGATGTGAAAGTGTTGGGACAAAAAAAAAAAAAAAACTAAAGAATGGAAGGGTTGGCCACAAATAGGGGGGAATTAATAGATAGATTTTAAGGCATCAGAGATGCTGAACTCTCAACAGCCCATTTGAAAAAGGGGACAATGAGTCAGAGAGAGGGAGGGAGTCAGACTGTTGCACATAGTTGCTGTGGGTCTCTCTCACAGGAGATGAGGGAGGAAATGACTGAGATTTGGCCAGAAATGGCAGAGTAGATGGAATGAATGGTATTCATGAAGAGATGAGATCATAAAGGGAGATGGTAGTGTAATATGTACACTACTGATTACCTGACCAGAACGCTGGCAGTGACTGTGAAATGCTCAGGTAGATTAGAGAGGCTATACAAATAAAAAACTCACTAATAATGAGGGATTTCAAATATCCCTGTATGGACTGGATACATATCACGTCAGGACAGGATGCAGAGATAAAATTTCTTGGCACCTTAAATGACCGCTTCTTGGAGCAGCTAGTCCTGGAACCCATGAGAGGAGAGGCAATTCTTGATTGGAGCACAGGATCTGGTCCAAGAGGTGAATATAGCTGAACTGCTTGGTAACAGTGACCATAGCATAATACAATTTAACTTGCCTATGAAGGGACACCAAAACAGCCCACCTTGGTAGCGTTGGTAAGAAGAACTACACAAAAATGAGGAAGTTAGTTAAATAGAAATTAAAAGGTAAAGTATCCCTGCAACTGCATGGGAATGTTTTAAAAACACCATAACAGAGGGCCAATTTAAATGTATACCCCAAGTTCAAAAAACATAGTAAAAGGACCAAAAAGTGCCACTAGGGCTAACCAACAAAGTAAAAGAAGCAGTTAGAGGCAAAAAGGCATCCTTTAAAAAGTGTAAGTTAAATCCTATTGTGGAAAATAGAAAGGAGCATAAACTCTGGCATGTGAAGTGTAAAAATATAATTAGGAAGGCCAAAAAGAATTTGAAGGACAGTTATCCAAGGACTCAAAAAGTAACAGCAACGTTTGTTTTAAGCAAATCAGAAACAGGAAGCCTACTAAATAACCAGTGGGAGCCACTGGATGATCAAGGTGCTAAAGAATCACTCAGAGAAAAGTAGGCTATTGTGGAGAGACTAAATGAATTCTTTGCATCCGTCTTCAAGGCTGAGGATGTGAGGGAGAGTCCCAAACCTGAGCCATTCTTTTCAGATGACAGGAGGAGCTGTCCCTGAGTGAGATGTCATTCGAGGAAGTTTTGGAACAAACTGATAAATCAAATAGTAATAAGTCAACAGGAACGGCTAGTATCCACCCAAGATTACAGAAGGAACTCGGTGAGAAGTTGCAGAACTACTAACTGTGATGTGTAACCTATCATTTAAATAGCTTCTGTAACAGATGACTGAAGGATAGGTAATGTATTGCTAACTTTTAAAAAAAGGCTCCGGACACAATCCCAGCAATTATAGGCCAGTAAACCTAACTTCTGGCCCAGGCAAATTGGTTAAAACTATCGTAAAGAACAGAATTATCAGACACATAGATGAATATTATTTGTTGGAGGAAGGGTCAACATGGTTTTTGTAAAGGAAAATCATGCCTCACCAATCTATTAGAATTTTTGAGGGGTCAGCAAGCATGTGGAAAAGGGTGATCCACTGGATGTAGTGTGCTTAAATTTTCAGAAAGCCTTTGACAAGTTACCTCACTAAAAGCTCTTAAGCAAAGTAAGTTGTCATGGAATAAGAGGTAAGGTCCTCTCCTGGATCAGTAACTGATTAAAAGATAGGAAACAAAAGGTCGGAATAAATGGTCAGTTTTCAGAATGGAGAGAGGTAAATAGTGAGGTCCCCTAAGGGTCTGTACTTGGACCAGTACTGTTCAATTTATTCATAAATAATCTTGGAAAAGGGGTAAACAGTGAGGTGGCAAAATTTGCAGATGATACAAAACTACTCAAGATAGTTAAGTCCAAAGCAAACTGCAGAGTTAAAAAGGGATCTCACAAAACGGGTTAGTGGGCAACAAAATAGCTGATGAAATTCAATGTTAAGTGCTAAGTAATGCACATTGGAAAACATAATCCTAACTATACCTATAAAATGATGGGGTCTAAATTAGCTATTACCACTCAAGAAAGAGACCTTGGAGTCATTGTGGATAGTTCTCTGAAACCATCCACTCAATATTCAGCAGCAGTCAAAAAAGCTAACAGAATGCTGGGAATCATTAGGAAAGGGATAGATAATAAGACACAATATATCGTATTGTCTCTTTGTAAATTCGTGGTACAGCCACATCTTGAATCCATGTGCAGATCTGGTCAACCCTCATTAAAAAAGATATATTGGAACTGGAAAAGGTACAGAAAAGGGCAACTAAAATGATTAGGGGTATGGAAAAGCTTCCATATGAGGAGAGATTAAAAGACCAGGACTTTTCAACGTAGAAAAGAGATAAAGGAGAGATACGATAGAGGTCTCTAATATCATGACTGATGTAAAGAAAATAAATAAAGAAATGTTATTTACTCCTTCTTATAACTCAAAAACTGGGGGTCACAAAATGAAATTAATAGGCAACAGGTTTAAAACAAACAAAAGGAAGTATTTTTTCACACAACACACAATCAACCTGTGGAACTCCTTGCCAGGGAATGTTGTGAAGGCCAAGACTATAATTGGGTTAAAAAAGAAATAGATAAGTTCATGGAGGATAGGTCCATCAATGGCTATTAGCCAGGGATTGCTGTTTGTCAGAGGCTGGGAATGGCCAAAGGGGTGGATCACTTGATGATAACCTGCTCTGTTCATTCCCTCTGAAACACCCGGCAATTGGCCACTGTGAGAAGACAGGATACGGGGCTAGATGGACCAGTGGTCTGACCCAGTATGTCTGTTCTTGTGTTCTTACAGTCCTGAAAGACTGAGAAGACAAAGAGACTAATGGGGACTAACAGAGGACTCTGTGTTTACTTATATTTTTACTTTTTTATTTAGACTGAAAATAATGAAGTGAAGCCTATCCAAGGCACATTCGTTACCTATACAATAATTACATACTGAAATTGCAGGAACATTAAAATAATCTTTCCCAAAAGGAATTTTTGTCTGTTTGTTTTGGGCATTGTTGTTGGGTTTTTTTGTTTTATGTTTGTTTGTTTGTTTTTTTGACAAAAGAGTTAAAATTTTCCATATGGTAGGGAGGAAACTATAATGTCATCAGCTCCTCTCTTCCTCTTTTCTTTGCTGCTATTCTGTTTATCTTCTAGTACTTATCCATGTGCATTATGGGGTTTGTGAGTGTGTTTTTTGCCATTTTGCCCATGGTATTATACAGATGGCAGTAGAGAAATGTTATTCATTTCTTACTTTATATTTCTTATAACACAAATAGGATATTTAAAATCAGATTCCAAACAGGGAACAAAGTAGCTCAAATAAAATAACAAGCTCTCTACCCTCCTGATTCTTAATACAAATTTGCCCTGCAATTAACCTTGTTTGATGTTCAAAAATACCCATTTTACATTTGTTCATTTTCATGCATTTCTCTTTATTATTATTCAGAACCCAAAGTCTGTTAAGGGCTTCTCATAAGACAGGTCTCAGCCCTCCTGAGATGACCAGAAGCAGAAGTGCTGAAAAATGATGAGGAAAGCTTTTCTCACTATTTTCAGGCTGATTAAAGAGGTAAGTGCCAAAATGCTTGCAAAAAAACCCTGCTTGTGGAGATTTCGAGCCCAAATGTTTAGATTCAGATTAGATTTCAGAAAAGTGTTGAATAGGTATCCATATTTTTAGTTCTTATCACAGCCAAACTTCTTGTGGTTTGCCAAGTCACTATTTAAAAATTTCTCAGGCTAGTTTATCTGTCTAACATGTCTATGCAATCTCAAATCACTCTCTGAGAAATAAGGTTAGTTCAAACTCCTTGATGATGATTTAGCCCAACTGTGCCTGAAAATGACTGCTTTCCATTTTCATGGCTTTATCAAAGGAAGAATTAAATGCTCACATTCATTGAAATACTTTGGTCCATTCCCATCTGGCTACAGGTGTGTGTATCATCCCTAGAGACTTCATTGTCTCCTGTGTTATCACTGTCTTCACGGTGACCTGTTCTTCACTTTAAAGCTATTGTAACCCGACTAATCCTCCTCCGTTGAGTTCCTTTCTGATTCTCCTGATTGGTCTAAAGCAGGGGTCCCCAACCACCAGTCCGCGGACCAGGACCGGGCCGTTGGGGGTTTTTTGCCGGTCCGCGGCGCCGCCGCAGACCAGCACTAAACATTGACAGCGTGCTGTGCTCTGCGGCGGCTCAGAGCACACTGTGTGGGGCGGGGCAGCGGGCTGGCCTCAGTAGACGCGGCTCCCGGCAGAGAACATTATGCGGGGCGTGCCGGGGCGGGGCGGCGGGCTGGCCTCAGTGACTAAACTCCAACCCCCTCCATAACCCCGCCTCCATATGACCAAAGCCCCGCCCCTGCCCCACCCCCACCCCGCCCTGCCGGGCCATGGAAAAATACTCTTGCTTGAATCCGGTCCCTAGTGCAAAAAAGGTTGGGGACCACTGGTCTAAAGTAACAGCTGTAAAGGTAAACGTGTGCTTCTTTTAACACCTCACCACATAGACTTTATAGAAAATGTATGATTTCATACTCAGCAGCACCTGAGCATGGGAGAGTCTTCTGTTTCAGGAAGATAGTCTCTCTGTCACGCATCTGCTCTAAGCCACACTTCAATAAGGTACTTAAGCTGGTGTCTATCTTTACACACAGGATAAGTCCATTGATTTAAACGGGGCTATTCATGTGCTTTAAGTTATACATGTGCTGAACTGGGGCCGTAGGTAACATGTTCTCCATGTTTTCCTATGAAGCACTGTTTGGGCTCATTTTCTCATGAAGCCCCGTGTTTGTGCTTAGGGACTTAGCCATAAAAATTAGTGCTGAGTGAGTTTCAGCGGTCAACCCAAGTGAAAAGTTTTCATTGACCAGTTCTGAAAATAATTGATGGGACGTCTATCTTTCTAGCTAGCCCGATTCTTTACAAAAATAAATAAATAAACCAAAGGCCAGACTTTCACACGGCAAAACTGTGCGTGCTCAATCTGCATGTGCACTTACATTATCTGCAGTAGCTGTGTATGCAAATGATTAATTACAGATGACTAATTATGAAAATAATGGGTCATATATATGCACAATTACCGTGACTGCATGTGTAATCACAGTAATTGCATAAGCAAATCATGCATGGTATTAAAAAATAGCTTGTGATGTGAGCAGGGTGACCAGATGTCCCAATTTTACAGGGACAGTCCCGATATTCGGGGCTTTTTCTTATATAGGCACTTATTACTCTCCATCCCCTGTTCCAATTTTTCACACTTGCTATCTGGTCACCCAAGATGTGAGGCTCAAAAATCAGCCACAGAACGCAGGAATGAGTGAACACACACACAGTTGCACGGAGGTTTCGCGAGGCCCAGGCAAAATCTGAAACTGAAGCCACAGCGTGTGGAGTGGTGGGTGGGCTGGTGAGTGAACTCACCCCGCAGCAGCCGCTCCTGCCCTGCGGTGCTGGGCATTGCAGCCTGTCACATGGGGTGACAGTGCTACTCAGGTTTGGAACAGCTGCCCCTTTGTAATGATGGAGGTTGGGCGGGAGGGGGGCGCCAGGCCAAATTTATGAGGTGTCATTGCTACCTGGCATGCAGTGCCCCTCGGTGCCCAGAGCAATTGGGCCAAACCTGTGTGATGCTGCGACCCTGTGCCAGGTCACAATGCCACTTACTCCAGTCCCACAGGTTTGGTGGCCTTCTCAAACATGGGGTCCAGGGCAATCTCCCCATTTGCTTCCCCCCTCTGGGCGGATCCCTCCCCTCCCCCCCACAAAAACAAGTTTTCAGAAGTTTGCACAATCTTATACACACAAAGAGATGCCTATGTGCAAACTATTTTGTGCACCTCTGTGCACATCTGCATGGACAAATACCGGTTTTGCACATGCCATTCAGGTGTCGACTTTTGAAAATTGGTCCCAAAAGTGTGTCTTTCATGCATGGAGGACTTTGTGCAGGCACGTGGACTTTGTGCATATGTCTATCTAGCAGCCATATCAACACGGTTAGGAATTGTTAAGCCTTGACTCTGTTTGCACAGTAAGGAAGATTTACAAAGAGACTTTACCATCAAGATTTATGTTTTCAAAAGATCCACATAATATGCTGTAGCAGCACCTTCCTTGCTTTTACAGCCTTTTGGATTTTCAAATAATCGTGTGCGTGTTTGTGCCAAAAAATACATCCACCCGGCTAACTAATACACTTTTAATACTGTTAGGCCAAATCCTCAGCGGCTGTAAATTGGCATTGCTCCATTGAAGCTACATTGATTATTTCCAGGTGAGGGTTCGGCCCATCATGTATATATTTAACATATCAACATACAAATATTTGAGAGGGGATGAGCTGCAGAGTTTGAGTTCAGACCCAAGTATTATCTGCTTAAAAGTTTGGAGAGACGTAATTGGGATGTCAGAGGAAGGATGGGGGGGAAATCAAATCAAAATGTATTTTACAAATCAATGCACTAGGATGGCCACAGATTGTAATAACCAGGACATGCTCAGGTGCTGAACACACTCTGGGGTCCTTGTCCCCAGGGATGCAACTCAATCGCTTGAATCTAATGTTAAGTGGGGGCAGGTATGCAAATATATTTTAAAGGCTGTTAATTGGAGCTGCTACATAAGTTTTCTTGGCCAATGTTCCCAACCCCTTCAATATTTGTTTTCTGCAAATATTCAGGCTAAGAAGTTTATAGGCAAAAACAAAGAGTCCTGTAGCACCTTAAAGACTAACAAATTTCTGCAAGCATAAGCTTTTGTGGGCTGCAACCCACTTCACCAGATTCATGAAATGGAAATCACAGATAGGAGGTGTATATATACATCCAAGGGTAAGAAACAACAATGGGGAGGGCAAGTGCTAACCTTATGCCTGCAGAAATTTGTTAGTCTTTAAGGTGCTACAGGACTCTCGTTGTTTTTGCTGTATAGAGACAAACATGGCTGCCCCTCTGAATCTTGTAGGCAGGAAAGCTTCTCCAAACAGCAAACTCTAAATAAAGGGCAGTCACCGAAAGTACACTTCAGACCGATAATTTTATTTAGTTTTGGATTACAATATTTCCTTTTCTGTAAACTGAACAAATTATAGTTTGGTTTTTTGGTTTTTATGTTGCCTTCCCCTTTATCTCCCTTTTTTCCTCATTCCCCTCTTTTCAGTGAAGAAAAAAGGGAGGAAAAAGGAGAAACAAAATACCCCCAAACAAAAATATTTTCAGTTTTTGAAAACTGAAACAAAATGAAAATTTTTTAACTTAAACAAAAGTTTTTGTTTTTTTGAAAAAAAAATCCTTGAAAATGTTCAAATGGAATACAGAAAATATGCAGTTGTTGAATTTTTTTCATAGAAAACCCTTACCATTTTTTGGCCATCCCTAGTATGAAGTAATAAAGGGGGAACACTAAGGGCTTGATCCCTTGATCATTAGAGTCAGTGGCAAAGCTCCCATTGACTTCAATGTGAAGAGCCAATTGACAATGTGGGAGGACTCCTGAGGGACAAATTGAAAGCACAAACTAGGGAAGGGCATAATAGAGATTCAAGGAGGCAAAGAGAACAGAAAAAAGGAAAAAGAAAACAAGAACAAAGGAATTGACAAGAAAGAAAGGGATGAATCTTAAAGCTACTTCTGAAGGAAAGAAGAAGCAATCATTTTCAATAAGAGACTAAAAAGTAGGGAAAAACTGAGAGAAGAAACTGAGTATAGAGTGAGTTAGAGATGGAATGGGAGAAAAATAATAAAGAAATGGGAATAGATAAGAGAACTTTAAGAGCTTTTATGGCATTGATTTTTTTAAATTTATTTAAACTCCTTTATTATTGTATTTCCCTTGCAGCCATCCTAAATATCCATGAGTTTGGGAAGAAGGAAAGCTATGGCTATCTGGAACATGTTGTATATTACTGTGACTACTCTGAATTTTATAGTTAAATAGAGAAAATAGGTAAACAAATAGAGAAAAAGGTAAAGAAAATAATTTAGTAGTCACCAAATGCCAAGAGCTCCTCCGACAGAGGGGTGTTCAGTGGAGTGCAAGCCGCTAGTTTAGCTGGAAAACTGCCCCTTGACAATACTTGTTCATAATATTGGTAATTAACTATACCTAAGTTCATAGCTTTGAAAGCCATAAGGGACCATTATGATTACCTAGTTTGACCAGCATAACACCTGCCATAGAAATTCACCCATTGCATCATGCATCAAATCCAAAACAAATGACTGAGTTAGAGAATGTCTTGCAAGACACCCAGCCTTGATTTCACACCTCAAAGTGATGGTGAATTAACCACATTCCTGGGCCATCTGTTTCAGTTGTTAGTCACACGGACCCCAGCAGGAAGAACCTGGTCTCCACTTCTGCTGCAGAAACGTCTGCCAGGCCAAAGACAATACAACGAATTGATTACATTTGGGGTTGGAGGAGAAGTCTCTCAGAGGAATTCCCAGAATCCCGACTCTGGTTCTGTGCATAGAGATATAGTCGTGATTAAATTCACAGGAAGTTTGACTTTTTAGTCAGGGTATGTTTGCAGGAAGAGCAGAAAATCCTAATCGGGGTATAACCACTAAACACTGGGGCCTTGTCAACACATGCAGTGCAACTGCAGTGCAACTGCACTGATGCAGCACGTCGTGTGGCGACGCTCTTTGCCGATGGGAGAGCTCTCAATAGTGAGCAGCAGGAGCTATGTCCGCGGAAGAGCGCTGTCCACACGAGTGCGTATATTGGTGTAATTTATGTCACTCGAGAGAGTGGTTTATTCACATCTCCGAGTGACATAAATTATGCCGACACAGGCGGTAGCGTAGACGTAGCCTAAGAGCGGCCTTGCTTCAGTCCAAGCAATTGTCTTCTTTTCCTTTATTACGCAGGAATGAGAATAATCCAGATCCCTCAGTTTTATGGATTTGCCTTAAAACCTTCTTTATAGTGCTTAGCTGCGTATACCATTTAGCGATTAATATGGCTGTGCTGTTAGCATACCCTGGAATCAACACTTGGGAATAAGTGAATGAAGGATTTAATTACAGTTGGGATGTCTTCAGTATAGTTTACTGCTATTTCTCTATATCTTTCTCTTTCTTAATTTATCTCCAGCACAAAGGGACATCTTTTCCACTGTGAAAAGAGTGAGCTGGCTGTTCGCTAATGCAAGGATTTCTTTGATGTCAGAGATTTGTATGTGAACATACCCTCGATGAATGACAGCCAGGGCTGCAAATTAGCTTTAGCTTTTGGCAAGCTCGGTTTTCCATCTAAATTACTGTGATTCTGTAACTTCAGAAAGCCAGGTATTTTGACTGATTGATTGTGAACATTGCAATCTTTTGGGATAGAATTCAGATTGGAATGTCAGGTATACTTTACAGGTAACCCCACCCTCACTCCCCATGTTATTTTACATAGGTCTGAAAGCAGATCATTACCGCTGGACTATGATAGCTTCATTTTGAAGTAGAGGCTGCGTTCTGCTGAAAAATTCCCACTTACATCAGTGAAAGTTTTGCCTGGATAAGCCAGACCCAAAATATATTTTCAGTGGGCAGAAATATTGACAGGCACTGTCCCAGGATGTCTACATAACACAGATGGTAATGCCTTTATCAAATCTAGGTCAAAGAGAAGGCAACTACATAGCAACATCATGATGATAAAGCCTTCCTCCAGGAGTTTATATTTTTTATTATTTATTATGTTTTCTGCAGTGCCCAAAGTTCTTAGTTAAGATTGAGGCCCCATTGTGCCAGGAATTGTATATAAATACATAGTGAGAGATGGTCCCTACCCCAAAGAGCTTACAGTGTGAATAGATAAGGCAAAGGAAGTTTTACTACCCCCATGTTACAGATGGGAAACAGGTGTAGAGTGATTAGACAATTTGCCCAAGGTCAGAGAGGGAGACCATGGTAAAGCTGCGAGCTGATCCTCTCAAAATGTTCTGTCACGAAAGAAAGTGGGAGCGAGTTGGAGAGAGAGGAGGTTTGTGGGTTTGTTTTGATCTGTGTTTTAAGGTGGTATTTCCTTCTCTCCTTTTATTACTGCTATAATTGTTCATTATTTGTAGTAAGGTAACCCCCAGAGATCCCAGCCGAAATCAGGATTCCAATGTGCTAGGCAATTCTCGTCCTGAAGAATATACAACATGAATAGAACAGATAAAGAAATGGGAAACTGAGGCACCAAGAGGTGAAGTGATTTGCCCAATGTCACAGAGCAGGTCAGTGTCAGAGATGGAACTAGGACCCCCTTCTTCTGGCTCTCAGTGTAGTGCCCTATCCATGAGACCATGCTGCCTTACTCCTCAGAGTTTATATGCTAAGTCAGATAGAGGGGCAGTGTCTGAGCAAGAGATAAGATCAGTGAAAGGATCTGATCCTAATGTAATAAAGACGGTGTTATTCTAGGACCACAGTGTGTGACTTCACCTCAGAAGACAAGGAAAGGACTATGGATGTGAATTTGGAAAGCTGTTTTTGAAAAATGAAGCTGCATAGCTTATCAAAGCCTCTCCACAGAAAACGCTTGAGTGCCCCCCCGCTTCCCCCCGCCAAGAATATGAGTGCCTTGGTTACACTGCAGAGCAGACAAGTTAGAATTAACTCTGAGGCCTTTTTGCTGAATTTAGTTTTGTTTTTATGTTAGTTTTCTCTTTCCATTTGATATCTATTGCTCAGGCTTGTCCCTTGTAAGCACGACAAGAAAACTGATCAAAATATGGTTTTGTAAATGACTTGTACCCCAACACTGAGGTAAAGACAGCTGAATTCTTCAGCACCTCCCAGCTTGTGGGTCTACCACAGTTATGAAATTGCTCCTTACCCCGGGAGTTACTCCATAAGAATACACAGCAATTCGACTTTTCCACACATGCCCTAACTCAGCGTGAGGGAAATAAAACATGACATCCCATTACTGTGTCATACCCCAGCATTTGGAGTGCATGTGTCTGTACCAGGAAGGATGACATGTGCCAAGTATGAATTATTCAATTCAAATAAACTCTGATCTTATCCTGCTTGGGACATTGAATGAAATCCCAACACCTATTAAAATAACGAGAGGTAAAATTAGGTATCTTCTAGGATGGGATTTTGGAAGCAGCCTACAGGATTTAGGCATACCTCTTCCATTGACATTTTTTTTTAATAAGTGTATAACTCCTTCAAACTCCTTTGAACTTCCCAGCCCTCAGCTTTAGTTGCTTGCATGATTCATGCTGCTGAAATGAAATGAGTTTTTGGATCATTGGTTTTGGATCATCAGTCTTTTCTTATTCCCTCTCTTTCTTTGTCACTTTGTTCCTTGTGTTTTCCTTTATTTCGGTTTAATCTTTCTCATAATGTTTTTCTTTTGCATATTATCCTATTGTACTCCTCTTCCTGAATCAAACTCTTTTCTTTTCCCATTTACACTTCTTCAGAAAGTGGTTGCCCATAAATAGTTCCTTGTCCAATTTTCCAGCCCCCTCTGTAGTTCCTGGGTCTGTCTTGGTTACTTATATAACTCTTCTCTCTGTGAAGGCAGATGTGAACTTTTTACTTGCTAATTTGATTTCTGTATTTCTAGACATTGCCTCATAGTATCCCACCCCTCCGCAGATAGCGATTCCCTCTTGGTAACAGACAATCCTGTTTACAAATGTTCAGCATTAGAGAGTTTAACATTTTGATTATTTCCTATATGTTCTTCTCTTTACTGCATGGATAGACCCCTAGCATTATCTACTAGAAAACAACCACTTTTATATTTCCACTTATTAATCAATACTGTCATCTCTTCTCTTACCCCACTGTTTACAGTTCTAGTTTATTAATGTCTAAATATCATCTCCCAATTACTTTTTTCAGGCCTTTAACGCACTTAGACCCAAGAGGTTTTGAAAATTTCAGTAAATTGTAGTTGATTTCCAGGCTCTTAGATACTAATCTAAATCAGGCCAAATAGCTGAACCATTTAATGTTTGTCCATCCCTAGGTTTTAGTCTGATCTCATTACCATGAGCACCGAGCCTGGTCTTTTCAGCCATCCTTGCTGGCTCTGAGTTTCTATAGTATTTACCTATAGCCTCAGCTTCTTTTAGCTGTACGACTTGATTCTAAAACCTCAGCAAGGCGTTTTGAAGGCTCCCTAACCAAATAGAAATTAAACATTAAAGGAGCAATGGAGCAATAAATTTCTAATTTTAAGCTAATTATAGTAAAATCATTATTTTAAAAATAAAGAATGGTCAACATTGAAACAAAACATTCTGAAATTAGGAAAACGAAATATTTTGATTGACCCAAACCAAGATTTGTTTTTGTTTGTTTGTTTATTTAGGATTTACAATATTTTACCATTTTGTGCAAAATCTCAAAATTTTTCCCAGACAGGAAAAAAGTTTCCCATCTAGTTCTGACCCGAAATGCACTGTCTAGTACTGTAGACTTTCTCAAAAGCTACAGGCCAGTCTCAGTTTTCTCACATCAGGCTCATATTCTGCATTAACAATTTCCTGTATATTTGAAAAGTCCCCAGGTAGCTTTGCGTTGAATGCTGCATCAGGAAATGCCATACTGTTGTGATGCAACATTTCAGCAATACAGTGCAGTGCCATGACACTGTGATTCAAATATGAAAACATTGTGGGGAATGATCTGATTTGACCATATAAAAAAGAGGCCTACATGTTTTGCTTTATTGCTGTTATAAGATGGAATTCAAAAATAAAAACTAAGTAAAAAGCTGTATTACTAGTGTAACCCTTCTGCCAGGCAGAGCCAGCAGCAGCAAAGAGCCGGATTCTATATCTAGGGGTTCCTGTCAATGGTACAACACCAAACCAGCTTGGGCCCCCACCAAGTCACTGGGGAAATCACACACTGTCCCCTGGGTGTCCCCAAAAGGCAATACTTCCCCTTTCACAAGCACAGAGTCTGAGTGTAGAAAGTAAACCTTTAATAAAGGGAAGGAAGTAACACAGCACTGGTTTTGGAACAAGTGCAAACAGAATTCATGAACTCAATGAGCCAAACCCACCGCAAAGTACAGGGGCATGTCCTTCACCTCGCTCTTCACGCTTTCTCCTGTACTGACCATTGCCGTTGCAGTGTCCACTTCTCTGTTGGGGGTTCAGTTAGTCCCCTTCTGCAGGCTCTGGCCGGATATGAGCTTGACCAGGCCCTCTGTGCTGCTGCCTCCTGCCACTGCTGGGCCTTACCAAGTCCCTGCTACTGGGTTCCACCGTCTGCAGTCCATCTCTGGCGCCCACCACTCCTGGCTCCCGCCAACTGCAGGTGCCGACCACTCCTGGCTCCCTCTGCTGGTTGTCAGTCAAAGTTTCCCAGTTCCTCTAGTGATTTCAGCTCTTAGTGAATTTCAGCATTCAGTTCATGGGGAAAACCTTCTTCTGACACAGGAGCAATGTCACTGCTTTTAGCAGAACAAAAGACCCCAAGAGAAGTAATTTATTCTACCTTTTACCAGTGGAAAATGATAGTCAATGTATGCCTGAGAATAGCCCTTTGCCAAGGCTGGTGCAATTTCAACAGCAGATTTCTCACGCCTCCCTGCCAACTTTATGATGCTGAAACATCCGTCCACCACCCTTACTGGGCTCTGTTGAGGTGGCAGTGAATTTTTCGTCAGAACAGGCTAAACACAGATCTGTTGCCATTTGTTCATGCAGTCGAAGGACAACATTTCATTACCCCTCCAGTTAACACAAAAGTGATTTGTAACACAATACCCGACACAGTGGCCATTTCCCATCATGCTCAGCACCTAGTGTGCTTATGCAATGTGCTGAATACTTAATTGGGCGCTCATGCAAATACAAAGCCCATGCAAATAAAGTGCTCCCTCTTTCAGCTGCTGTGTAGGGGGGTGCCACTCAGACCTTGCTTACAGTAGAAATTGAGATAATTAAGTCATCACTCAGGACCAAAGTGAGCTCTGTTTTTCGCCTAAGTTCTAAAGTTCTATTTCTACTGTAGTAGCAGCCACAGGCCCCATTCAGGTCCCATTGGGGTAGGCGAGATTATCTATCTATCTCACGAACCCCATCACCTATATATGTGTGTGTGAATAGATATAGATATAGATAAGCCAGAATTTTCATAGCTGAGTATCTAAAATTTATGCATCTAAATAAATAGCCCCATTTCAGAGATGCTGAGTATCTGTGGTATCCATTGACTTATACTGTTATCTTCATTTTACAGATGGGGAAATTAACCTCCCAAACTCAGAAGGAAACTTGCAATTATTCCTGTATTGCCTTTGGCTTCATGAATAAGAAGCATATCAATTGGCTTTAAGTGATTTGTCCAAGGCCACACAAGTCAATGGCATTTCTAGGATCAGAATTCAGGGATTCCTCTCTCATGCCAGTGCCCAACCACTAGGCCATGGTGTCTTCAAATCCGTGTGATATCAGGGCCATAGGTCATATCCAAATCCTTTCATCTAAGGAAATGACATAAAACATAGATGACACATGACAAGACCAGCAAATCGTGATGTCTAGAAGGAATTCAAGGCATACTTTCAGAACAGCCAAATTACGATCTGTATGTCATGATGCAGAGCTTTAGGTGAAGTTTATAAGAAGCAGTACGTTTTAAAGATTAACATTTTTGCTGTTAGGGGTTGGAATCTGAAGTTTATCCAGCTTTCTGGCATGTAGAGGTTAAGAAAAGGTGACATCCTGTAACATCAAATATGTGTTATTCTGAACCACTAAAATCACCTGAATTGCAAAGAATTTGTCACAAAGAATCCAGAGTATGTAAATCAAAGTTCATAGCCTTCTATTGCTCATCAGAGCTGCTACAGATTGGCTTTTTGCTTGACAAAGTCTTCTTGTTTTGTGATGACATGTACAAACAAGCATTATGATGTTTTGTTGAAAAGCAGTTTAAGTGTCGCTAACTAACAATTTTGTCTGCAAACCAATTTTTGGAACATAACTTCTTCCATGCAAACGGTCATTTCTCTCTCTACAAAACCTCTATAAATCATAGCATTCTCTTTTACAGAGACAAATAGTGAAAGCAAAGCTTGGCAATCCTCATCCTCTCAACCTTGTTTCACTTGTGCAAATCCATAATCTTGAGCTCAGTTATTTCTGTTTGAATATTCTGTACATCTCTTCATTAGCTTCTTCAAGAGGCCTAATAAAGTCAACCACTGGACAAGCTGAGATCACAGCATTATCGTAATGAGAACAACAAAACTCTGCAGGATTGTTAGTTAGAATATATTCTACAGTCAGTGCTGTTCACGTCCTGTGCATTCTTGGGTATTGTCACGCAACAATCAGACACCTGAGCCAAAAAAAAAGTAGAGACATTTAACAGCGCGTATGTGGAATAACGTGAAGGTACCTCATATATTAATGAATTGATTTTCCAAGAAAGTAATGTATTATATCGTTTTGCATTCTCACACAGACCCAAATCTTGATTCCATTGAATCAAGTGGCAAAACTCCAGTTGATTTAAATTGGACCAGGATTTGGCTCACAATGAATCACTGCATACATCTGCAAAAACTGCTGGCAAATGAAAAAGATCATGAACATTACATAAGAAGCTTTAAGACAGGCATTGCAAAGTTAACTCCCGAGCCTTTAAGGTAAAGTGCAGTCCTAATTAACACGCTTGGCCGAAGTATAGTAGCTGTTAGATGAAGAAAGAACGTACCCTTCCTCCTCCCTGCAGATACAATAACAAATTATAATTGCTACAGGGATGGCAGACTAAAGATATTAAATAAAATACCAAGGTTACAGGTCCAAATCTGCCTTTTACCGGTATGCTTGCAAGAACTGATTACCCAGAGGACTGGTCTTTGCCAAAGACTGAGATGAACTTTTAATGTAATATAAATTTCACTCTTTCATAAGTGAACATGTGAAAGAATAAAGATTGTACTCATTACAACTTCCATTTAGGTAGCCCCAAAAGTATCTGAAACATTTCCCAGTATTAACCACCTGATAGGCAAACGATGCATAAGGATCACATCAGTTACTCTTGAAATGCAACCACCTTTATATGTGAGGTGAAACATGGCAATAGTTTAACAACCTACTGCAACAGTATACACCAGTGAGGGACGAGAAGTAAAGAACAGATTATCCAGTTCATACCATAGTTCAGCTTGTGACTCAGTCATTCTGGGAAACTCCCAGATTAAACGGTTAAATGCGCCATTTGGATAAGAGCAGTTTTTGAAAAGGTGGGAAAAGAAAATGAGGGGAAAAAAATCAATCTCCAAGTATCCTTGAAACCAATTGGAGTCTTTCCACTGACTTTAATATGCTTTGGATCAGAACCCAGCTGTGTAAAATCTAATGTGAATAATCTGCCGAAATATAATAAAATGAAAATAATTGCAATTTGGATTGTCCACGCTGCAAAGAGAAGGTAATGTATTTCTCCTAGGGGATCATTTCATATGCTTACTGAATTACTGGTTTACAAAATCCCAGTGAAAACAAACAATGAACATATTCCACCTGCCGTTTTATTATTGTGATTTTGCTACGGCCCATCATATTATACTGTAATGCAGTGAATGAGTTCCTTGTTCCTTTAATATTCCTGGTGGGAGAGGGAGTCTGGAATAACTGCTGGTTCTCCTCTTGAACAGGAGTATTTCCTGCTCCAGACGCTATAGAGAGGTTCATGTGAGAACCTAAACTCTGGCGCACAGATTCAATTCCTGGCCCAGGGGTATCCATTATTATTAATCTTGCTGTTCCTCACCAAGGTAAATCTCCTTCTGGCAATACAGCTGTGGCCCCGGAAGCTGGTCTTACCTCCTCCTCATTTGAGTCTTCAGAATTCTCATCCTTCTTGAGCTTGATCCTAACTGAAACCGATCCAGATGCTACAGGGAATGAGCGAACAAGCTACAAACTTGCTCAGACTCTTCTCTGCCAGGGTTGCATTAATAATACCACTTTCAGACACAATAATCAGCTCTAATAGAGAATAATTAAATGAATACCTCATACAGGTCCTGATTCAGCAAAGCATATAACCACATAGTTAACTTCCAGCCTACAGTGGGATTGACTGCAATTGGATTTAAGCACATATTTTAAATTAACCATTTGCTAGTGTGCTTTGCTGAAATGGGGCCTGACATATAACAGCTATTTTATATATAGATCCACACTTGGTCTGTGTTATCAAGGCCAGTTGGTTAAACGAGGTTCTGTCTATCATATGGTTTTGCACTGGTGCTAAACACTATATCATGGGCTCCAGTTCAGCAAGGAATTCTAATTAGGGATAGTCAAGAAAGGTAATTATTTCTGTCAGAAATTTTTTTGGGGGGGGAGAATCAGTTTTTAAATGTAAAACTGAAATTGAGAACTGATATTCTTTTTCGATTGTCAAAAAACCAATCTCTGTGCAATAAAAACATGATTTTTTTTTCATTTTTCATCTTATTCAATTGTCTCCCCGCCCAGCTGTCTCTTTTTATCCTTTTCTCCCCCTTGTCTAGTTGCAAAGTTTTCTCACAAAATTTTCACTTAATTTGAAAAGCAATCTAAAAAGATGTTGACAAAAAAGACTGAGAGAGCCCTAATCTCTATTCAGGACACCACTTAAAATCTGCTTAAAATTAAGCATGTGCTTAAGTGCTTTTCTTACACATCTGAGTACCGACCAATGCAACTGGCCAGTCTTCAGTTGCTTTTTGTACTCATGCATAATATAAAATAATTTTGTACTAAAGCCTGTAATGTGTGTTTCATTCACAGCTATTGACCACAAGTGACATCACACCCTCCAGTGGCTCTGCGCCCCTCACTTTTTCATTGAATGCTTGGCTCATCTGAAATAACAAACATTCCTCTGGTGGTGGCTGAATCTAGAGAAGTTCAGGTGTAGACTCAACAGGACTACATGGTTCCTACCCGCCCCGTTTTGTGCAGCAAATATGTTTGCGAAGCCGAGCTTTAGCTTTCTAGCAGTGTAGGTCCAGAAGCAAGCCCTTGTACGATAGGGAACACTGCCATGGGACCCTTAGGTCTCTGAAGGTTCCCTGCACCCACACAAGCTGTTTACAACTCTTTGGTTTATCACTTGGGTGGCCTAGTGTGATACCTTCTCTCCTCTCAGCCAGCTCTGCCAGACTCAAGTCTGAACAAAAATATTATTGCAGGTGTTGCAAAGACACAATGAGCTTATTCAGCATATGATAATACCTAACTTGTCTATAGTGCTTTCCATTCAGCCATCGGAAAGTGCTTTACACAGGCTATCATTACCCCCATTTCACAGATGGGGACATTACATCACAGAGGGGGAAGTGACTTACCTAAGGTCACCAAGCAAAAAACTGGCAGAGCCTGGAATTGAGCCAATGTTTCCTGGGTCCCAGTCCAGCCTCCTAGCCAACAGTCAACAGTGCCTCCCTTCGTGGTCTCCTGAACATGGGAGTTGTGAGCTGGACTGATTTACTCAGAGGAGAGCTCCACTGGTCCACTACCAGTCACCAAAATGAAATGCAAGTGGCAAATAAACACCTGCTAAGCTATGGGGCCATTCTTAAATAAATTAAGTGTGAGGGTGCCTGGAGAGGGGGAATGATTTCTTTAGGCCTACAAGGCTAAAGTCTCACATATGTATTAGACAAATAGAAAGTTTGGGCCATATGTTTTCTTTGCATTCGTTCTATTTGGGTTTTTATTCTGTGAATGTTTTCTATTGATCTGAATCTAGAGGTCTATTGACAGGTAGCTTATCCACATGTTAAACAGCTAAATAAAATAAACAGAGAGAGAAAAGGGAGGATATCTCTTCAGGTTCAGGTTGGTGGGAATCCAATCTTCCTTATCATAAATAATTAAGAAACAATTTCATTAGTGTTATTATTATTGCTCTTAATAAAAATCATTTATCTCGAGCCAAGAATTTAGGTGGCATATCATGTCCATGCGAAGTACAATACTTCCCTTTTCAGTTATGCCTGAGGGAGAAAATTTTAATAAAATGTATGTGAATATCTAAAGTGAGTTTTGAAAAAAATGCTTAGTGATTAATTATTTATTTCTAGGCTGACAAGCTAGATGCCAGTGGGCAATCGGTGTCTCTAAGATGCTGTTTCAGGCCTCGTGGCCCCAATCCAGAAAACCATTTCAGCACTCACTTCACTTTAAGCATATGAATCATCACCACTGGGGCTATTCATGTGAAACGCATGTGAAACACATGCTCAAATATCTTGCTAGATTGAGACTGATGCTTTCTATTGCCTTTCTATGGCCAAGATTTTCCGTTGTCACTAGTCATTTGCGGCACCCAACTTTGAAACAACTAAAAGAGACCTGATTTTTCAGAGCATGGATGCTCAGCATGTTTTGTGTCCGAACTTGTGCACCCAAGGGCTGAAGCACCTGAAATCACTAGTCAGTTTTGAAAATCTTGAGTGGATTCAGTGTATGTTTGTTGTGCTTTGTGGAACAAATACTGATCCCAGTTGCACTGCTGTAAATCCAGAGTCACTCCACTGAAGTTGGTTGAAATCAGATTCTGGCCCCGAGTGCACTGACTGCAGCCTTCTCACATGACAAGCTTGGCTTTTGATCCAGTTGTGCCTCTGCAATGCCATCCTAGTTCTTTGCTGTGCTATTTTCTTTCTTTGCTTGGGGTCACATCAGTATGCAGTTGCTCTTAGAGATGGTCCCAAGCCGTTTATCATTAGAAAATGTCCTTATCCATTCATGTTTACTAGACCATTAATTTTAAAAACAAGTTTCCTAAAGAGAAAACATCTTGAAGTTAAAACTGTTGTCATCAGCTTTTCCTTTTTAACTGTCGAAAGAAAATTTGGAGCACACATCATTATCAAGGGGCTGAGCCAAAGCCTGTAGGAGTCAATCTGTTCACTTCAATAAGGGTTGAATCAGGCCCCAAATTACCAAGCCGTGTGATCTCACCAAGACACTGATCTTGTAAGTCTTTTCATGGTGTCCAGCAAGGATTGTAAAGTAGTTGTGCTTGAGCATAAGTGAGAGTGGAGGAGTGGTGTGGGTTCAAATGAAGTTAAGCAGCAAACTTCATGCACTGAGCTCAGGGGAGGTAAATTTCAAATCCTCTGCTCCATTAGTCTCATGAGCACAGAGTAAATTTGGCTGAGGTGTGGAATAGGACTTGCATCCTCAGGATCATTATTATTTACTATTACAGTAGCACATAGATGCATCAACAAATTGTGGCCCCATTGTGTCGGGTGCTGTACAAACACACTGTGAGAGACAGGCTGTGTCCCATAGCTACACCAAAAATGTCTTGCCTGATTGCTAAATGGGGTAGCCTGTCTAAATTGCCTAGAAATTAGAACCATGGGGAATTGAGTGATTTCAGTTTTGCCTGGGTTCAGTCCAAATGTTTTGATTGTTTTGGTTCACATTTGTATCCTTGACTTTTGCCTTAAGTTGCAGACTTGAATAAACTGGAAGGGCCACCTTGTCAGCCTGGCCTTAATCAGGTTTCCATTGGTGATGTTGCAAAATTGCAGGCACATATAATTAGGACAATTTAGGGCACATTGGCCTTTATCCAAAGCCCATTGAAATCAAAGGAAAGATTCTTGATGACTTCTGTGTGCTTTGGCTTTAGCCGTAATACCTCCTCCTCATTGACTGCACCCACAAATTAGAGATTTGAGTGTCTAGGTGACCCAAAGTAAGGGGTCAAATAATAGTTGGTGCAAAGTTGTGCCTGCCAATATTTATCCCTGCATCTTGTACCCAAAGGAATGGAAAAGCTTGCTCAAAATCTCAAAGCAAAAGTCAGCCAACACCATTCAGTTTTGCCTGGATTCTGATCAGAATCATGCAAAAATCAGCAAGTTTCACACAATTTTACTTAACAATATAAATCTCTCCCCAGTGCCTGAAATTCAGCCTCATTTCATTCAGACCTCAGCCCTTGACACTCATCTCAGGTTTGCAAGCCTCAAGTCAGCATATTGGTAAGCCTGACCCACGTTTCCAGTTTAAAACAAACCCTGACACCAGGATTTTCATACAAACACTCACACCGATTGACTGGAAAATCATATTTTACCAGCAGAGGCTCATCTATTTCACATACCAGCAGAGGCTCATCTAAGCCACATAGCTAATCTTTGTCTGCCTGAAAATAACATCCAGTTTTTGGGTTTCACATGAAAAGTAGAGCTGGTCGGGATTTTTTTTCTGACAGAAAATGCCGAAATATTGAAGCTAAAAATTTTCACGGACGCATATCCTTTTTCATCAGAAGGCTTTTGAGGTACCGGATATTTCTACTCAGAAAGAAACAGCCGGACCCTAGGACACCGAACAGACCGGTTAGGGCATTTAACTGGGGTGTTGTTAGAACTTCAGGTTCCAATACCTGCTCTGCTTGATTCAGATCAGGAATGTGAACTTGGATCTCCCATATCCCAAGTGAGAGTCCTAATGACAGGGCAAGGGCTATTCCGAGGTGGGTCTCTCCCTTCACGTTGAATCAAAGCCTAGAATTTTTTCTTTCAGGAAATGAAATTGTTTTCTGGCAAGCCCTCATTACAAGGGATGATCACTCTGGGAAAACTGTAGTAAATGCTAAAAGGATTCTACCTTATGATATCACTAGTCTAATTTCTCTGCAGTCTGCACCTCGCTTCCAGTTAGTTTTTTGGGGAGAAGGAGATTAAGGTGTAGATTTTAACCAGTCAGTCTCCAATGTTATATACCTCGCTCCCTATGAAATATCGGCAGAGGCACTTTAAAAGGAAGCCTGCTGGTGCTTTATGTCTGGGATCCTTGATTCTGAACCTTATTTAGGCCATCAGAACCTGCACTTTTGTTGACCTTTGGGGCATACTGAAAAGAAGATCTATTTTTAGGGGGAATCGCTTAGGGGCTGGGTTGAGGAATACAGGGTAGTTAGTCCATAGAGGTTATTCTCTTATTTGGCAATTAATATTTTGTCACTTGGGGTTACATTGTGCAGGCACGTCATCTTCCTTTGTGTATTTTAAATAACTGTTAACAGTGCGTGGAGCTGCTGGGATAGGGAATGCAAAAGCATTTGAAAAAAACAGAAATGTGTGAAATAATCAACGTTTCATCCTCTGCGGCCTTATTGAAAGATCACTTCAAAGCTGTTAGTATGTGACATTTCTGATGCTGCCCTGGGGCCTCCTGGATGCCTCCTCGCTGTTCCACAACTGACACCACAGTGCTTCCTGGCAGTAGCATGATCCTCATGGTGCAAATTAAGGGCTTCTCCTTTTAGCCTGCTGTTAGACAGGCATAACCTAGTTGCTGCTCCTCTGTGCTCCTGCGGGATCAAGTTCACATGAGTCTACGCATCCCCTTTGTGCTTAAACGGTCAGCCGATTGCACAGAACTAAAATGTTTAGGGCTTGCTCCAAGGGTCACTGACGTCAAAGGAAAGACTCCCACTGATTCCAATGACTCTGAATCAGTCTTCAGAGAGCAAAATATTTACATCTCCCTCTCTCCATTTTTTCCCAAGGTCAATGGTCTCGAACCAATGGACCTACCAGCCTGGCTCGGTTGGGAAGCTCTTAACAAGTTCACTTGCTGAAAGCAGATGAATCAGGGAAATGCACCCGCCGCAGCAGAGCTGAGGCACCATTCATTTAATTGGACTTCTTATAGAAAGCTGCTGCCTGAACATGTGGACATGGCAACATCAGCCAAGGAGCCAGAGAAGTTGCATCTGAAAACCATAAAGTCTCCATTTATTCAGAGGTCAGTTCCAGTTCTCCGTCATGGAGGGCGTATTAGTGCCTTCCTCTATCTCACCTGTGCCACCTCGACAAACGAGAGGATAGGTAACAGCGACATTGGTTATCTTGCCAGCTTTTGGTTGTTTGCAGCTGCCAGCCGCTAAAGCTCTGAGATGCCAAGGCAGGAACTCTTTTGCCTTTGAAGAAGCTGTGCAGGGGACGCTTCCAAATCAAGACTGTGGCTGAATTTGTGGCTAGTTCGACTGCAATCCTGGTCAAAAGGTTCTACTGAAATAGCTTTCCTCCTGAGCCACTTTTACGGTCTTTGTCACTAGATGTCACTGCATACACAAGTGTGCGGCTAGGATTCCAGGCAATGCGCGCGCCAGTGGCCTGAAGACACAAGGAGTATTAAATTAGATTCGATCAGTGCTCCAATGAATTGAGTGGGTTCCTCGTTTGCTGTGTCAACTGCACGTCTTTTGATTTGGGTATCATTTATTTCTCACCATCACATTGATTACAGAACAGATACAGGTTGATTTGGCTTTAGAGCAAGTATTTTCTTGCTGACTTTAGCTTAGTATTTTTTTGTTAGACAAATAAGAGTAATATTAGTTAGTTGTTTCCTTTCATGCTTGCCCATTGTGAAGTGTACAGATATGGTAGGTAATAATAACTACACTGCACTTAACCAGACTCTGGTCACATTTCTCCAAAGTGAATCTATTTCATTATCATGTTAGCGGCAATAGGGCTGGCTGCTGAACGAATAGCTCAAATGTGCTCACAACATAGATCTAGATACTTCATCTGCATGCAACTGGAGACCAGAATTCAGCCAGCTATTCAACTTGAATCAGTTATTTTGTGTCCTTAGCTCCTTTTCTATTAGGGTGAAACTGCCCCATGCACAGAGCCCTCACAAAGTCTGTGAGCCAAAAAGTCCCACCTAAGACTTCACCTTTAGTGAATTATCCACCAACGGACTTTGATTTTTACAAATGTATAAGGAAATGTCTCACCAACATAGTTCAGCTGATAACACGTGAACTTGCTTTGATTATTTGCTATATGTACTTTGAGTTCTGCAACTGGTTGCCTAATTCACATACTATTTCTGCTTTCTGATTGGGTGACTAAAACTCGTGTAAACAGGAGAGCTGAAATCAAAGTGATTTCAAGATGACAACACAAATTTTCTCACTAATATATATTTGCAAAAGTCTTTCTGAGACTTCTATTCCTGCCAAATATTCTTTTGGACAAATTTCACACTATCATTCCTGGGTATTAAAAGGGTCGTACATACTAGTAAAGTGAATTCACAGGGCCGAACCTCAGCTTCAGTGTTACTCTCATTTATACCAGTTGACAATTTGGCCTACAGTTTATATTTGGCTGGATGTTCATATATACCTTTTGCAATTCATCTACTAACGCCTGTTAAAACATCCAATGATCTATCTTTAAACCACTTATTTTATGTTTCTTATATATGAGACTAATAGATCTTAAGAGTTCTTACAAGAGCGGTTTCAAAAATTGATGTATTTGGGGGGAATGTACTGAATAGCAAAACCAGAATAAAATAGACTCAATTCTGTCTCTAAGTCTCTGACTGCCAGAAACTGTAACTGGACAACCGGGGATGGACCACTGAAAAATTGTCCTGTTCTGCTCATTCCATCTGAAGCATCTGGCTCTGGTCACTGTCAGAAGACAAGACACTTGGCCAGATAGGCCAATTCTATGATCCAGGTTCGCCATTCTTACGTTTACGTTCTTATGAAGATGCTTATCAGCCCCAATTCCCAGTGAAGTCAAGGGGAATTAAAGGTGCTGCGCACGCTGTAGGTTCAAATTTTTATTTGTATAATTCTTATGGGGAACATATGACATACTTCCAGATTTCATCTGAATGCTTGTGCATCTCATTCTGAAATTTGCTTTCAACAAATGTTTGTATGAATTAATCTGAAATACTGAACATTCAGATAGTTGGAACACAGAAGAGAAACGGGCATCACCAAAGTGAATCTAGGTGCAAATTCTAACTAATAACATTATGGAAATGTTTTTGCATTATTTGCCCAACAAGACACAGTGGGCCAGACCCTTAGCTTCTGCATGGCTCCATTGATTTGTGTGGAGCAAGCCCAGTTTGCACCACAGTAGGCGTGTGTATGTGTGTAAGTGAAATATATGTATGGGCCTCAACCCACGCAGTCCTCTCACATGCGCATTTCAAGTTTCTCTTTCTGGATCCCCCCCTGATCCTTAGCTCCTATGGACATTCATTTTTAATAATCCATTTTAGAAAACCAATATTCCAATGATGGGTAAGATCAGTGCTTGACATACTGAACTCTCTCATCTATAGCAGCTTCTCTTCATTATGACTCACTTTTGAAGTTAATTACGTTCGCTGTGACTGCTATCAGTTCCAGTTCAGCAATAAAATCAGTTCAGTTTCAGCAGTCTGAAAACCTGAGTGAGGACAGCAGAATACATTATTTATTTGGTAAATGAGGCCCTGTTTGAGATATTAACCTAGAGACGTGAAAGGTACTATCTGGCTCCTGCACATCACTGCAGATTATCGTGTGCGATCAATCTCTTCATGGCATGTGCCATTGTGCCTTAACAAAACTCGTTTAGGTGGTGTATATACTTTCCAGCCAGCAGTAATAATAGCAGTGGAAAGGACTGCACTTCTGAAGCCATTCTAATAAACACAGAATTCGATTAATTTAGGAAAAAAGTATTCTGTAGAATACTTTTCTCATTGAATTTTCAATAGATTCAATTCAATAGGTTCAAAATTCAATAGAATTTTCTCATTGGAAAGGAAAAAAGGTTGCAGTGGCTTTTCACATCTGAAGATACTCAATAATGCTTTTAAAATAATGTGTTAGCCAGAATAAAAGAGAGACAAGGATGCCTCTGATTCTACCACTCTGCCTCAATTCCTCTTTCCCTATTGCTATTTCAATGGAGATCACAGGCCCAAAATGTTATGATGTGCTAGGAGCTCACCTAGACGTGACAATCCAGGCACAGGTCCTCCAAGGTGTTCAGATGCTTCCCTCTCACTGATTTTGATGGGAGGAGCCCCCCGTGCAGGATCTGGGCCACAATGTCTTGGCAAATCCTCCAGGCACAGTGCATCCCCAGCTTTTGGGGAGTTGTCCCAGTTGGTCAGATGGCTATACCGTTATTGGGGGGCTGACTATTTCCTCTCCCCAAGGTATCCCCTAAAAAGGGATACAGTTCTAGAGATTTAATTATACCACTGAGAGCTCTTAGAAACCTTCGGCAGTTACAAAATGGCTGTGCCACGTATAACATCCCCTCTATCCTAGATCTACAAAGTACTGCACACTCACATACAGGGACAAATCCTAGCCTCTCCTGGGACATTGGAAGGACCTAAATGCAAAGGAAGTGTCTGAGTTCCACTGCACTGAAGACAGGCCAGGGAGAGGCAATCAGGGAATCTTTCATCCGTTTGTCAATCACAGGGCACAACTTTCCACTGGCGCTCCTCAGATCAGCAAGGGAGAGGAATTGAAGGGTAGGGATGTGGAGGGGCAGGACTATGACCTGTGGGCCCAGACCTATGCAGATACACTGGCCACCCCCCTGCTAGTTTGTTTCTTTGGGTAGGCATGTGCAAACCAGCTGGAACCATTCCTAGAGCTTGCAAGTTTTCGTAAAGGCTCGGAAACAATTGTATTGGTGTTCCACATTCAAGGAAGGGAGAACCCCTTCCATGGAGCGTTGCTGATATCACCTTGGCAAGACCTGTTTATTCCAGGATCATGCAGGACGTCAACGTTTAGCCCTAAAGCTTCTTGGTTCCTATGTGGGGGGTGGATGGTTGTGAATTCATAACGAAGTGCAGAGTCTCATTATCACTTCATTGCAGACTATTAGTGCAGACACATGTAGAGTGTTTCTTTATGTCTACTCCATGATGCTGTGACATGAATAGACTGAAACACAAGGAAACCAATTAAGGAACCTTGTTACAGCTCAAATAGGGACTTGCCCGGAGCCCATTGCTACAACTTGCTCCTCTATGTGTCTGTGAGTCAGCACAGCTTGGACTGGCAAGCGCCGCTTGTACCAGGCAGCCACACATGGTCTGAACTTCTATCCCCTTTAATGGATACCATCTCCCGGCTCCTCAGTGTGTCAAAAACGCTAGTTTGGTTATGCTGGCATGTCAGTGCTGGATGGTATGTAGGTCTAAGTGAGCAGAGGACATTGCTCACTTCAGTCACCTGCTGGATTTGGCCCACTTTCTGGATAACTTTTTTTGAAATAAACTCAACTGGAGGGTTACTCTGTGGGATCTGCTAAAACGTCAACGAAGATCTGCTAGCCTCCTGTACAGATGTCGCCAAACAAGTGTTTTCACATCACTTGGTGTGATGGTTGAGCCACTCCACTATGCCCTGAGGATCCTTGTTGTTTTTGAGCACTCAAGTGCTAGCGGTGTGCAAGGAAGCTCTGGACCCAGCCCCAAAGAGGTTACGGACTAAACACAGGGGTAGCTATTAGACAGAACCATAACTCAGACCTTTTTCCACATGTAACATTATTTACCTCTGGTAGAAGCTACAGTGTTGTAGTTCTGGGAAGAACTAACTCCAGCAGTGACACTTCCAGGAATGATGTAGAAGACTGTTGGAGGGCTGGTCCTCGGAGTCCATTCTTTATCCATCGTTCCCCAACATACCAACTACTGCATATGCTGGTTCCTAAAGATCCCACTGCTCCGAATCCCCAGTAGAGATGGGGTAAGTGGGAATACATGCAGATGAGAGTTAGCTCATCTCTCTCTCCACTGCATCTGGTCTGTGTTAGCTCAGAGGCTCTTGTACAGAACTTTGTATCTGTTGAGACACAAGTGACTATCTGCTGTTGGCCGGTCTTTCAGTGCGGTGACCTGTTTCACATCTGAGGTCTGTTTTCCTCCACGGTATTGATTTTGAAACGACTGCTTTTCATTATCTGAGTCTGGGAACTTGGATTTCACTTTCGCACTTAGTGCATATCAGCATGGCCCAAGCTGCTGAACTGGGGAAAAATCAATGGTGAGCTAACTGAATTGGGACTTAATTTGTGATTCAATCAATGGATGAGGATTCAGGGCCTCATCTTGCTCAATGCAAGGTATTGCGAACCTCCAACCTACATGGATTTTAACCTTGTAAAAGAGGTGCACAGATCCTTAGAGGGCTGGTCTGTTTAAATTAACCCACTTCCAGGAGTAAGAGTTGGGGAAATTCATCAAAGCCCCCAATCCATTAACCCGACTATAGCTTGCTGTGGCATATTAGCATCCTCTGCAACACCCAGAGTGCCAGCAGTGACTGGGAGGTCTCTGGGGAGGGCAGCCAATGCTCTGTGGCCGTGGGGGGAAGAACGGTTTGGAGGATATAGGAGGGAAGGGGAGTGGGTCCACGGCTATTGCTTTGGGTTTACAATAAATTAACTGGGAGCAGGATCTGGCCTTGTGGCTTTATTCTTCATATAAAACGTGATAAATAATAATCATGGGCCCAAAGTGTTCCATGCTGGGTTAATGCATGCCAACCGTAGCCCCTCATTTCACTAGAAACCTGACCCCAAGCCCACTAAGTCAATGAAAGGACTCTTGCTGACTCCGATGGGCTTGGGATCAGGCGTTAGATCACCTCCATGGGAGATTTTCCAGCAACTTTGGTGGCAGACCGATGAAGCTGTTGGCCCCTCTCTATAACTTGATGATGATCTGTGTAAGAAGCTGATATTCAGAGAGGTTAATATTTGAAAATGGTTTCCCTCAGGGAAGCTGCCAGGTAACGTTATCATTTGACCAGAAGACAATCAAACACATTTTTTACCACTCTTTCTTTCCTATATATGTGCACCCTCCATTAAGCAAAGATTCACCTGCCATCAGTATGTCAGGAATTCATTCAGCTGTTAGATTGTTTTCTTTCACTGTACAATAATTGCTCTGTGGCTCATGTAATCATTTCTGAGCAGTTGGCCTGAGGCAATTAGTGAAATCCCTGCCCTCAGGTAGAGAATAAATAAAGGATCTGTCACCACTGAATAAACTGGGAAACAAATGCTCCCAAGGCATTTGCTGAAGCAGGTCACCAAGACACCCTAAGTTTGCTGAGCCATAAATGCACTGTGATGGAAATAAAAGCCTATAACATGATTTGGCCACCAACATCCTTAATTACCGGACATGCCATCATTTGATTCACGGTAGAATAAATGCATTTATTTATATTTTGAATGAGGATTTCCTGATTTCCAGATGAAGTCATGCCTTTATTATAGCAGCGCTGCTTATATTGCTACATAGTTAAGGTGGTGTTAGGATTTCCACTTAACCCCCCAACCTCCCCCTCCCCCCGTTTTCAGGGTTTTGTTATTACACATCTATACACATTTTCTGCCAGATGAAAGCTGGTGTACAAGGTCTTATCCCAGGAGTGGCACAGGCTCACTGTATTGTTTCCCAATTTCCCCCCCCCCCCAGTTTTTAAGTACGTTGATAAAGAAACAGAAGTTAAGTAGTAGCAAACGATTTCTTTTAAATGACACTACATCCCACCCAAGCCACCTCCTATAAATCTTAAACATAGTCTTGTGCTTTCGAATATTTGAGAAGAAATATTAAAAACTGCTCAGTGCTTTCGTCGGGGAGAATGACTGCTTTCCATGTGCACGGATTCTTTTTCACAACACTGCTATTTACTGTGGACTCTGCACAATTGATACGCTAGAGCTTAGATGAGGGCATTGCTGTAATATGCTGCCCATGAGGGCCCAGCATGGCCAATAGGTCAAGAGCTTGGGTCCAGCTCTGCCCTTATACTGGCGTAATTCAGAAGTAACTCTACTGAAATCAGTGGAACTGTTTGGGTGTAAGACCAGTATCTGAGAGAGCCAGCAACAGGCCCTTTATGCATTATTAAGCACTGCCACAGAAGCTTTCACACAATAGGCCGTAATGACTTCAAAGGGGCCGTTGTATTCTTTCCTGGGAATAATCAACATACAATGCCACCTTGTTTATCTGAAGGTCTCAGGTAACACCCAAAACCTTCTGATAAATGGGGGCTGAGATGAAGGAGGGAACTGGCCAGCTGGGTTTGAAAGGCTGCCCTCCAGGGATCCAGAACCCTTTCTACTTGTTGAAAACTTCAAGGCAGTCTTTTTGAAAGCTCATTAGCCAGCTCCCTCCCTTTAACAAGGAGCCCTGTTTTGCAGCCCCGCCTGTGCTAGAAGGATTGCACCCTTACAGCTTGCAGCTTTGTGGCTGCGTGCAGCCAAGATACACTGATGCACAACGTCCTGGTGCACCATGCCCACACAAAAGCACACCACGTTAGCCTTTCAGGTCCTGTGCATAGTTGCACCTATGCAACCATGCCCTCAGATAGCACCAAGCCTCTGTGAATTCAGACAGCTCCTTTGCACCCCCCGACCCCTGCACCATCACATAGAGTACCCAAGCAGTGATCTTTGGAGCCAATAAGCTAGCCATAAAGCAGTTTCCTAGCATATGTAGATTTTAGAGAGACACAAAAGACTGAAGAAGTGGCTGTGCTAGCTACACTTCATTTGTTCATTTGGTGCAGTGACCCGTCAAGTAAAGAGGCCCAAAGAAATCACAGGGAGGTAGTGGGTCTTAGAGCTCCCCTATGGAAGAAAAGGAGAAAACCACAGGCTAGGTTGGAGATTTGCTGATCTATTTCACCGAGCTCGTTTAGATTTCCAATTTTTTTTCTATTTGCTATTGATTTATTTTTTAAATAGGTGTTCTGTCGAATACTTAGGAGGGGGTGACCGATTGAAGGAACAGGACAGAATCCTACTAGGTGGCAAAACAGACCAGAAAAGAAAATGAAATGGTCAAACACTTTTTTGTTCAGTCTCCCACAAAAGTGAGAAAAATCCCGGTGAAGGCTGAAGCCCTGGTCTCATTTCTGTCTGTTGAACTTCAGGAGGGTCTCCAATGTAGGGGGGGGTCCTCAGGACTCACACAATACCTAGACACCCTTACCTTTGCTTGTCGCTCCTTCTATGGTCTCAAGTCAGACTCTCCGTGTTAGTGCAACCTATTTTTTTGTGGTTTAATAAATCACATGCTGCAGCTTATGTAATGACTCGGAGTGAATGATTGTAGTCTCTTCTGGCCCAGAGGTGGTGTCATCATATCCCAGCTCTGGAAAGCAATGGAAATCAATGGTTACTGCTGGATTCATTTCAGGCAGGCGAGGCTGTGTGGAGGTGGTGAGGGGCTGGCTCAGATCTGAAAAGTTTACTAGTTCCAGATGGAGCTGTTTACAGAAAATAAAACATTTTTCTAATCAGTTTGTGGCTCAAGTCTCCATCCCTCCCTTCTCTCCCTGACACAGACAAGAAAGACATGGCTGAGCATTTCTGATGATTGACACTCAGGCCTCGTTTTCTTCTTCCTCATAAAGCTTTGCAATCCCGACTACCTGCCAGAGTGTAAACATCCTTAAAAGCTGTGTGGGACTGTGAAATCACATGCCGCTCTGTGCCAGGTTTGCTCTTCTGCACAGCTAGCAATGAAATCTGAAGCTGTTCATTGCAGCACACATCCTCCTCATTAAAAGGCTTTCCCATTACATAAAAGTCTCTCATATAAAGTACTCTGGCATCCAGTTTGATTAAATCCCTTTGAAATCCTCTTTGTTGTAACACGTCTACATTGAAGAGAGGAAGGGGGGACTGGAAGGAAAAGCCTTGCTTCCCTTAAAAAGTTTTCATCTGCAAAGTACAGCAACAGAAGAAGAAGAGAAAAAGAACAGGCATAGAAAGTCCACAGGCCAGGGGCCAAAATCTGCTGGGCAAAGAAGGGCTGATCTGCCAGAACCAAATCTGGCTGAAGATTGCAACAAACTGCTTATGATTTCCATGCCCTTTAAGGTGGCTCAGGGCCAGATGGAATGCCAGAGCTTGAGGCTGGAACTGAAAATGAGGAGAGATGAGAAGAAATGTGGCCTCGCCCCCTCTCCCCCCCCCACGTCCCTGCACCAGCTTGCAGAGATGGCCAGTTACCAGGAGAAAGTGTAACAGGGGCCAATATGGCCCATGTTCCCCTGGAGTCGCTGGAGGGACAAACCCTGCCTCATACAAAGGGGCAGAGTCACTAGGGTCAGAGAAAGGGGACACAGCTTGCATCTCCTCTCTTCAGTGGCTGTCAGGGGCCAGCACATCCCGTAAAGCAAGCTAAGACAACCCTTCGGGCTTCCCTAACCATCTCCATCCCAAACCCCTCCCTGTTCTGGGGGCTGCTGGTTCTCCTCCTGACGTAGAAGTGCCTTGGACCGGTGCTACCCATGAGAGAGCCTGACACTAAACCTGTGGCTTGTTTGTACTGGCCTAGCCAGAGCGCTGGGGCAAAAGCATGGTGGTGACTGCCTTTAGCCATTCCTGCTGGGGAGGTAGAGTCACAACACAACCCTGCTATGAGCTGAAAAGGGCCTGAGTACCTCTGAGCCTGGCACTGCAGCTTCAAGTCCTGTGTGTAGTGACGGGGCAAAAAACCGCTGCTCCAGTGAGCTGAAATAAGGGACAAGCTGCCACAGCAGCAACTCTGCTAAAACCCCTTCTCCCAGCAAACCCCACAGGCCGAGGACTCTGCCGTGCACATTTACAGCACGCACTGCTTTCTCAGAAGTCAGTGCTTTCTTGATTAATGAGCAAAGCCAAACACTTAATGCATCAACGGCACAATAAAATAGCTTATGATGACTGTGAAAACGTGACCCAGTTTAAAAACAAATAAAAGGCATGAATCAAAGCCATATATCATATTTCTGGCCTGGCTTCAGCTCTGGGGGCAGCTCAAAAGGAGCAGGCAAAAATGATTTGTTTGCCTGAGACAACTGTCCCACTCTGACCCACAAAAAAAGAAAGCGGCACCCTTACGATAGGGAGCCCACTCTTTTGAAACTGCAGCCCCTAGATTCTGCTCCTCCCCATGTAACTCAGTTCAACAGACCCTCCTCAAAATCACTTTGATTGGGTGACACTTTGAAAGTTTACAAAGATGTTTTACTGAACAGTGCCCCGGGAGGATTCAAGTTAGAGAGCGGCAAATTGACTTCCTCTGGGTACTGTGTGTGTCTGGTGAGATGAAGACTAGGGTATACAAATTCTTCTTGGGAAGAAAATCTAAATAGTTGAGGTTTTGAGGGGGCAGCTTTTCCTTTTTAGTTTGCTTGTTTGTTTTGGGCTTTTTTTTTTTCCCCATTGTAACATTTGTCATTTTTCCAGTTTGTAAAAAGGTGATAGAAGAGAGAGAAATAGCCAGATGAAAGCAATTGACTGGCCCAAATTGCTAGGGTTCTGGAATTTAAGAAATGAAGTTTTAAAGTGAAACTAACTCTTCTCCGCTTCATAGCATAGAAAGGTGAAAATCTGGATGATGGGAGATGATGAATGAGACAAAACTGTAAGTTTCTCCTTTAATTATGGGGTAAGAGAAAGAGAAAGAACATTTCTAAATTGTTCTTGCTTCAGTGTGCTTCATGTTGAGAGCACGTACAAACAATAATAATGGAAATTTCCCATAGAAACCTGTCTAAAAACCAATTATGATTGTAGCTGAGAAATCAGGAATTGTTTTCACATGTAATGAAGCCGTGAGAATCATTTTCAGTGAAACTTTTTCAGGTTTCATGCCCAATTCAACACTAAAAATGTGCCTGAACAAACCCATTGGATTTTAACACCCCAAGCTGGTGGGGGTCCAAAATCAGATCTGGATCCCAGTTTTACAATTTAAATCCATCTCTATTCACAGCTTGGTTGGAGGGCCTGATTCTCCACTGGCATACATCTGCAAAGCTGTATCAGCTTCATTCTGATATACGTCATGAGAAGAGCTGACCCTGCTAGTAAAGGGTTTACTGTGACTCACCAGCCTTTTTAGTGGACCTGATTTGCGGTTTTTCATCAAAAATTACATCAAAATTGCAGCCTTGTGAGCCTTTGACATTAAGCCAGGTGAAATTCAGTGGCTGTGTTTCACTCTGAGGCTGGGAATATGAATCAAAAGACTGGGGATTTGAACCCATGTGGAGCAAAACCAAAGACAAGGCTGGCACACATCTCTGCACAGAGAAATTGCAGAGTTTCACTCAGTCTAATATTGAACGAGCTGCTGCAGAGCCCATACTTTCACAAACCTGTTCTGCATACGCTAGCATATCATCCATACCTTTGCCACTTCAATTAATTGGTTGGTGAGCTGGCCTTGACAGAATGTGACAAAGCATATTTGTATGTTTCATTATTATCTTTTATTCTCTTCCCCTCTGTCACCGTTGTTTCTCCAGTCTCTTTTTTCATTTGCTTTCTAGATTTAAAACAAACCTTTGGCAGATGCATTTCCTTCCCAATGTGATGCTGTCATACATGGTAGGTCTGTGCAAAATTATTTTACTCATCCTGTCCTGGTGTTTTGTAATCTCAGTGCCATGAACATTCAATCAAATGGCATTCCAATTTTTTAAGGAACATATGTGAATTAAATGAGGCATTTGCCGGGGAGGGGAAGATGAACAGACCCAAGAACGTTTTTAAAAGAATAAAATGAAAGCGTGACCTCAGATGGAGTCTTGTCCAGTGTTTCTCAAACTGGTTTGCACAGCACTTCCTGGAGGGTTGTGCAGAAAGCTGGCAGATGAGGTGGCACTTGCTCCTCCTCCATCTTTCCAGCTGCTCTTCATGGCAGGCAGGTTCTTCCTCGCAAAGAGCTTGGATGCCCTTAAAAGCAGCTGGAAACAAGGAGGAGGAGCCATGGTAGCTGCCTATACTACTGGAAATATGAGCCTTTCTCAGGGACTAGCGGTCCCAGCAAGACTGGAGCCGCCAATGGGAGCCAAAAATACGAGAGGAACGAGCCGCTGACAGTGGTAATAGAGAGGCCAGTAAAAAAGGAATATCTTCAGGGAACCAGGCAACTTCAGAGGAGGAGTGGGGAGCTGAGGACCATATGCCTGAAATCTTGTCTAGGGGATCAGAGGAGAAGAAAACCAGGAAGCAGGGAAACGTGTGCCAGGAATTAGGAGGCCCAGCTAGCAGGGGAAAACGTGGAGGGCTGAAGAGATGAGATGGGATAGCAGGGTGGAGAGGGGAACAGAAGGAGGACGGGAGAAGATGGAAGGGATGAGGTAACAGGGTGGAGGAAGGAACACAGCATGGAGGGGGAACAGAGAGAAGGGTTGATGGTGGCAGGGTGGAAAGGGGAACAGTTCGTGGAGGGGGAGCTGGCAATAGACCGTGGTTCAAAATCTCCTTGATGACATGTAGCCCGAAAGCTGACATAACTCGCCCAGGGCAGGGAAAGACCACTCCAGTGTAGGGGATGGTTGAGCACCCTAGCAGCCCCTCCTCACGCTCCTCCCTGTGACTGGTCTAAGCAGTAGGGCCAGAGTAAAGGGGATGTGGATCTGGTGCCTTTGCCCTCCACAGCTGATCTCCTGCAGCTGCTTTTCACCCCCTTGAAGCAGTTGACGGCTGGCATAATTTAGAGCAGATTTAAGGATTATAATCAGCGTTACAATCTCCTATTGAACTGCTTCAATCCTGCAGGCCTGGATTGAGCCCAGGACAAAACATGTAGCACTGCAAAGTCAGTTAAAAATCCAGTGACACCTGCCCCTCTCCCAGGTAGCCACGACTGTAGCTGTACAAACAGGAATGGGATGTGACGGGGAGGAGAGGTGGGGCAGGAGACAATCTCTCCATTAAAATATGCATCACGCACCATGAAAAAGTTGGAGCTCTCAGTTTAGTCAAATCGGGGATTATATCTGGATCATCTCCCTCCAGTAATCAGCTCATAACACAGAAGTGAACAATGAAGCCTTAATCCGATCCATTCCAATTAGCAGCTTTGAAAGCACCCCAGAAGTCACTGTTCCTATAAACATACTCATTTAAAAGGAACCTTTTAAGAATCATTAAGACAGGGCTGTTTTTGTTATTTCAAAGAGCTTCCAGTGACAGAAGGCTGCTGTACGGGGCTATGCACAGGAGAATAGATATGAATTACCCAAGTGGAGGAGCGAAACTTCTTAGGCGCTAACGTTTGAGAATGTTTATCATCACTGGGTCATGAAACAAAAGGGATCTCCAGCATTTCAGAGGGGATTGACAAAAACAGTTGCTGACATGAAGGCCTAGCATTTTTTGGAAGATAGCCTCATTAAAAAAAAAAGAAGTAAACGAAGGGAAGCTCACTAGAGAGGACACGGAGACAGCTTACGTGAAAGAACTGAAAATGAGCAGACGGAGAGATAAAAGGGAGGGAGGTTTTGCACAATAGCATATTCTCCTCTAAACCACCTAATTCTCTTACTTGGTATTCATCACTGTCAGGAGACTTTATGGCAGTGAATGAAGGCTTTATGTTTAGCCTCATTATCAGGTCAATGATAGAGGGCAGGCCATGCAAATGAAGTTCAGTACCAGAGATATGTTGTTAAAATGCTGCAATTTGTCAGCATTTAGATAAACAAATGAGGGGAAAACTGTGTGTGTGAAGTGACCCCTGCAGCTCTTGTGGGATATTTGGCCACTTGTTCAGAAAACTGTCTTCAAGGTCCCTGTTTCAGGCTGGTGTTGGTGGGAAGAGAAAAAACTCATTTAAAAACCAGTCTTTTTCATTAATAGCCTTTGACTGAGATAGCAGTAGGCCCTGGCTATTTAAAAAATCTCTTTGTAGCACTGCTCTTTGTTTACTTCTGCACTTCTCTTAAGCACAGAAATTCCTTTCAGCGAGCTCTTATGGGACTGATTCTGACCACGCTAAGCTCAGTGGTAAGCTCCCATCAACTTCAACAAGAGCAGGACCAAGGCCCTCTGTGCTGTGATGAGTTGAAAAGGGCACAATATTCTACTTGAATGGTTAATCCATGATGGCAACATATCTGAAAGAACATGTTCTTTCCTGATCATTTTAGTGTTCTAATCACTCAAAGCACTAAAGTAATGGAGGCAACCTTTCATTTTATTCCCCCAGTGTCGCCTTGTACCCTTTCCTCCCCATACTTAGTATTTTATTTTGCTCCTTTATGTTAATTTCAGGAATATTTGCTCTAGGGCTTATGTTGGCCTTTTTCCTGTCCGCTCCTACTCCTGGAGCTCAAGTGGAATACGTTTAAAGAGCAGACAAAGCTCCCTCGCTATGGACTCCATTCTCCAGTTTCTTAAAGGGTTTTTAATGATGCCCTGGAAGCCAAGCAAATCAAATCAAATGAATTGTAACACTTTCTGAAAAGCAAGATTATGCTACAATGGGGTTTCAATCATCTCCGGGAGTACGTCTGTCTGAAAGCAGGCCTTCCTCAGATTATACACAGCTGTTGATCGGCCTAATGCTTTCACAGTTTCCCTATGTAGCAGGAAAACCTTGGTGGCATGAGCTTGCCATCAATCTCAATCCCTTATACAAAGCAGAGTCACTAAAGTCTCATTTGCAGTCTCTTTTCTTCTTGGCCTACACACAAACTTTTCTGCTCATTTGAGGAGAATTATGTGGACTTAATTAAGTGTAGTAACTTATTGGTAGCATGGTGCCCGATCAATGAAATGTGCAGATGTGGAGTGAAATGATGGGGTAGCAGTGTTATGAAGAATACAAATCAGGGCCAGGGCTATTATTTGTACCCAAAAGAAGTTATTTGGGACTCAATTATCCCATTCATTGTAATTGCGGCACACCAGATGGTTACAGTGCAAAAGAGTCTTCCATGACCACGGCGTTCCATTGAGACCCTTTTCTTCTTCTCCAATTCGCCGTACGACGATTAGTTTCTTATTGGGTGTTTATTGAAATGAAGGGGGCTCATGAACAGAAGGTGGGGGAGGCCCATGAATCAAAATAAGAGACCAAAGCTCACCTCTGTTGTTTTCCAGAGCCCTTGAAATACTCGCCTCGCAGCTTATCTGCGATGACCTCCCCTCCCCTCAAGTCTCTCGCCCCCTTCACCAAATCCAGGAGATGGAAAGTGTTTCAAATCTGACCGGCTGCTGCGCCGTCTGTCAAAGCCTTTCCAGCCAAGTGAGCAGTTTTTCATTTAATTCATTGAGTTGTCCTCAATAAAATTAATTCCTTCTCATCAGCAGCATTGAAGCAGCGAGTGGGAACAAAACCAAACGAGGTTGTGAATATAGTACTGGTCATTAACCAGAGACACCCGACCCTGTCATCTGTTCATCCTTTTGTCTCATTGGGGAGTTCATGATTTAAAAGGAAAATAAAAGGGAGGGAAGAAAATGGGAAAGCCAAAGCTTAAAAGGCCAGATCCTGAGCTGGTATAAATCCACGCAGATCCATGGAAATCAATGGAGTGACACCAATTTACACCAGTTAAGTTGCTGACTGTAAATCTGGGAGGCACTTGCAGGTCTCACATAAGCATCTGTTTGGAAGGATGCTAAGCAAGGAACAATCTGTTTTAGCGGCATCTGACATGCGACCTTCACATGAGTGGGAAGGGGGGGCGATTTTGACGCATTGTAGCCATATGTTGCCCATTTAATTTCTGAATCATCCGCTCTTGAAAAAATATTTTCTGAATTGACTCACTCAGGTAAAAGTCCTACAGATGGGACCAGCCCAGCCCAGCTGACACCAGCTGCTCTTACATTGTTCAGAACTCCTTTCGCATGGCAGAATGCAAAATATGTCGAATCTGAGTTGTGCAGCTTAGCATTTTCCCCTGGCAATAATCATCTTCCAACCGGTCCTTTCTCCCTAACCCAGCAGCACAGTGGTACCTCTAGGCTGCAAGATTCAAGGGAGAAGGAGTGTGTAGGCTTCAGTTTTGGTGTACCTGTTGTTATGGTTACATTTGTTTGTTAAATATAATGATGGTGTTGAGTGTAATGCATTTATATGACTTTCCTGCCGAAGACAACGGCATAGCTCTGGTGGCGTCTACTTGAAATTTGATCGTGTGGTTTCAGAGGCTGGCAACCACATCCTACTTTGGGGTTAGCCAAATAAAAGTATATTTTGGTTTAGTGTTGCTCGATTTGAGGAAATGATGGTTATGCTATTTGGGCCAGAGTTTATGTTTACTTAAACTACAGCAGCCATGAGACAGAGTCCATTTTTCCTAACTTAACAAAAGAAAAAAATAGTACTTTGCCCTAGAAGCATATGAAATGTGATTTTTTTTTAAAATCATTTTCTCAAAGGGTCTTTCCTGTTTAAAGATACAGACATTGCAATGCCATTTGGACACCTAACCCTAAATTGAAATGACACTAAGCTGCAACCTACTAGCCCAAGCCAAGAGTTGCAAGCTGTTTATTATTCACAGACACATACGGCTTGCTGACGTGTATCACATCGATCTAATTTCAACCATGTCTTTTTTTTAATAAACAAAACATGCTGTACCCGCAGAGCAATAATCAAGTAATGATAACATCTAGGTTTCAGACCACTTATGGAACAGCAGGATCAATTTTTCTCCTAAAACAATAACAAAAAGAAAAAAAAATTCCCAACCTGCCTGTTTGGCCACTGTTGGATGAGAATGGGGCAGATTTTAAAAAATGGGAAGAGAAGTAAATATCCCCATTCATGTAGACTTTATTTACCCTTATATCCTTAGTTGTGCACTAGGATTCAAATGCTGCTCTAAGATCTGTAGCTCAGAGAGCAACATCCACTCACTTTACAAGAAAGGCACACCAGGAGACAGAAAGCTAAGGAGAATGGTTTAAGGTTTCATTGTTTCCTTTTCTTGTCATAGTGCCTACTATAGTCACGGTGGGTTCCCATAATCCTGTTTTCTATCTCAGTTACACTCTTTGCACACGAAAGAGATCTCTGAATTGCACTGGCTATGAATTAGAGCAGGGTATTTGCTATATTGTCTAGTTTAGGAATAATACTTTGCACTTATGTAGCATTTCACATCTCATATTTCAACGTGTTTTACAAACGTGAAGACTCACAGATTACATTCCTAAGTAGTAGGCAGGTAAATGTTACTAGTCCTGTTTTACAGATAAATTGCATCACAGAGAGAGTAATTGACTTGACCAGAGTCACTTTGCAAGTTAATAGCATTGCTGGGAATAGAACCCAGGAGCCTTAATTCTTGTCATTGTCTCTAATGAACAGGCAACTTGCCTTCCACTCAGTGGATTCACTAGCAGTATCTAGTGCACACTTCTAGGTATGATTTTTCTAACATGGGAGCGGGGCACAATAGCTCCTCAATATAAATAGCATGCAGTTATTGCTTTAGTGCTCTAAAGAGTTGAAACAGAAATTTTCTTCAACAAGTCAAGCAGCCGTTCCATCATGAATTAGGGACTAAACATTCTGCTTTTTTAGACTGAGGATAAACTTCTTGCCCCACTGATATCCATGGCAACCCTCCCATTGGCTACAGCGGGGACATGGTTTTAACAAGTGTCCAGCATAATTCTATACTGAACTGTGCTGAAATAACAGTATCTGTAGTGGGACCAGAACCACATTCAAACACGGTCACAGTTAATAGAATTGTGGCACAGTTTTCGTGGCCATGTGTTTTTCTGAAGTGAATCATGCTAGCCAACCTGGGAAATAGCCCATACCACCGTAGATAAACTATAGTGTAGTTTTATATCTTGAGTGTCAGAATAATTTATCTCCAGCCAGGTCGCAATTACACTGTAAAAGTGCCAGGTTTGGGGGTATTGTAGCCACCCACCATGGCTTTGTTCTCACAGTGAAAACTGATTCACATTTCTGTAAGGCCCAAGTAACTCTTCTGCCTGCACTACAATTAACCTGCATTTATATCAGCATAAACGAGAGCAGATTTTGGCCCATGGTTGTGAGCTGCTGTTGGTAGAGTGCTGGGACCTGAAGAACTGAGGCATTTAAGAGTGCCAAATGGGCAATTTAGTTCAATGAAGAGAGCCCTGAGGAGTCAGGACGTTCGTGTGCTGACCTTCTGCACACTGGGCCCATGTTAAGCGCCCTCTGCTCCCATATCACTTTGACTTTTCTCTATTGTTATTTTTTTCATTAATATTTCTGTCGCCTCCTAGAGGCCTCAACCAAGCCAGGGGCCCATTGTGCTAGCCCCGTACAAACACACTACTAATGAGCTTCCCTGTTCTCACGTGCTTACGGTCTGAGAGACAAAGGTTGCAAGGGAGAGCAGGGCAAATTGTTTTCTTTTTCTCTTCTTTTTTTTGTAGCAAAAAATGCAGTTTCAGGGTGACCAAAGCTACCCATGAGTTTGGGTCAAACACTGCAAATCGTTTCCGCCGAATGAAAAACAAGGACAAAAAAGTTGAAACAAGGCATTTTGACATTTTCGAAACCAGTCTCAACATTTTGTTTCTAAAGGAGCCATTTTATTCAGCAAGTGTCTGTTGAAGTGGACGTTTTGTTTCAAAATATTGTTTCATTTGAATCAAAAATTTTTTTTTTATTATTTTTTGTTTTGGTGAGAAAAAACAATAAAAAACCCAGCTTTGTTGTTTGTTTTTTGTTTTGTTTTTTCCAGTTTGGCCACTTTGATCCAAAATATCCATGATTTGCTTGGCTCTAATAACAGATGGATGAAACTAAAAAGCATGTAGAGAGGGGAACCTGGCTAACAAAACTAGGTTCTTTTATCATGATCTAGGGACCCAATCCTCAGGGGACATAAATCAGCAGTGTGCCATTGGTTTCAGGAGGAATTGCACCAATGACACCAGCTTGTGATATGGTCCCAGCCACAAACACAAGCAATAGCAGTAATAATCACAGTCGTTAGCCTTATATATCAATTAAAGGGAGCTCTTCTATTAGTGTCATTAATAAGAAAGTATATGTTGGATTCATTTTATGTCCTTTGTTTTTAAGAAGTAAGTTATGTCTCGGGATGAAATTTTGTTTCAGGATTTCAACCGAGATTGCCCTCAATGCATAGAGGAGCAGAGGGAAAATATTTATGATGTTGATTTGTCTTGCATAGCAAGTGAAGAAGTTTTTATCCCCATCTGTTTCGTCTTTATCTTACATGTTAGTGGTGATAGACCATTTGTTTTACATAGGTCTTGAGTCTGTGGTCCTTATCATGAGTAATATCTGTAATCTTATCGTGAGAAATATTTGTAACAAATCTGAACTCACATGAAACTTACTCCAGAGAGAGGTTGGTAAAGGTCCGTCAAACTGGTCAATACATACGAGGAGTTCTAGTTCTTTGGAATGTGTCTTATTAATGCATACTTATATATCATCTGCAAAGCATGGCTTCTTTCAATTCCTCCCCCCCCCTTTTATGCCTTTTATTGTTTGGCTCTGTCATACATCGGCTGTCAGAATCTGGGCGTACATTGGCTGTCAGACGTTCACTTGCAAGATCAAGAGGTGCGGGGTGGAATTATAGCCCATTTTATGGAGGATCAGAAATATATAGTTCCAGTTGACTCTGTCAGCTGTTGTTTTTCCATACCTCAGGAAATGGCTGAAGTGGGAATTATATTTATGTTGATCAGTGTTAAGTTCAAAACCAGTCATTTCTTTTTATGCCTATTAATTTTATTACAAATACTGTTTGGTTAGGGTAAATTGTTTTACTTGTAAAGGTTTTCAGGCCTGAGAGCCATTATTTTCCAAAGGATGGGTAATACTTACATTGGCAATACTTAGATTCTAGTGTTGTTGAAGTTTTGCGGGTTTTCAGGATTATATAAATAAAGAGGAGCTTTATTTTAAAAGATGACTTGTAAAATAAAAAAATAAATCCACATTTATTGTGTCTCAGTGACTTTCGCTTCTTATTTGTTCAGTTCATAAGTAAACGGATATTTTTCCCCCCTAATTACCAGGCTGATAAATGAAGGGTGAAATCCTGACCCCATTGAAGTGAATGGAAGTCAGGAATCTGAAAGTCAAGCTGGGTTCTTTTTGGCTTGCGCATCTCTAAAAATGAAGACTTTGCAACCAGAACGTTGTTCGCAATTCTGCTGATGAAGCATAAGCCAGAACAATATCATCTCAGTCTCCTGGCGAGGCAGGGCTAACAGCAGGGAAACGTTTTTGTCTAACTCAAGTTTTTGGGGCAGCAGTGCAGGCATTAGAAGAAGGGTGGTCCAGCGGTTAGGGTGCTAGGCTGGGGCTTAGAAGACTTAGGATCAGTTCCCTGCTCTGCCACAGACTTCCTGTGTAACCTTGGGCATCACTTAGCACCTCAGCGTCTCCCTTAGTGCAATGGGTATCCCTACCTCCCAGGGTTGAAAGGATGAGATCTCGCTACATTTAAAACAAGACTGCTGGATTCTATAGCAGGGGTTCTCAAACTTTTTTTGCTGGAACCCCTTTGAAAACGTTTCAGGCTGTGATGACCCTCCTCCATCAAAAAGGTGAGGACCCTTCCCTCCTCCATGCCATGCCACCCTTACTTCTGTGCTGCTGTTGGGGGCAACGTTGCTTTCAGAGCTCGGTACCTGGCCAGTGGCATTTTGGCCACCCAGCTCTGAAGGGCTTGGGCTGTCAGCCCCATGCATTTTTGGCTGCCAGAGCCCCAGCATGCATGAGGGCTAACAGCTTGCAAATCCCCTATAATAATCTGAGGGATCAGATCCCCAGTTGGAGAACATCTGTGCTACAGTAATAGGGGCTGTCTAGGTTCCTGAGATAACTGTGGGATGACAGTGATGGGGGATCCCCTAATTCTTCTCCCTAAAATATAAAATAGCTCCAAATAAACCAGTGTCACTCAAGTGAGACTTGAAGTCACAGGTCCCTGTGGCAGTTAAATGCTAACGGTTTAATCGGGAGTCAGATCAGATTGCAGATGGGATCTGTGGTCAGTCTGTCCCAATAGGGCCCTCCTGGTTCTACCTGAAGAATCCAAATACTGGGTTATTCTGCTATCCCCACCCTTACGCCAGCAGCCCCTGGAAATGAGTTGAATGCACAGGTTTGTTCCCTTTCCTTGCGTGCACCAACCTTCCTAATAAAAGGGTCACCTGTGGCTTTGCAAAAGCCCCGTAGATTGGACATCACACAGTCATACTCTGCTGTGGGAGATCTCACTCCCACCCCCAGCCCTCTACAAGGCCCAGTGTATGTTCCCCAGTAACACTGGCTGTGTCATTTTAGTGGGACAGAGTGATTCCCCACCCCTGCCCACAGTATGAGGAGTGCAGGATTTTCTATGCCTTCTGCATGTGCTCCTCTGCTTCCCTTTGGCTGTATTTAGGTGTGGAGATGTTGCCGTTTGGACCTTGGAATAAGACGAAGCTCTGTCGCCATTGCTTCCTTGCAGGGTGGGAAATCTTGGGTTTGTAACAAAGACACAGCCTTTCATGAGGTTGAAGCATTTCCCCCAGGGCTGACAAAGCTGACTGTGGGGGATGGAAGGCTCCTAGTTTTTTCTTCGCCCCCCTACACTTCCCTTTTCTCCCACCCCCAGGCTCTCTTTGCCCCATTTTTTGGCAGACTCCTGCAACTGCTGCGACCTGTTGACAGCGCCACCCGATGTGTTTCAGCAGAGCTAGGGAACGGCACTTCCTGATGCACTGCAGCGCTGGCTATCAGTGGTGCTTTCATGGAGAACTCAAACTGTTGAAACAGGTTGTAACTCTGTGACTAAAGTCTCGAACCAGGCAACACGAAGCAAAGGCTGGGCTCCTGGCCAGACAGAAAAGGGCAAAATAATGAAAGAACCCCCCACTATTGCAAGTCACGGGATGCATGAAAAGAAACCTAACCTCCCCCCCACACACACACATTCTCCATGCTAATTAAGCAATAACGATCAAGGCACAGAGTATTTCCTGGGGACTAATAACTAACTGGGAGGAGAAGATGACCCCAGACAGTCATTAATCCCCAGGAAATGCCCTGCATCTAGGTTGTTATTGCTAGTTCAGGCTAAATACGTGAGAAAAGTGGTTTAAAATACTCTAGTCCATTGGGCTTTAACTGTGTGCTTCTTTTTGGGACTGTGAGCATGCTAGACGATACGTTCCCAGGTCCACCAGCCAATCAGATCGTGTGAATTGCGTCCCCTTAAGGTTATAAATAAAACTATCAAATCAGAGCTTCTTGTAGGCACTTTGGTGTCGCTGTAACTTACTGTTCTTTCTATCAGTTACAGGGCCGGATCCTGAATGAAGATCAGCAACTTCACCTCCATTTGAAACCAATGAGAGTCAAGGGGGTACAGCAGCTCACAGGAGTTCTGGACACTTAGCCCCTTCCAAGGAAAGCCTGCCCTTCCCAGATTTGGCCCCTTTAGATGGAGAATTAACTTGTTAAAGGACTGGTTCTGTATCGTTTATTTCAACTGCGGTTTTTTCACTCACTTCAGTGGGAGCAGCATTGAGAGTTCTTTATTGTAGGTCCTGGTCCAGCATGTGCTTAATTTTAAGCATGTGCCTAACTTTAAGCACATGAGTGCTCCCATTGACTCCAAGGCGCCAACAACTAGAAATTCTCTACACTTGGGGCCCAACCCTTAAGTGCATGCTTAACTCCAAGCATGCGAGGTACTCTTGAAGTCAATGGGAGGACTCAGATGCTCAAAGTTAAGCACACACTTAAGTGTTTTAGTGGATTGGGACTATATGGCAGTGACCCTGATACCAGGAGTAATCGCTGTACTCTGATGATAGTTAAATATCCAATGTAGGATTTGAGCCTTATCGTGGCATTGGGAACTTCCTCACCTTAAATATCTCTGTGCGAGTTCCTGTGTGCAGATCTACTTTATAGTTGGGGGGGTCATCAATATAAGCATCAGTTTTCCCTAAACTGTTTTATTGGAAGGGACATGGTCAGAGCTGCTTAAGCCAAAACTTGAGCTTTCGTAGAAACAAACCTTGAGATAAACAAAAATGTTCCCATTATTGTTGTTATTGTTTGAATGCTAATTAAAACTGTGGTTTTGTTTGCCATGCAATATTCCCCTGTGGCGTTTGCAACTCAGACATTGCATAACAACTGGGAACCGGAACTGACCATGAAGAAAAGTGAAAGTGGTCAATTTTCATTACACAAAACCACAAAAATGATCTTAGTATGAACGGTGCAAGATGAATTATATATATTTTTTTAAATTGGTACAGCTTTAATAATTAAAGAGTTAGCAATGCCACAGGTAAGAAAATTTGTTCTTTAATAGCATAGGCCTTTTAATCTAACATAACCCTTTAAAAATTATGGACCCTTTTCTCCACTGCCCTGCACCTCTTTCAGCCAGCTTTAGTCAAAGTCAATACAAATTATTTTAACCAAATAGCTCGGCAATATGGGCCTGGAAGTCTCACAAGAACAGTCTCTCACTGTTCTCCTGCTTCAGCCATCAGCAGAAAATAATCTGTAAAAGCACAGACTTCGAAGTCCTGATACAGTGAACGGCTGCCTGACCTCAACTCCCACTTAATCCAGTGAGAGTGGAAGGCACCTCATAGGACTGAGCTAATGAAAAAGAAAAATTCAAGTTCAGCTCTAATTATGAGGAAAAGCTTGCAGTGTTTTTATCCAAACAAGTTCAGCTCATCTCTAATGACAGCATCTATATTCAGAAGAGAAGAAAGCTTCCTAAATCAGAGCCAAGTATTGCAGAATGCTAGTACCCTGAAACATTTCTGTAAGAATGAGTAAAGTCCAGCTGTGCATGGAGTTCTCCCTACATGCTTTCACAAAGTCCCTGCTTTATCCTCTACATAAATCTCTTTACTCACAGCAATATCAGCCTCTTGGGTTAATAACATAATGTCACCATTCTGGTAAGATTTATATAGGAAAACTACCCTGAAAATTGCCCAGCCATTACACATTCCTTTGGAATCAATGTAACCCTGTAAATTATATTTAAATACATTCACATTGACGTTCATTAGTGGATGTTTAAAACGCAGTATTACAGAGAAGAAAAAACTTGTAACTAAAACCTGCTCATTTAATGCTTTTTTTTAAAGAATGGAGTAAATATATAGTGTCTTCTTACATTGGGGGCTTGGGACATGCTTGTTAGATGAAAATTAATAATCATTCAGAAAAAGAACCAACCCTATTACTAATCCATACCAAACAGGCAGTCATTCGGTCTACAGTTTCACATTGGCCTATTTCTTATTAGCCAGGCTAAGCGGGCATCGAGGAGCTATCGTCTGTCAAAATACCAGCAGGAGGAACAATTGACAAAGCCACCACTTGAGAATGTTGAGTAAACTGGGTAGAGTGTAGTGAAAGAAGTTAATGTGCAACCTGGCACGCAGTGCCAGCCCAAGCCGTGAGAACCACTTATGTGATAATTGGTCCCTCACAATATCTTCTGCTCTGTAAAACATTGTCTTGGGCTTGTCTTTCAGCACAGGAACTGATCTCTTTGAGAGGCAATGAAATAACCTCCCAGCCAAAAGCCCCCACCAGCTGACACGGTAGGAATGCAGGTGGGAAAGCTTGCAATTTCTGAGAGGCAACAAACAGTTTCAGGTAACTCCAGTCTCGGCCAGGGTCAGTGGAAAAAAGCAGGCAGTTTTTCTGAAAGAAAGAGTAAATTAGTGTGTGTATAGGCATCATTTATTCAGCTCAGAAACACGCTGTCTCTGGGATTCATGGTCATACCCTCAGCTTTTATCTTCCTCAGTGTCCAACCTTAAAAACATCCTCTTATGATATTGTTTGATCACCTGGGAGGGGAAGAAGTATAAATCAGAACAGTAACAAAGACATTACAGAGCAGTTATACCTACTAAATATGTGCTCAGATACTGGGTGGGGCATGATAAATACTTGGATGGATAGGTGGACAATGACACACATTGTGGCAAATTTGTCTTATAATCAATCCAGGATTCTCTAGGTCTTTCTATTTTAATTTCTGTATTGTTTTTTTTCCAATTTTGTGGGAAAGGTGAACAAAACTGGAGTAGTAAGATAATCATGATTAATAATAGGAGACAACTCATATATACATATATATTTATGTGTGTGTATATACTTTTTATATATATCCAATATATATCCATATAGGGCTTCTGTTTGTTAATTTCATTTTCTGGGGGTTATTTTTAGCCATTTTTTAGTTCTTTGCAGAAGTCCAAATATCAGGGATTTTCCTCTTTGTATATACATGTCGTGTACTATGATACACATCTTGTTCCCTCTGTTCCCCAGCATACACCCCCAAATTACCCCGTCTTCTGGTGCTGTGGCAGAAGGCACTTGGAAACCTTTCATAAGAACCACGAGCGTCTACACAGATCAATTAAGGCACAACATATTAATGCGCTTTAGAAATCACAACCTCAGAGTTCGCATTACTGCGCTGTGTAGACAAGCCCTTAAGTATAAGCCAGGGCGCAGTGATGTTTTCTATATAAATAAATTGTGCTTGGAAAAGGGAGAAGTCAACATGAACTGAGTAACCATTTCTAGAACCATTTCTTCCACTGTTTATTGGATAAACGTTAATTTATTTATTTTTTAATTGAAGGTGTTTTATCAGTGTTTATTGGTTAAAAACCTACAAACAGAAGCCACATGCACTTCTTTATTAAAGTTTCCGAAAGAGAAGATTTCATTCCTTGGTGCCTTCTGGCAGATAAACTTTCAGTTCTGAAGAATAATGTGGAAAACAATCATTAATCGTCAATATTTCTTTGAAAAAAACTGCCCTCTACACCAGATCTAATCAATAGAGAGGGCAAGAAGAAGGGGGAATCCATGTGTGAGCTTGTGCGTGCGTGCCCATGCTTACATGGGCACTCTCATAGGGAAATGTAGAGCATACTTGGGAGGGGAAAACTGAAATGTGTGTGCTGGGGAATGTGGAAGTTGGCAGGGAGGCAGAAATTAGAGGGTGTAGCAGATTGTCTGGGGTTACAGGAGACTGGGGTAATTCGGGGCATGTATTCAGGGGAATAGATGGGACAGGAAATGTAATACATTCTGGTTCCTTTGTGCAGTAGGAATGCAAAGCAGCTATAAATTCAGCTTAAGTGGCTGCTTTGAGCTGCTCCCAGGGTGTAAAGCAGCCAGTCCACATGTTTTGATTGATTGGGCACTCAAAATTAAAATGAAAACAACAACAACGAAAGCAAAACCCCACAACAACCCATTGAAAACTAATGCTAAATAGCTTCAAATCATTAGAAATATCACATGGCGACATTCTCTTTAAGTTCCTTCTTCAGTCTTCATGTTTGAATTTGGGAAGAAAAAGAAAAACGACATTAAATTGCAGGTAAGGTTGAGAGCACACATCAGTAATTTAGGGAAAAAGCCATGACAGTGATGTTGTAATATCCCCAAAACAAGCATTTTCAACACTGACCATTCAGAATGAAGGTTAAATTTAAAAGCAATCCCAACATACTGAGGTGAGGAAATGCACAGTGAAGGCATCCCAAACGATGTTAATCCTGCCCTGGAGTGACACAATGAGGGGGGAAAAGATATCATGTGTCTTTACAAATCTAATCTAAACGGTACCACAAACACTAAAATGCCTTCATCATAAAACATACGACAAGTGTCCCAGCAGGGTTAGCTGTGCATCTCTAGACGTGAAGAAAAGTGTCTAGATGGATTCCTTGACACCAATAGTTTGAGAGGGTTTACAACTTGCATGATGATTGGCATTCTGGTACAGCTTGTGAAACCAGCACGCTTGTCTCATTTTTCAGTAGATTTGCATCAGATAGCTACATACTCTTTATGTCCATATCACATCAGCCAAGATTCCATCTACTTTCCCGAGGGACTGAGCAAGGGTACATTCAATCTACCACTCTGAAGAATAGGTTTATGTCTCATAGTCCATGCAGAGATTTGGACTCTTCACATCATCATATTCGTCTCATCAGATGAATTCAGTAATAGCTGCATTAAGTCTGAGCTACATTTCCAGCCAGAAAACAGCCAGATACCTTGTAAGGCAAAATGCCTTAGCCTAAAGGATATATTTACCTCTGTGCAGAATGACAGCTAAGGGCCTATGCACCACTTAATGTCTATTTTGAGGGGTTAGAAGAGACTTCAGTTGTGCACATGGGTGAATGTCACCCGAAATGGGAAATTAGGTTACTATCCAAAGATGGCTCACGCTGAACTTCAACAGGGACCTCTGAGACGCTCCTAAAAGGGGATTTTCTTGAGAGAAATGGCCTGGTTTATAGCTACTGGAAAATATGAAATCAATGTATGTCTTGGCACATCCGTAGACCCTGAAAAGTGGAGGAACAGGCCTTTTTGTTTTCTAATGATTCAGAGAATTGCAGCTTACCCTTAAAAAGTGGGAGACCTAAATGTTTGTAGAGCAAATACAACTTCTTTTGTGACAGAAAAGTTCCCATAGTAGAAGTTTCTAGGCATTATGTTTTTTAAAAATAGTGATCCTTCTGGTTGTTGCTGTTTTCAGGAGAGACGTTCAACCACAGGCCCCGGTATTCCACTCAAATCTTTGTATGTAGGGCGTGGTCAGGTCCCATTAAACTGAGGAGAAAATCATGGCTGACTCATGACACGTTTTCCCTCGATTTCATCAAAGCTTATGTTGGCTGGTGGGCTTCCTTTCTCGGCACCGTCTTCTCTCCTGATCCATTCTACCTCGCAGCAGCCTCTGGGGGCCAAATCGGTGTGGTCTAAGCCTCTGCCATTGTATCGCTGCAATTTACAGCTCTGGTAAAAGCATTGACTTCTTCGGGCATGGTCAGGTGATTGACACCCATGGTACTGGTCCTACAGTGAATAATTCAGGTGTTTGGTACCCAGATTAATCATAACAATAACCCTTAGCACAATTTGCTGAGGCAGATGAAGCATTGTCTTGCATCAGCGCCAAAGCCAAGCCAACGGCATGACAAAGAGAGGAAATGAAAGGAAAAAATAGAAATTAGATCAATTTCCCTTCCCTTTCCCTCCCCTCCATCCATGGGTGAGCTCCACACCCCATTCCAATGCTGCGCAAAGGGCCAGAGAGGTGTACCGGGCCCTAAAAACCCTATGTACAGGCAGGGAAAGATCGCCTCAGCAAAGGCACTTGTTGAGCCTGCCATAATGCGGTCTTTCAAGGAGCCCTTCACAAGCCCTGGTGTAGAGGGCATGCCGGGGTAGTGCTGCAGCATTCATCCCTGTGGAGCTTCAAGGTGTAAGGCAGTCCTGGGGAGGAAGCTCTAACTTAGACCCCAAGGACTGTCTTAGTTAGGCCAGGTTCTCTCCAGTCTTTGGAATAGCTCAGGACTGGGAAGGCCCAAAGGTGGTTCACAATTATCATAACCCCGCCTCCTGCTGCGCTGCAGGTTCGGTGCTGGGCCTCCGTGGGCCTCTCACTCCACGCTTTCTCTGTCGCCGGTCTGGGACGGTGGAGCGGGTGGAATGATGGGCAGAACCATCCTTTCAATAATGTATATCTGAACCAACCCGAAGCAGGCTGCTGCCTTTAGCATGCTGCCTGCATTTTGGCCATCAGGCAATGAGATCCTCATTCTGGTCTCGCTTCTGTTGGTTTTCAACTGGCGCAAACTCCCTTGCCTTGAGTGGAGTTACTTCTGATTTACACCAGGGTCCCTGAGAGCAAATCCAGTCTCTTGCTCTTTCATAACCAGACTGTTAACTAGCTGAACGCAGAGGAATTCTAGATGGATTTAGAGTTTGGATGAATCTGTAAGCCACCACTAGCATACGACACGTTCTGCAGAAGAATGGATATAGCTACCCACATCTGGCACCCAGGTTTCTCAGCAGATATTTGGTGGCTTGCCAGCATCTGGGTCTATTGTGGGCATCCCCCAGTTATTTATCACCCAGGGATAGGTTTGCCCACTGGCATTAATAATAATAAAATCCTCCTCCTCCATAACAAACGAAAGGCTGGAACCAGAGTCAGAATCCTACATAGACCACCCTCCTCTTCATCTGCTTGGCAGATTGTTTGTATTGCACTGACGTGGGTACAGGGGATACCACCGGCTGGGAGTCCTTTAGTGCTTGTCAGTTTTCCAGCAGCTGGTGGAGGAGAAGAAGAGGAGGGGGAACAATGGGGTCCTTGATGTTATTCAGCTGTAGCAATAGTTTTCAAAGACAATGGCCTGGTCTATGCTACGAAGTTCGGTCGACGGAAGCTGCTGTGCATTGAGCTAGATGTGCGTGTTTCTACACTTCACTTGGTCTCCCACTGACGTCAGTGCCCTCATTACAGCAGCACGGTAACGCCACCACCCCGAGAGGCATCGAGCTATGGTTGATGTACTGAGGTCAATGCAATACGAGTGTAGACGCTATGTTACTTAGGCCATCCATAGCAGTCCGGCAGCAGCTCTCCCACAATGTCCAACACTGATGGCTCTGGTCGCAATTGTGAACTCCTTTGTCCAGGGGTCAAAGAGACCAGAAAATCCCCCTCCACCTTAAAGACCCACCAATTTTGTAAATGCCTTTTCCTGATTGTCCAGCTTGGTGAGCACGCCTAGAAGCTCTCCACTGTATATGCCACTGTCCAGCTGGCCATGCCAGCCACACGCTCCAGACACACTCCAGCTTGGAGTAGACAGGAGATATTCGCTCTCCTGCGTCTGTGGGGAGAAGAGTCTTGCTGGCACAGGTACAGACCAGCCATAGAAATGTCAACATCTTTGAGCAGATTGCACGGGGGATGCCGGAGAAAGGGGTACGACAGGGCCACATGAAAGCCAGGGAGCTGCGGCAAGCATATCAGAAGGCCAGGGAGGCCAATAGTCAATCTGGCATTGAGCCACAGACCAGCCGCTTTTACAAACAGACTCATGCTATACTTGGGGGAGACCTCCCACACCCCACAAAGCACTGCTGATACCTTGAAGAAGCCCAAGTCTGAGGCCCTTGGCATGAATAGTGAGGACAAGGGGGAGGTGGAAGAGGAAGCAGATGGGGGACATGCAACTGTAGTGTAGACGGGGCCTCCAAAGTTCTGCTTATGAATAGGGTCTGAGGGTAGCTGTGTGAACCGAAGGGCCAAGTTCTCCCACTCTCACACAGGGGAATGCAGTGCTCATCCACAAAGGCAGTGGCACTGAAAGGAGGAGTCACCAGATGTTCTGTAGGGCAGGCAGGGTGACTTGAAATATCAGAGCATGGAACCAGCAGATCTCCTCAGGCGCTTGACACCAGCTTCTTTTGCTAGCCCGGCCCACTGTCTGAGCAGTGCTGGCCAACTCTGGGCCCCGACTGGATGGGGGGAGTTAAGTGTTTTGTAAGATAGGGAGTGATTCATTTTGTGCCTGGGGTGGTTATCCTTTGTGTCTCTGGGAATGTCTAGATTCATGGCGGCACGGTTGGTGCCACCAGATCGATTCAGCAGGATCGACTGAGAGGAAGTGGAGACCCACTCAATCGATCAGGAAGTCGACTGTGTTAATCCACCCCGGCAAAAAGAGTAATGCTGCGTCAACTGGAGGGTATTTCCAGACGGTGCCAGGGATGGATTAACGCAGGGGCTTTAGGGGCTGCAGACCAGGGCCTTGGGTTAAGGGGGGGCCCCACAAATATAAATCCCTGCCTCTTCCTTCCCCCCCACATGACATGGGCCCAGTGCCCTGGTTAGGAGCCACTCCCAGCCCCAAGCAGCCACTCCTCCCTCCGATCCCTGCCCCTTCCTCCCCACCCCTTTCCCATGTGATGTGGGCCCAACTTGAGTGTGAGTGCCACTCAAAATCATCTCGCATGCTACATTTGGCACACATGCCATAGTTTGCTGACCCCCTGTTCTACATGTTTTAAACACAGAACAGCTTTATTTTAATTAAAAGGCAAGTTTAGTATAGCATTAGTGGACTCGATGTCATAATTGTGATGTTTTTGTTTTAAATTAGGAAAAAGACTTGTATACAGGGGCCCCACAAAATCTAATAGCCCTGGGCCCACGGGTGAGTTAATGAGACCCTAGTCAGCACAGCGTAGTGGGGATGTCTCTATGTAGCTTGCATATCTCCTGTCAACTTCCACCCAATTTCTCTGGCAGTGTAGACCAGGTCTGTTTCTGAAATAAGGGTGGCTTACGTCACCCATCACTGAAATGCAACCGCCTCTGGTTGTGCGCAGCAGCACTACACAGGAGTTCAGGAAAGAAGATACATTGAACTGAATTGTCTAACTGAAAATTCAGGAGAGTTTTAGGTTAGTTCAACAGTTGATCTCCTGTACCACCTGCCCTTCCTTTATGAGTCAATTTCTGCTCCTCGACTCATATGAAGAGCAACAAAGATTAAAAATTCAGTTTCATATTTGTATTATCACAAGCCCCTATACCAGCTAGAAGAGGCAAATCAAATTATTAGCTGGAGTGCTTCATCTGAAGGCCATTTCCCAAAGAGCTGAAGAGGTAAAGCTTTCCTGACCGAAAGATGGGATGTTGGGAATACAGCTAATTTGATGAGAAATGGGATACATGGAGTTCACTGAAGTCCAACACTCCCCTTTGCTATTGAATTTTAGCATTTAGTTAGAATAATAATTCTAGTACTCTTAAGAGAGGGTCGCTAGATATTTAATACTAGCTCCTTGGTTCTGCATTTCATCCAGAATATTGTGGTGTTATGAAATATGCTAAGGAAGGACAAAAAGACTTTTGGCCAAAGAATTATAAAAGGCAAAAATGTTAAAATCCAAATGATTGTTGAAAAGCCGTTATGAGAAGATCACCTTTATCACCCTTACTGTATCACAAGAAAGTTTGTGATGTCCCTTTAAATTGTGTAGAGTGGGGCCTTGGCACCAGTTAAGCTGGTGGCCACCTCTGACTAATTTGACCACTGAAACTAAGGTACCCGTCTTTACTGCTACATTCTACCCCATCCTTCCCTCTTTTCTCCGTTTATTCACTTGTTGCATCTTGTCAATATCCTAAACTGTGATCTCTCTAGTGCAGGGACTGTCTTTGTTTTACTTATAGCACCTATGATTCCTGACTGGGACCTTTCAGTGCTATGGTAAGATAAGACTAATAATTAATATTTTATTATTATATCAGTCATAAACACTCTCCCAAATCTTTACAGAACTAGCTTCTAGCTTTTTTTTCACCGTTTCCCTTAATTTTCGGATGTTCCCTATATTCCTATTGACACTGTGCTAGGTTGTCCACCTTATTTCATGCCCTGCTTGGGCTGCCTATACCTTGGTTCCAAGTGCAAAGGAGTAAGCTGGGCTACTTGTTGGCTTTTTCTCTCAGGAGCAGGTGGCAGGTGGGAAATGGGCAGAGCCTTGGCTCTACTCCCGCTGCGTACATGGAGCATGGGAGTTAGGAACATCTTATTGGTCTAGGCCAGCAATACATTATAGTCCCACAGGAACAAGGTGGAAGCATGTAACTCAGACGTGCTGCTCCGTCACAATGCCTCTGGGTGCTGCTCCTGGTTGGTGCAGTGTATGCACTCTGCCTTACTTATGGTGACGACTGTCGCACTCTAGCTTCTCCAGGTCACAACTTGGTGATGATGGGTGGCCCGGTGCTAGAGCATTAGCCTAGGACTTAGGCCAGCCAGGGTCAAGCTCCTGCTCTGTCACAGACTTCCTGCGTGCCCTTAGGCAAATCACTTAGCCCAGCTGTGCTTCAGTTCCCCCTTCCTCAAAGGGGTGCTATGGGAATACAGTAAAGATGCTGTGGTAATGGGGGCCAAATGAGTACCTAAGATAGACTGCCCAAAGAAAACTGCTTTGTGACCCCACGTTCTCTCATAGCCATGGGCATCAAACACCTAAGTGGATGTTTCCAGTGAACTGAAACTGATGAGAGTATGCTAACGGTGGAGCTTGGCTGCAGTAAAGAAATATACAACTGTTTACAAGTATTGCTGAAGAAAGAGCCTGAAAAGCTTTCTTGATGTGCCAGTCTGTCGATGCTCACGAGAGCTGTCACCTAGCTGGGTGACCAAGAGGAGGAGAAGAAGAGGGGTGGCGACAGCCTGAAATATACAACCAGAGCACTGCTTCCTGGCTTGCATGGTTGTCTTTGACAAAAATAAAATACAATGAACAGTTGTAATGCTGGTAACTAGAGTGAATGAAAGCTATTTACTCCCATAAAGTTATGAAAGTATTACATTCTTGTGGTTCCAATTGTACTTCCAGAGCAAAAGAACTGAGAGTTCAGCATCAAAATAAGTTATGTTCAGTGTAACCAGGCCTGATGGCCTGTTAAAAATAACGTATAAAGACAGCACAGCGTCGTGGGGGTTGATGATGACTCAGTGACCAGGGACAAGCTTTTCCAAACCAGGAGCCTACAGTTAGATTCCTGAATCCTAATCTAGTCGCCACTGTAAGCAGGCTGATTTTGAAAAGCACGGAGCACCCACCCATTCCCATTGCAGTAATCAAGAGCTGGTTTCAGGTTTGACTCGGGACCTGCTTTGGGGACTGGTTACAGCAGCCTGGGGGCTCCTTTAAGTTTGCCAGCTGGCAATGGTCTTTAAGGCGATTTCCATCAGGTGATCATATACAGAACACAATGCACACCGGTCATTCTTCCATCAACCCTTCTTTGCCCCGCACCTTCTTCCTCAACCCCTGCTCCACCTCCCCAGCTCTAGTGCCCCTCCATGCTGGAAACTTCATGGCAAGTGACAAAAAAAGGAAGGAAAGAACAACCCAGAGAAAATAAAGGGGGCGAGTGGATTTACTTGCAGATAGGGATGGAATCTATCACCAGGAGAAGCTTTCAGGCCTCTGTGGTTAACACCACATAGCTGAGATTACCACCTACCAACTTCACAGCTGGGGAATCTTGACTAGATCCGCAAGCTGCCTGACAGCATTAGGCTAAAGGGAATATAAATAGGGATAGACCACTCATCCCTGAGTGCTCCAGTGTCATTGGCCAACCAGCAAAAGTGCAAATTGATTGGCTCATTCTTCTCGGAGTCATTTGTTTAAATCCTGGCCCAGGATTTCTCAAGCCTCTTGCCCCACTTTTAACTGAACTCAGCCTCCCTTACTACAGTTAAAGGGACTGTGTTTGCAGTTTGCTGGGGGTCTGACTGACAGCCTGTTCAAGGGGTCAGGAAGGAATTTTTCACATTGGAGCCAAACTGGCTTCATGGCATCATGGAGTGGCAGGTAAGTTTTATGGGTATAGGCTTTGGGAATGCAATGATAGGAATTGTGTGAATGTTAGTTTGTTGCAACATGCTGCTGCTATCCAATGCAGAGGAAAGGCTAAAGGCAACCAGCAAAGAAGAGACATGGGTTTTTGCTGGTGGACCCCCAGGGATAGGGGCAAAAAGGAGACTTGAAAGCCTTGAGAACCGGGGTACTTTCTATTCCCTTTGTGGGAGGAAGGTAAGAGGATTTAGCAGAGCAAGCTGAATCCTTTGGGTAGGCAGTTGAGAGTCTACCCCAAGTTATGGTCTATGTGATAGATGCCCTGTAAACACCATACTGGACGCACTAAAATGCCTGGTGGTGGGAAATGGGCAGTTAGTGCCCCTTTCTGATGTTGAATCATAATACATTTATGGCCTGCCATTTAAAGTCCATCCTTGCGTCTGCCTTCATTCCCTTGTGAGCCCTGATTAAACTGGAGTCAAGAGTAGTTTTGTTTCACGACGTGCCATGGAAGATGGGATACTTTGATTGAACTATCTCCTGACCCCTCCTATTAGTGGCAGGCATTTAACTGTGTCCAGATCCGGTGTCTGTGTCCAGTTCTGGCACCTACAATTTAAGAAAAGTGTTGACAATTTGGAGAGGGTTCAGAGAAAAGCCACGAGAATGATTAAAGGATTAGAAAACCTGCCTTATAGTGATAGACTCAAAGAGCTCAACTGGTTTATTTTAACAAAGAGAAGTTTAGTGGGTGATTTGATTACAGTCTATAAATATCCACATGGGGAACAAATATTTGATAATGGGCTCTTCAGTCTAGCAGAAAAAGGTAGAACACAATTCAATAGCCGGAAGTTGAAGCTAGACAAATTCAGGCTGGAAAGAAGGTGCAAGTTTTTTAAGTGAGCGTAACTAACCATTGAAACAAAATATCAAGGGTGGTGGTGGAGTCTCCATCACTGACAATTGAGAAATCAAGATTGAACGTTTGTTTGAAAAGACCTGCACTACGAATTATTTTGTGGCAGTTCTATGGCCAATGATGCCATACAGGAGGGCAGACTAGATGGTTACCATGGTTTCCTCTGGCCTTGGAATCGATGACTGTAAGGACTTTTATATTTTGTGAGGCTTTGGTTCTCCTTGACCTGAACTAAAACCAAAGACGCCAGAAGTATTTTATTCCAAGCACTCAAATGGGTTCATACAATTCAAGGCTCTGGTAAATCATGGGGTAATCAAGAAATTATAAGGAGACCTTTTCCAACAGAACTTCAATCTGATAATGACATCAGCTAGGAACTCCCCTAAGGTTGGAAAACAGGCTCAGGCAGTTAAAGAAGAGGCACGGTGCTTACTTTGTAAAGAAAGAGATGCCGGGGCTCAAGCAATTTCTTTTAACTTTCATAGATGATGCCACAAGCTTAGAAATGCTGGGTCTATGAACTGCCAACCCTAGAACTCCGGCTAACCCCAGCACAAATTAAGCACTGAAGAGGCCTGAACTGTATACAGGGCATCCCAACAGTATTACGTAGAGGAATGACAAGATGGCTGTAAATTTCAGACATCACTGCACTCAACCTTGATAGCTTCTTGTGCTAGATTTCATGTAAGGCCTGATTCTCGTTTACACTAAAGGCTTGTCCACCCGGAAAAGTTATACCGATTTAAGGTATGCTTAGAATTTAAAGCACTATAGTTATATAGGCGTAACTCTCCATGCGGACACTCTTATCCCAGAATGAGAAGCCTTTTCCCGATTAGTTCACATGACTTTGGACACCACTTCTACTAAACCAAAAAAGCCACTTATATTCTGAAATAAGTGTGCCCATCTGGGAAGATGTACCAATATAACGATACCAATTTAACTATACTGGGATAATTATACCTATATAACTGGTCAGACTTACCCATGTAGACAAGCCTGAAGGCCCCTTTACACGGTTTTGGCAGGGAATGTACCGTGGGTGTAAATGTAATGTATGTACATCACAGTTGGAGCTGTTTAAAAGATCCCTAGTGGGCACCCTCATGTTTTCGTTACGCAGCTGAGTCATCTTGTCATGCAGCATACACTGAGATTTGAGAAAAGAGGATCATAATTGCACAAATTAAATGTAGAGGTTTTGCTTGCAGCCCACCTAGTAGAACCACAGAGGATTCTGTTGTTTCTGACTTAGGAGAACAAAAATCTATTCTTCCTTCTGCAGAAATAAACAAGTGAGTTTACACCTCTTCCCATGAGGATTTGCTGTCCTGCTCTGCATTCAAGGACGGCATTCCGCCATCTTTTTAGAACAAAGGAGTCAGAGGGAAATGGAGGGTTTCAATAAGAAAAGCCTATATAATAGTATGCTGCACTTATACAACGCCTTCCCGTTAAGGATTTCAGAGCACTTCAAAAAGATTAATCACGAATTACGTCCCATATCGTATCTGCGAGATACAGTAGGAAAGTCTGATTCCCATTTTACAAATGGGGAAACGGAGGCACAGAGCAAGTAAGTGACAAATCCATGGCCACGTGGGAAGTCTGTGGCATGGGCAGAAACTGAATTCAGATCTTTTGACTCACAAGACCTACTTTCCCCATGACTGTTACAATAGTTATCATTTAAATATAAGACTCGTCCCAAAACGGACATCTCACTTGCCTCTTCCAGGTCATGTTGGACGCTCACAATACTCCCTTCTGGCTGTGGAATCTATGAATCTATGCATTACAATGATACTTCGGAAACTGGTATATATCCTGTCCTTTCTCAATGCATTTTACAAGAGTTTTAGAGCTAAATCTAGTACTTTAATAATTCTTTCCAGAAAAGCAGGTGAATTACATTGTTTTAAAATGATTTATTTCTCAGAACCATCTGTAACAGATCTCATAGATTTCGAACACATGTAAATGTTAAATTAGCCTCAACTGTACATGCTTTGGCAATTCCAATTAATTCCTCCACTAAAGGTATTTGGATCAGAAAGACAATGACAGAACAATGTGCTGTTTCCATGACTGCAAGTGTGATGACTTTACGCAGATCCATGGTTACATAGGTGTGGGAATCAGGGGTGCCTGGGTTAGAAGTGGTTTCCATTATATAAAGGGTTTATAGTTTGACTCACTGGCTCTCAGCACCCCCACTTAAAAATTGTTCCAGCACCTCTGCATGGTTATGTCAAATTGTAGCTAGAACCAAACCTTAGTGCATATCAGTGTGTGTGAGATAGAGGATGCAGTGAGAGTATGGAATATTGGGTTGGGTCTCGTTTTGGAAGTCAGAAGACCTGCATATTGTTTCCAGCTATGCAACTAACTTTGTGTGACCTTGGGCAAGTCTCTTAGCCTCCCTGTGTCTCTGTTTCTATATTTGTAAAATGCCACTAATAGCTGTGACTGATTTCCTGCACTATCAATGGACTGTGCAAGTTGTAACCCCAAAAGAACAAGTACAAGTTGTACTTCCAAAAGAAATGCACAGCTAATCCTGCAGGACCATTTGCAATAACCACATGTTTTATGATGACATGCTTTAACTTTTGCAGATGAAAAGTGCTATATGAATACCAAGTATTATTACTGCAGGAACAAACTTGGACAGCTTCAGTCGAAATAAGCAGGGTCTTACACCACGTGACTTCCTTGGGATTTAAACAGGCCCAGTTGTGGCGCAAGATACTGTTCACTGAAAGGACAATCTGAATTTGGCATACAATGGCAAATAAAGACTAGGGCAGTCTGAAATTTTTTGACTGAAAATTTTTCCTGAAGCTTTTTCATGTCTTTTTTCAGTAAATTTTTTGATTGAGGACATTTCAAAACAAACCAAAATGAAAATGTTTGTTTTGATTTTCAAACACTGAAAATGCATTGGAATTTTGGATGTTTGCATTTTTACCATTTCCCCCCTTTTTTGATGCTAAGTACAATTGCATGTATCTGGGGTGGTTTCCATTTTTTCCCGTTTCCACTCTGTCACATTTCAAAACTTCCTCAACTTTTGAAGAGTGGCAAAGGGGCATTGTTCCTGAGTTTCATTTTGCCTTTTGCTGCTCCTGTCAATTTTCCAACGTTGAGAAAGA
>ML675614.1:10831648-10844684 GCA_007922155.1 Mesoclemmys tuberculata | reverse complement strand
CTAGAGCTGAACCTTCTCAAACACTCTTACCAAAACCCCTCCCTCCACTCAGTCCAAAACTCCTGGGTGGGTTCACCCCCCCCCCGTTTTGTCTTAGGTGGGAGGCTTGTGATTAATTTATCCTGACAGTTATGTTAATTGAAGGGTCTCAAAGAGGTTTGTGATTCACGCAGTCACCAGTACCCTAACTTCACAAGCACCCAATTTAATCTGATTCTGGGTAGGCTTCTAGAAATATCTGTATCACTGTGCTCAGACAAAATTTAGGTAAGAGAGTATATTCACCGCCATATTAGTAATATGACACCTCTCCTTACATTGTTTCTCTATAGATAATTTAATTCCTCTAACCCAACACTCTTAACTTTGAAATAGAATATAAACTGGATCAGACCTCAGGTCCATCTGACAATGACCAGATGCCATCATTAAGCTAGACATCCCACTGTGCTAGGTGCGGTACAAATACATCTGAAGATGTGGTCCCCATTTAATCTGAATTGGTTTTGCACGGCCAGATAACTACCTTTAAAGTGACACCAACACAAAGCAGGATACCAGGGTGCATAGTCCTGCATTTGGCGTAACTTCCACACACAAAAGCTTTTTTGGTATGTCACATACTCTGGTTGGTCTGCATTGATTACATTGCAATCCTTCCCATTTGGTAAGAAAAATTATGCAGCTGTTTCAGAGACAGCTGTATAAATGCAACTGAATCATAGGAAAAGCTATTTATTCATTATAATACGGCTTGAGGCAAAAATAAGGCTGAAGTTATTAAACTGTAACTAAAAGTTAGCCACAATAAAATACATTGAACTCATGATTAAAAGCACATATGAAGTCATATATGGTATGAACTCTTAGTGTTGGGGGCAGAGGTAGGAGAGGGGAATCCGGTTTACAACTGAAAATTTTAAATTCATGAAATCTCTGTTCCTCTGGCCAAAATGGCCCTGGGATTTGAAAAAGGATGTGGAATGGCTGCCAGTACCATTCAAAAGGAAAGAGAATCCAGGTTAAAAATGGTCCGTTCTTTCAACAATGACCCTGATAATACCACAAAGGCCTTCAAACAGCACCCTGCGTCAAATCATGGTCTTTTCACTGCCAGGGTTATGAAATTATAGAACTGTTTTGAAAATGCAACAGTTGGCCAGGATAAACCTTTATCTTCCTTTGTCCATTGTTACTTGTATTTTTGTAGACTTCTGGTAGCAAGAGTTCACATTTCCATGAAGATAAATTCCTTATTAGACCCAACAGTGATCTGAGGTCATTGCATATCTGTGCCAGGACGGACTTAAAAGTGATGGTGAATAGGAAGTTTTTGTGCTGTATTGTCCTGGTGTACTGTGTCTGGAGCCAGACAGTGTTTGGACCAATATCAGCATGGGCAAAAGCAGGCATATCTTTCTACTTGCTCATCACACAACAATGAGTAAATAAACACTGTCCTCCACGCAGACTGAGCTGTCAGACCAATTAGGCGTGAGAATGTCCTAATGCACCGTGTTTCCTATATCTTTACCTACAGCTTCTACTGCTCATATGCCTGGGGTGATTTTGGATAGACATGGCTGTATTTAGACACAGTTATACTGCTGGCAGAGGTCAGGTCTGCTGTGTCAACACTAATCCTTCCTGTCTATTATCAGCTCGTTTGACGTTTGATTTGTGTCAAGTTTCTGTGTCCACTGGAAGCCAAATATCACAGCTCCGAGATAACATTTTGCACCACTTTCCTCCAATCACAGGATGATTTCATGTTTTCTTTACTCCAGAGTCCTAAGCGGAAAATCCAGGGGTTATCAAGGAAGACTTTTATATGCTTAAATAAGGGTTCTGGGGTGGCCTCCGTTTCCCCCCACATTTTGTAACGCTCAAAACTATGTTTTCAAGCATGGGAATTAGAAGATCCTTAATGACAGAAGCTGTATCTTTGATGTCCTGGATATCCCGGTGAAAATGTACCCATTATTTTGTCTATTTTAATTGAGAAGGCCTGGTCTAATCTTTAACTTTGTGCGCCCCTTAAAATCTGACCTGAAAAAAAGACTAACCATGCGAATCCCAAACTAACTCAATGCTCATATCTGTCTTTTTTTAAATCAGTGCTAAGAGTTCCCTCACCCCCCTTCAACTCTGCGGCGTAGTTTGTTATGGCTCTGTGATAAGGATCAGTATCTACTGAAAGATAAGTCAGGACCACCACCATCTTGGGCCTTCAAAGCATACTGAACTGCATTATACCACGGTGTGAAAGGACATGCCTGTCATGGAGGTGCCGCCTCTTCTCAGGAGACGGTTCCTCCCCGTGCTGCATGAGAGGGAGGATTTTCCCATGTGTACCGGTAGCAGTAAGGACTGTGGATCATGTACAGTATATTCACAAGGTAAACCCCAAGAAGGCAGAGAGAGTCAATGAGAGAGTTCATTCTAGTGATGTTCATATAGCGGGAAATGTCTATGTATACACACACATTCATACAAAGCCTCATAACGAAGAAACAAACACAGCTTTCTGAGTCATGATTTATGAAGATGAACTACAAATCTTTTTGTTTTTTTAATCAATGTTTGGTTTTGGAGAGTTTTCAGTGTACTGGTGCATTATTCTTTACTATCGCTATATGTAGACACACATACATAGCTACTTACAGGCCGAACTTGGCTGATAAGCACAAGCCGTATTTAGGTACTTAAATAAGGTGTCTGACTTTCTGAAGTGCTAAGCTTCTCAGCTTCCATTCATTTCAATGACAAATGAAGGTGTTTGGGATCCATGACAATCAAGCCCCTTTTATTATTTTATTTAAAATTTTTGCTATCTATCTATATCTATAAAACACACATACATGTGCTCACACACTTTTCTCATGGAATTTCTAATATCATGTTCTTTTAATAGTCTTGATTTATTTTGGCCTTCGTACTACAAGGTTCTTCCAAGATCAAAATCAAAACTGTTACCTTGGGAACAAAGGGGGAATTTAATATATTTATTAAAAAAAAAAACCCTCTGGCCTATGTTATGATAACCATCAAACCTGAAAGTGTTGTAATCCCAGCTCCAGAGTGACGTGATCAAAAATAACATTAGGAAATAAATACTGGGTGTGCAATGAGTGTCAAATTCATATAGTAACTGAATAACACACTTGTCTGAGTGTGTTTTCACATGGAGACCAGTAATTTTGTGTTTTCACGTTATTGGTGTCAATAGTAAACAGTGATGCATTTTGTTAAATGGGCCTGTCCTTGCAACATAGATTAGTCATATGTACCCTATTCTGAATGTGTTATGCAAGTTTAAGAAGTGTTCTCCTTTTTATAAAACTGCTTTAAGTCAGCTAGGTCTTTGACAGTAAGGGGGGCTAGTATTCAAATTTACAAGCTGTCTCTTATTGCAATACCACTATTTTACATCAGTCCTATGGGAACATTTGCCAGTGTGTTGCTCCAGCTTTTAGTGACTAACTAAAGGGGATCACGTTAATCCAGTATTGTGGGTATCAGAATTCCACAGGATGGAGGCTTCTTTAGCTCTTATACCTGAAGTAGCAGCCAGAGGGGTAAAAAGAAAGAGTAGAGGTGGAAAAAGAAAGAAAATGAGAAATAGTTTATAAAGAACATGTTAATGGAGTGCAAAGAAAGTTGAATAAAGTACAAAAATTTTGGTAGAAAAGTGGCTAGATCCTAAACCAGAAACACAAATATTCATCACTGTCTTGTGATTCATTTATTAGTGACAAAACCTCAAATGATATTTGGTCCCAACTATTTTTCCATTCAGACAAAGCAAGACTTTGCTCACAATCTGCTCCATCCCTAGGGTGCTCAGCACCATCAAGTCACTGGGAGGTGAGAGCGCTCCTCACCTTTCTAGCCTTTGTGCAACCAAAATATCAATTGATTTCAATGAGAATTCTGAATGTGCAAAAAAATTAATATCAGGCTCATACGGCATCTCAGGGTTAAAATATGGTTCTCTAACATGATTATAAAATAGTTTTCTGTTCATGTACACAAGTAAAGAACGTGTTATAACATAGTTTTGCCATGTGTTAATCATGGCGATTTTTGTAGTGTTAACTGGGTTTTACGTGCCACCTTTATCAGACTATGAGTAATGGAGCTGATCCTTATCTGGAGTTAGGGAGTAAATTAGGTTAGAGGATAGGAACCAGGAGAACAGCCAAAATCCAGATGAGTAGAGATGTAATCTGAACTTTATTTCTGTCTTGTTCCTCCCAGGTAGACCAAGAGAAACTCTGAGTTCTTCATGGACAGGCTTGTTGTCATCTCCAAGTGTTTGCCTTAATTCTTTTGGTTATAGTTCGTTTGCTTGTTATTCACCACACCTTTGGCACTCTTTCTCCCAGTGGTGACTAGCATGGGCTGAGTCACACACTGACTGTTTATAAAGAAAGCTTCTTGTTTGCAGGAGCCTAGCCCTGTTTATTTGAATTGATCTGCTGTTTCTCTTTAGTTTGAAGTGTGTTTTCAAGAATGATTTGGCATTCTATTCGGAGTTGGGCTACAATGCTGATGTAGCAGAAAGTTCAGAGGGAAAGCAGTACTTTTGCGCATGCAAAAGATGGAACTGAGTGCAGACTGTAAGAAGAGGAAGCTGAAATTGCTCACAGAGTATTATTTGCATCTATAACTTAGCCTCACGTCTAAAAAATATATTAGAACCACGAACTCTCACTCTAAAATGATGTCAGGCAGAGAAATACCAGTTCTTTTCAAAATCAGGAAAACAGATCATAATAATTGGGACAAATGGCTATCTTATCAAAAACAGGATACAGAAAGCGGGGAGCCCTAAGGGAGATGTATCTAGTCCTGAATCGTTATTTGGTTATAAGAACATGCGGTTGGACAGCACTGGTGGTTAAAATTCATTTTATGTCAAAAAGCTTTTAAAATGTTATCTTTTCCACTGTTAGCAATGAACACAGCTCAGCATCAGACAGGCTGAGTCATCAGCAAGTATTTCTCAGATTTAACATCAGACGACAATCCACACAGGCCTTTCCTTTAGCTCTCTTTCTGCCAACAGACTGAACTTTCCCCTGGCTGTCTCTAAGCATAAATGAATGGTGCATTGACTACACTTTAGCACCAAAGTGACTGATACTGACAGATCATTTAACATGGTATACAGTGAACATCACATTCCCTTTCACGTTGTTCTTCTGGTTCCGCTTCTCTCTCTTAACTGCACGGAACAAAACTGTAATTAAAAAAGCAGTACAGAAAAATCCCTCTGGCCACGTGTGTCCGTCACATTATGTATGCTGTGGAAAGGGCAAAAACCCGAACCACGCAAAAATCGGTGAAAAGAACAGGATCCTAACCAGGAATACAGTGAAAGGGAATGACAGCAGAGTGAACTCAGTTTCCCCAGTGGTAAAACGGCAATTGTGATACTGACCACCATGGTAAAGCTCTTTGAGGTATTGGAAATGCAACTGAAAAGGCAGTTTCAGTCGGTGGCAATATGGGTACACCGCTCATGTAGAGAAAAGGGGGTTTTAAGGGTTTTAAAAGACTGGCTTTTAGGAGAAAACGGATTTCTTTGATATCTCACTAGTAGAGCAGCCCACCTCTGCTGAGAAACTGGAAGAGTTTAGCGTCTCTAAGAGTGTAACTTCGGAGAAAAAGGTAATGGGGGTGGGAGGCCTAACATCTGTTGTGTAGTTTTACAATGCCTGCAAATGAAAACATTTGCTGAAATTGTGGAAATCCTACAAAATCTCCCCAAAGCAAATGACGATTGCACAGCATTTCTGCTTGGATAAATGTCATCAAACAGAAAAGGAAACAATTTTTGAATCTCTGGCTGAATTCACCAGGCATGGCCAGTTTGGAGAGACTTTAAATAATGCATGAGGAGGCTGGTTGGTGTGTATCATGCAGAATGAAGTAGTCCACAACCAGCTACTCACTGAGGCTGATTTAGCCCTGACGTCTACTAGAAATTGCTGTATCAATAGAGACAGCCACTAAAAACGTTGAGGAGCTGCAACAGCATCGTGTAATAGGCACCCATGACCCAGCAGCCAAAACCATCTCTTTCTGTCTCCTACTTATTCTAGATTTCTCTCTCATACTCACCCTATGTTTGTGCCCCCAGCTGCCTTTTGTGTGGGTGTTGTGCTGATCCCCCCACACACGTGGCCTTGCGTCCAGCCCTTTTGCTGACAGGGATAAGAGCTCAGGGATGTTCTGAGCACATCTACCGGATCAGGTCCCGCTGGCGAGATTGGCGTTCCCCTTGCCCAGTTTGCGAATCCCACTTCAGGGGCTCTCTCCAGGCGTTGGTCTGAGGTAGGGGTCTGTGCAGCGTGTTAGCTGTGGGGCACCATCAGCGCTTAGGTGGTTTTCCGTGTGCCAGCCGGCACAAAACTTAGGCACCAGTGGGATTGGGCAGCTGCTAAACGGAGATTTTCAAAATGTCAGTGACAATTAAATGGTGAATTTAGGAGCCTTACGAGGCAAGTCAGCAGCCAAATGTCTTTGAGGCTGTGGGCCTGAGGTGCTTTCGCAAATGTTTATGCATGGTCGCTAGGTTGTGGAATAATAATTCATTTCACATAGGCCACAAAACAGCCCTCAGATGGTCAGGACTAAAGGTGCTCAGCTTTGAACCCACGTTCACATGGAAACCTATCTCATGGCCTGGTCAGCGCATGCCTTCGCAAGACAGATTGAGAAAGAAGGGCAGGGTTAGCAGAGCATGAATTGAACCGCGTAACACTGAGACTTGTATTCACTGCTCCCCTTCCCTACCCATCCCTTGCTAAAACAACAAGGGAGCTGAGAGGATGGTAGCCCATTCAATATAATCATAAAGCAAATACCGCAGTTGATTAATGGACTCAAGTAAGAGCCAACTGATTCAACCAGTTGTCTGTATTTCAAGACTCCATAACGAGGCTTAATAGTTTGCAGTTTTTTATGTTTTAAAACACACTTGTCTGTTATGTGCTAATTATTATAAAAGGGGGTGTGTGTCTGTATGCATGTGTGTGTTTAAAAGCCGAACAGGAAGGCAGCTGGGCCTCATAACAAAAACTAAACCCCCTCTCTTTTCCTGATCCAACAAGATAAACGAAAAGCTTCTGGGAAAGTCAGGAAAAAAATAGGATAAGAGAACGGCAGTATAAACAGTGTTGTTGCTCAGAATGGTGCCTTGTTTCTTACCAGGGTCGGGCCGTATTTGGAATTTTGGATCTAGCAGACGTGTGGATGCTCAAACCTCAAGGTTTCTCAGCAATAATAGAGCCCAGCTCTTCTATTGCCCTTTTCATCTGTAGAGTGCTGTATGAAAGAGGTCAGTATCATTACCCCCATTTGGCAGATGGGGAAACTGATGCACAAAGAAGTGACATGTCAACCTGTAAGCCAGTCATAGCTATGAATAGAGCCCAGACCATCTGAGCTCCAGTCCAGTGCTCTATCTATTAGGCCGCATTGTCTTCTTCTCCTCTTAAGGGAAAGAGATGAAGTTATTAATCTCCAGTGTTCACAGTGCACAGAAATATATTATTAGGAAAAATAATAGCGGTTTTGTGCTTTTTTGTTTTGCTTTTTTGCTTCTTGCTGAGATATAAAGCACTGAAAGGTTTTGGCTTTTGTTTTTATTTTATTTTTGTACCTTTAAAATATCCAGACAATCAATTCTTGTCTGTCGTAATTTACATTCCTCCCTTCTGCTCATTATGTGCAAGATTGTTATTTGTCCCATGTGCCTGAGGAGGGGAGTATAAGGGCATCAAACGTCCCCTTGCTCCCTGGCATGAGCTACCACATCATGGATCACAGCTGGGGGTAGTAAAAATACCCTTGTGGGGCTATTCCCCTCCAACACAGATGGTAGCAAGCAGCTAGGCAAGACGGAGGAGAGTGGGGGACTTAACCCCTCCCCCCCCGGCCTCTCACAGGGAGGGGGAGGTGATCTGTATCAGTGAAAGACACAGATTATTCTTGCCCCAACCCCAGACCAGAGCAAGGGGAAAGTAGGCGCTGAAGTGTCACTACATTTTTGTCCCTGGGCTACCCCTTTGGCCTTGCCACTACGTGCTGCCTATGACTTAATGCTAATGTTATAGCCACAGCCTAGCCCTATGTGGGCTGTGGCAGATGCCGTTTTCCTAGTAGTTCAAGAGTTTACCGAATAGCAAGGGCACCTCTATCAAAAACCCGTTAGAGAAGAAAAGCGCATGAGGTGTTCTGTACCCAGCCTGGCTAGTGATGCAAGGGCAGCTGACGGTATGTAAAAGCTGTGAATGTACAAGACAGCCCTCCATGTCCTAAGGCCAAGGCAACCGTTCAGAATGCTGTGACTTTTAATTGAACTTTTGCTGAGGGGACACGTTCGCATTTGGGAGAAGTGGAAACGTCCGCGTTATTTGTGCGAGGCACAGCTCCGATACTCTTTGCCAATGTTAGTCATTAAGACCGTTCACGCCAATTATTTTTGTGCTAAAACATGAACTTTCTGTCAGGCCATAAATTCAATCACTTGGAGCTGGCGCTTTCGCTGAAAACATTCCATCTCCTTGATGCACAACTGCTGATGTCCCTCATTACAGCTGTTAGCACATTACAAGAAACACAATAACAAGGCCAGAATGGACTTCTCGCTATTCCGAGCGGTTTCCAAACAGCGCTCCTTGACTTTTTTATGAGCATTTCAGAATTTCTTGGGGTTTTCCAGCTGTTTTTTGATCACTGGCTTGACTAAGTCACAACATGGCCCAGCCAGCCTCTTTTCCCAGACAGGAACTGGAATACATGGCTTGTGGTTGTGGTAAATTAATAAGGGGGAGAAAAAAAAAAAAAATAAAACAGAAGGGACTTTTCACATGTGTTTTACAAATCTGTCCACCCTCCAGTTCATCTGTAGTGTACCATGCTCTTGCCAGTATTCATTCTTCACTCATACTCGCTGTATGATACAGCACTCTGTCAAAAACAAAAAACTACCAGACATTGGGATTTTACAAGTCCAGGGGTCCAGCACCTCTGCGGATGCAAATTTGTGTCACTTTGCTAAAGTCTTTACATTAGCTGAGGATGTGGCCTCATAGGATATATTTAAAATTTTGAGGGTTTCCTCACTTGTAGCGTGTTTAGTCTTAAGCAAAAATTATGACTCCTATGAGATGGAAATCTACGTCTGCCACTTGAAAAGAATTCCTACCGAAGGATGTAATAAGAAATGCACATGAAAGTGTTTTCACACAGAAAAATCCCTCAGTATCTTTGGGGAAAGTAATGTCTGCACTGACAGAATGCCCACTTTGTTATTTGATGTACACATCTAGGGTGAGATTCGGGTTTCCTTAATTTGGATGAAGAGAATGGGAGTATGCATGGAGTATTCATGGATTAGTGTAACATTCAGCCTGGGTAGGGGTATCACAGGGTGTGTGCTCAAGAAAGCACTATTGTGTAAAATATTTTTCACAACATTCAGGACTCTTGAAACATGACTTGTTGGGTTTCTTCACAAATCCTGATTGGCTGATCTTAGGCCATGTACTGAGGAGGTCATCAGAAACCATTTTGATTTATTCCCTTGGGCCAAAAGAGCAAGATAAGGAAGATAGACCTCAAAAGACACCTGAGAGAGGAGGGGCCCACACTAAAGTGAGGCACAGAGACGCAGGCTTGCATGGAGATTTGCTGGGGGGAAATAGACTTACATGTAATCGCAGTGTTTTGTGGCAGTGATGAATTTGGCATGCTTTTCATTTTTTAAAATGTATTATTAGTATTATTTATTATTAATTACCCAGAAGAAACCAGGTAAGAATTATTTAAAGGAGGCTATATTTTTTTCAGAGTCAAAATTTTTGCAGAGTCAAAATTGAGCAGAGGAAACTTGAAAGGATAATGACCTTCTTTTCCCATAGGACAATAACTCAACCCCATCCCCCAAAAAACCTATGTGTCTTATCTCATCTCTAATTTTTATCCAGCTGAACAAGAGTTGTGTTCACCCACTCCTTTATATATCAGATGATCTTCATGTGAGGAGGAGTGACTCCGTTTTTTCCTTTTTCTTCCCATTAAGTTTATATAAAGGAAATAATACTTCAGGGCGTAAACAAACTAATTGCCTTGGGCTAGGAAGAGATGTCTTCTGTGCACAAATTATTCCACCTGCCTCTGGATCATCTGGTATTGGCTACACACCTGCTGGCATCCACAGTCTACTGTTTATGTAGTGTAGGGGACAGGTCACAGAGAGGCAGGCTTGGATCCATCTGATACAAAGCCCATGGAAGACAGTAGGAAGAGTCCCATTCATTTCAGTAGGGCTTTTTGGTGGGCACCCAAATCTTTTTATGGAAACTCTTGAGGTGCATCTGCATTGACGTACTTGCTGTGTATGGACCATTGCCAGACCCTTACCAACATTCTGTGCATTTACCATAACCTCACAAGATCCATTCCTCATTCAAGATGTGACTTAAGAGCAGATAATAATTGTTGGCGGCCAGAACATGTATTAGGATCTTGTCCCAAATTCAGGTTTGCTGAGACAAAACCTTATCTATAATTAATTTGATTGGGAAATGTGTGTTGTCTTTCAGTGCATTATTGTCCTTCCTCTGCACTGTTATTCAGTTCCTGTCACAGCACTGAGACTTCAACAGTATTTGTCAACAGCTTCACTTTGTGCAGAGCTACGCTTTTGTCCAATTGCAGATCAACCATTTAGGATGGGGATTGTATCCTGACTAGAGAAAGGTTCATTTATTTAAAAAACCTGTAATTCAGGGGAACACTGATGGGAGATCTGCTGGGAGAATTATCTATCTGCCTGCTAGTACTATGGTGCGACTTATATTATACACCCTGTCACATGACCTTTAAATGTATCCCTCTGATTTTCTACATGCAATAGTTTGCTTGCATGTAAGAAAGCATTTACACATCCAAATCAGGCGATCAGAAGTCTAACAGAGTGATTTTTGCAACCAAATGTGAATACTAATGTGGGTTTCTACAAGACCCCTCCTACCCCTGACCCCAATAAGGAACAAAACTGTGGCCACAAGTGTAAAAGACCCATTTGGAAATTAAGCTATCACTTCTGCTTTATTTCTGGAAGCCAAATACTGGCAAGTGCTCTGTGCAATGGGAACAACGAGGCCAAGCACTTAGCAAGATTCAAAACAGGATTGGACATTTATATCCAGACTTGTAATAATTAATGCTAACATCAACTTTTGAAATGGATATTAAATGTCATGTTTCAGGGTTTTAGCCAGTCTTTAGCTATTAAGGATTAGGAGGAGAACCAGTGTTGGAGGGGGTGGATTATCCCATGTCTGCTTTATGAAAGGTTCTTGTACCTTTTTCTGAAGCATCCGGTACTAGCCATTGTTGGAGACAGGATGCTGGACTAGATTGGTCTGATCCAGTCTAGGAATTCCTATGTTCCTAGTAATGTGCACCTCGTGTTCAGAAAGAGGAGGTCTGAAGCCTGCACAACCTTGAATACCTACTTTGTGCATACAGGTACCACAAACATTCATGCAAATTGGCCCTTTGCACACGTGAATGTGTTGCTTTACTCTGGTGAGAATGAAAATGGATGATTTGCAGGCACGGTTCTGGTAACTCTCTGTGAAAAATAAATGCAAAAATGTGTGTGCAAAAATGGGCACAGGTCTCTGAGGTCTTCCATCTGAAAATCAAGCCCTTTATCTTTTTTTATCCTTGGATTTCTGCCCGTCTTCATGGATTCATTTGAAACCACCTCCTTTTTTTAGCTGGCCCCTTCCATTAAAGTACGGGACCCTCCACAACACTCAGTAAAGAGACGTCTGAGCAAAGAGTTCAACAAGGCTCGAGCTGAGACATTTTTTAACCCCCTTTTAATGAGACACTGTTCCAGATTTGATTCCTTTCCCCTGATTTTTAATTAAGAGCAGCAATAAAAGAGTGCCAAAGAGTTATGAGGTCTGACTCTTCCACATGAGCGCAAGGCAGGGGGCCTTCAGGTGCACGCGTAGCCTTCAGACATTCCCTTCAGATGGGGGCAAGATTGCTGGAGGCTTTGAAAGCAGTGACTTACAAAGTAGCAAATTATATAGTACACTCTTGAAATGTAGTTTTAAATGATTGATACAGCTTTAGTTTGGCTGAACACATACAGTAGATAGATTTAGTGTCTGGCTGATCTGTCTGGTCCTGAGTGTTCATCAGTCAATCTAACGAACAAGCTGAAACTCAATATTGTGGTCTTCAAGCTCATATTCAGCCAAAAGTGTACAGGCTGCAGGACACTTTAATATCCAGAGACCACAGTGAATCTGTTTAATGCTTCCATAGCCCAACTGATGCTCCCCATCTAGGAAGGGAAAAGCTGCAGACCTGAGAAGTGAGTTGACATCTTGGATTTCCTTTCCCCTTCATCACTTTTTACCTTAAGTAACAACTGCTGAAACCCATTAACAAAATCATTTTACGATGCCAAAAAACTCAATAGCTCATAAAATTGTGTTATGAAGCACATTAGATTTTTGCACAAATCAAATGTGATTTAATGGCTCTGGTGTTTTCTGTGTGCCTGGTGCATTCCAGCCTGGAACACCAAATAACTTTAATGTTGTTAAGACACAACTCATTAGGGCGAGACGAGGTTAAAAAAAACTAAGCAATCAAGTCCAGATCCTCAGCTGGCGTAAATTGGTGTAGTTCCCTTGTCTTGCTATGAAAACACTGAGGGCCAGAGCCTCTGCGCTGGTGAAAATAAGTGTAGCTCCATTGACTTCAAAGATTGAGCACCGGTAGTGACTTTAATGGAGTTACGCCAGTTTACTCAGCTGAAGGTTTGGCTTTCAGAGTTTTCATAGACATGACAGATTATAGAAATAGGGGATCCTAGGTAAAATGTTTTCAGAAAGTGCACTGGAGTTTCATATGAAGAATTCTGCACAGGACAAGCCAGTTCTGAAAATTTCTCCCCAAAAAAGGATCAATGAACTCAAACCCCCTTTTG
>ML675614.1:10817860-10831638 GCA_007922155.1 Mesoclemmys tuberculata | reverse complement strand
AAAAGGGGCAATGGACACGAACGTGTATGCTGCTAATTAAAAACTGGAAATTATATCACAATGATTTTAAATGAGAATGATCTCAGTCTAATCACATAATACTTTCTTTTGTGCTCTGGGTCACACAGTCACTCAGATGCAATGTTCAGGAAGCACATTTCATTAGACTAAATAAAGCTTCAATCATGTGTAAAATTTCCAACTTGAATAGGCAGCCATCATATCATTCATCAGTCTCCATGTATTTAATGGGTGTATTTTCTTCCTCGTTTTTCTATGTGTTTATTGTTTCGATTTCATTATCGGAATTTGAGCACCTGATTAAGAGTGCTTTTATGTTGCTGTTGAGACTGGGCTGAAGTAAATAATGCTTTCTAGGGTGTACACACAAATATGTTTCACCTAGATTGTCAAAGAACAGGGCAATCTGATTAAAACTCAGAATCATTACAAGTAAGGCAAACAAACAAATAAAAACTCCTAGGAATTGGATGGTTTACACATGCATGTATGGCTTACTGTGAATTCCCTGTGCTTAGTGAAAAATAAATTGAGCAGCATTGTTCAAACATCATTACCCCCTCTGACTGCACACTTTGCTTCCACAGTAGAAGATGGGTGCCCTATTTTCTGAAATATGCAATTTAAGCACCTACAATATCTAAGAATACGATTAGTCCTCCCTGCATTCTCCGCCCCAGCCCTCATTTTGAATAGGTTGCCTTTCTGGCCATGAAAGTAGTACAATAAAAGCTTTTACCTTCCAAATTTTCCAGAGCTTCATGAATGAGAAGAACAATTTACTTCGGAGAGATTTACAAATTCAGCAGAAAGACATTGTTGCCAATATTCTACTGGCACTGAATCTTTGGCCTCTGTCTTAATTCTAAAACACTGGAGATTCTCTTCTAACCCCCTAATTTATGGTACTGAAGAAGTTGGTAATCTTGCTTGTCACAAAATAGATGTCTGTGTCTTCAAATATAATTCTATCCTACTTCTACTTTTAGAACTTCAGCACTATTAACGAGACGTAGTGTTCTTTTCTGGCTAGGATATTTTCTTCTGTACTGTTTTCTGATGTTTCCTTTATTTCCCTTAATTTTAAACTCTCTCTCTATATATATATATCTTTTTTTCGCAAAAACTTCTAAAGTTCTCAGTTTCATCCAGATATGGAATGGGAACATTTTTGAAATCTTGAAAAGTTTCACAGGATGGCAAAATAGTTTCCTGACCATTTCTAGCCATATTTAGACACCTAAATAAACCTGGCCTGATTTTCAGAAGTGCTTCCGTTGGCCTGAATGAGAGCTCAGTGCTTTTGAAAATCTGGACACCTAATTTTAGGTTCCTATTTTGGGAAACTTCAGCACCTGTCTTCTCCAGCATTACGTGGTGTTGCATGTCTCAGTCAGTCTCTGTTACTGCTCTGACGATCACTGTCCTCTTGAATGAACTCACACAGGAAAATGAGAAAAGACATAAAACACCATTTCACCCTTTGGGCAAACACTTCTCACAATATGTCACTCCATATCTGACCTCTTAGTCCTCATCCTCAAAGGAAACCTGCACAACGACTTCAAAAGATGAGCCTGAGACGTTAAATTCATATCTTTGCTAGAAATGAAAAGTCATGGACTCAGTAAAGACGCTGGATTTATGGCTCATCACAACAACCTGTAGTCCACTAATCCTCCTTTGTCCTATGACTGCAGAGCTGTTAACTGCCCACTTCACTGGAATGGTCTCTTGCAACATATTAACTCCTTTGCTTAACGGCCTGCTCCACGTTGTATTTAGCTGGGACATGCTTAGTACCTTCCCCAGACCCGAAGAAGAGTTCCGTGCAGCTCGAGAGCAGGTCTCTTTCACCAACAGAAATTAGTCCAATAAAATATATTATCTCACACACCTTGTTTCTCATTGTTTTGAATAGGCAGCCTTTTGTCACCTCTTCTACTTAACATACGGATTTTTTTACATATGTTAAGTTCAAGGAATTAGTGCTTTGCATGTAGCTTTCATGTTGCATGGACAGTTTTACCTCTCCCAATTAACTGTTCAATATGAAACTTTATAAGAAGTATTATATTGTAATACTGCTGAGATCTCTAACTCTTATTCCCTTTTTTTACACTGCTCTAGTGCCCCTGTCTGGGAATCTGGTGCTATATCTTTTCAGGGTGTGAATTCTCAGAAGCGTAGCAACCACCTTTACTTTCTTTTTGGCTAGCAGGGAGTGGTCCTGAATCATTTTTTTTTTCTGTTGTAAATTGGGGTTTTGGCATGGAAAAGATTGAGACCCCCTTTCTTAGAGAAATCCAATATGAAATGGCTAAATTTAAAATAAAATCTGGAGAGAAAGATTCACAGAATAAATGATCCATTTGCATCTCATAATGTTTACTTTTGGAGAAAAATTACAAAATTCTGTACTGTAAGGGATATCCTTCTCCATTATATGATTTTTCTTTTAAATTCACATTTGGAGTCTGAGTGCGGGGAGCGGGGGAGAGGGAAAAGGAGCTGGGTATTCAAGCTGCAGTTCAATTCTGGCCAAGTCTCATGTGTGTAGAACTCCTTGCCAGAGAGAGCCCAAAGTCAACTTTTCTTTAGTTCCAATCTCATCCCATATAAATTAGAGCCAGTACCTCTTCCCAATTCCACTATCTTTAAGATCATGGAGGTATCAGCAGGGTTTCACCCGAAGAGAAATATTTCTTCTGCAATGGCGAATTACTACTTTTATTGATACTATGTGCATGCTAGTAGCATCTGTAGGCCTCAACCATAGCTGGAGCCCTGCTCTGCTAGGCACTGTCCAAACACATAGTAAGATCTTACAAGGCAAATAGACAAGAGATTGAGTAAAAAGGGAAACAACTTCTCTTCTGTGTGATTGTATCTGTCTAAATTCAGACAGCAGGTGAGAGTAGGACATAGGCCTACTGACTCCCAGTCTGATCCACTGGCCTACCCCTCCTCCCAACTTGACTGCATCTTCACAGTGTGCCTAGTTGTATTCTTGAGGTCAACGGGAGTGTTAGCATTACTCCAGTGGACTCAAGATCAAGCCCACTCACTTCCATGGACACCTTTCCCAAAATTTTCCAGTTGGTCCGTGAATTTTGGCTCCATGTGGCCCAGAAATGAAAGTGTTATCAGGTGAGTGGCCCACAGTAAGGGGGTGAACGGGTCCAGTCCCCTTCTGTCAACTACCACCAAGTTCCTCTGCCTCTGATAGGCGTGACAGGAGAGCCAGAACAGCTGACGGGGCATGAATAGAAAGAGTTAATGCAAGTAGAAAGTTGTTTCCAGTTAAGAACAATGGAAATACTGCAGAGCAGCCTCTAATGATAAAAATAGTATCTTGGAAATAGGCTTTTAATGGCAGAGAGCCTCCACATTCTTCACATTTTTCCTCAAAAAATGGGACACAATGCCAGTAAACCCAGCATCTTGGGATAAAGCCTTTGATAGCTTTCCGGTGAGTCTGACAATAAGGAAGACAGCGGCTGGAAATTATACCCAAAATATAAATCAACCCAACCCTGTCACCTGTTCATTGGTGTAATGGTGTTGCCATGTTTCTGCTTAGCCCATATAGTCAGAAACTACTTCGGCCATCCCATGGATGAAAATACACTAGCAAGGGAAGCTCTGTAGCACTAGAATCTAATTGCAACCCCATGCAGTATCTTTGGGGACTTTCTGAGTGGTTTATGTACTACTGTGTTCTATTCCATGGGAGAACATTATCACAGCTCCTCCAGAAACTAAAAAATGTGGCACCGGCCACTGTCAGTAGAAAGGACACTAGGCTAGATGGATCGTTGGTCTGACCCATGATGGCCATTCTTGTGTCCTATAACCCCTGGGAATTGTAAACAACTTAGAGAGGTGCCACTCTCCCGGGATGTTTGTGTTTACTGGTTCAGGCTGGGTTTTCAGGACAGTCAAACAGAAAGAGCTTTTGGTACAAAAAGGCTGTTTTTGAACTAACACAGGGACTTCTTTCTCATCTAGCAAACGGACAGCACTTTCTGTCCAAGGGACCCAACCCCTGTAGAAAGGTTGGAAAGAGTTTGGCCTAGAAGGGACGCCACAAGACTGATGAGTGACTCCTGATAAGCTTGCAATGCTCTCCTCTTTGCTTTTGTTTAAATTTCTTGACATAGATTATACGTAGTTGCTATTATTCGTGCACCCCACTGTTTACACAATTGACAAAAGGGGTATTGAGTTGCTTGATTTGGATGGTTTAGACCCACCTCTTCGAGTAATTAACAAACAGCAGATTTTTCTTGTTACTATTGTTGTTTTTGTTGGGTTTTTTAAAATGTTTTGTTTATATAGAGTGGGTTGGCGGAAGCTAGTTTATGAAATATATCTAGGGTGGGCCCTTCTCTGAAAGGAAAATTCCCACTGGTCTGACTTCAAGGCTAATAAAAAATGCTTTATTGTTTCTTGTGTTGATCCTTCTAACTGGACTGCAAGTCCCATGGGCACAGTTAGTCCAACAAATTTAAGCCTGCATATCCAATGTCTCACACAGCTCCAGTTAGGAGTCAGCTTCCTGACAAGGGAAAATAGGTTTGTTAAATGGGCTTGCATTTCTTTAAGTTCTTCACCTGCTTTTGTTCATGTTCATATGGAGAGCTCACAGTCATGGTGAGGGATTTGATGTGGTACAAACCTTCCCAAGTAATTAAAATGAGAGATGGTCCCAAACTTCCCTGAGCTATTGGAAAATTCAAATCCAGATCCTACCTTCGTTGTCTGTCCTGGCCTTCTTCATGGGGAAAATCAAACTCCCAGATACGAACAAACCACATTCTAGGAAAGTTCAGACATTGCTCCAACCTTGGCACCTTGGTCCCAACTCTAATACTCTGTATTGAGTTCCTAGGTTGAGAAAAATTCATACAATTCATATAAACAGAAAGAGAACAGAATAAGGTATTAGACTAGATCTGTGTATCCAGACTTCTATAATTTTGCTTAATGAATGATGGCCCAATTAAAGAACGTACTTCTACTGACACCTCTGAATTTTGGAGCTCCACCACATTCATCCTGTGTGAGGGTACTAAAGCACCATAAGTGTAGTCTTTTGGGGAAATAAGAACCACATTTTCAATCAGCCTCCATTACGGGCCTGATTTTCAGCAATGCAAAGCACCCTATCAACAACAGAAGTGCAAGTACACCACTCCTATGGCTAGCAGGGGCACAGTATGACTTAGTCAACAGAGGACTGGCCCATTGTTCAGGAAACCTAAGTTCTATTCCCAGCTCTGCCGCTGGGAGATCTGGGATATACTGAGTCTCTCTGTGCCTCAGTTTTCCTATCTGTAAAATGGAAATAATGACACTGACTTCCCTTCTAAAGCCCATTGAGCTCTACTGAGAAAAGATGATATATAAGAGCTAGGTGTCATGTGTGTTTTCAGAACGTTTGTGCTCATACATGTGCACAACCCCATCCACTTTATATGTGAAAGTCAACCAGCAGCATGTTATCAGCTGGTATGTGTGAGAGGCTTCTGAGGGTGCATGCAAATTTTAAATTTACATTTTTGTATTATTTGAAACATAATCTGAATAACAATAGGAAGTAATAGAGTGGTTATCAAAATAAATGAATTTGTAGAACAAAGAAAGCATCCTTCATATGAACATATGTCCAGTTTCTGTCACCCTTGTTTAAACCAAGTAGTACTTTACTCCACAAATTGTCTCACTGATTTCAGTGCAGCTTCTGATGGAGTAAAGTAATATTCTTGATGCAAAGTTCACTGAAATCACTGGGAGTCTTTCCATTGACTTGAATAGGCTTTGGATCAGGCCAGTGTAAATGAGGGTGGCGAAATGGCACAGGAAAAATGAATTTCCCTTTACAATTAAGGAAAAACCTCCCCTCTGTACCCAGTCACCATCTGGTAATGTTGAGGTCTATCATTCTTTAACAGGCTAACTGAAATTTTGTTCTTAGCCCTATTGCTATCTAGTCTGATTTTCATATTTCTTAAATCAGCATGGGAATTGAGTCAAATTTAGAGTTTCGAGAACTACAAATAAATCAATCTCCATTCCCCTTCAAAGAGTTTGGATAAAATCCTGGCCCCACTGAAGTTAATGGGAGTTTTGCCATTGACTTTTCAATGAGGTCAGCGTTTCAGACCTTGAGGAGAAATCTGCAGTCCTAGTGTGAAAGCAAGACATGTAATGAAAACTGGCGGTTGGTCATCATGAGAGTTGTAAAACAAAAACATAAATAATCAACTAAACAAAGTACACCAGGGATTGCAAATAAGGTTAGGAGCATTGTTTTGACCCTGCAGCTTTCTTAGGGGTGTGAGAACAAGCGCAATAGCACACTACAAGCAGTGGTTGCATGCAGAAACATCAAGGGAAATGGAAAAAGAGAATCTAAAAGGAAATGTACTGAAAGAAAAATATGGCTCAGGCTAGGGAGAAAGTAACTGAGACCAATAATAATTTGGATTCCACTTATTTTCTGTGGTAGATGCTCTAAAATCCAGGCTGGATGGAGCAGACAGAAAGGCCATGGAAGTCAGAATCATTTTATGTGAAAGGAAGTGGAGAACAATGGGTTTAGAGAAGTCGTGACAACCGAAGGACTGGCGCTCTTCAGGCTGAAAGAATGTGTGGCTTTTATTGATGGGATTTTTCTAGACAGCTTAAATATTGTGTGCAATATCTGTGCAACCCAGAAGTGCCTTGATGATAGAACTGGGTGAATTATTTGCTGTGGATAAATTACCCAAAGCTCTGAACACTCTCTTCTGTTTGGGAATTTTTCTCAAACTGATCCTGATCTCTGCTATTGTATTCACCACAGTCCTAGTCCAGTAAAATGTTCTTAACTTTAGCTTAACTTTAATGACCTGAGGAGTTCTATTAACTTTAATGGGGCTACTTGTGCTTAAATTTGAGCATGTGCTTACTTGCTTTGCTGGGCCAGGGTCTATTTACACATATTCACCAAAGAGTTTAGACGAACAAGTGTCAGCTGTGATATCGTTTAATGAACAAGAGTCCAGGCTCGGAGCCAGAAGACCTGGATTTCCATTCCCAGCTCTGCTGGGGCACCTGTTTCCTTCCCACCTTTTGTCAGTCTTGTCTATTTAGACTGGGGGAGGGACTATCTTTCACTGCGTATTTGTACAATACCTATCATGATTAGTAGATGACAGAACAAGGAGCAATGGCCTCAAGTTGCAGTGGGGGAGGTCTAGATTGGACATTAGGAAAAAGTTTTTCACTAGGAGGGTGGTGCAGCACTGGAATGGGTTACCTAGGGAGGTGGTGGAATCTCCATCTTTAGAGGTTTTTAAGCTGCGGCTTGACAAAGCCCTGGCTGGAATGATTTAGTTGGGGTTGGTCCTGCTTTGAGCAGGCGGGTGGACTAGATACCTCCTGAGGTGCCTTCCAACTCTTCTATGATTCTGTGATGGGGCCGTGATCTTGGCTGGAGCCTGGAGGTAGTATCCTAGCACAAATAATAATCAATAAGTTGAACTGTTCATTATTCTTTATTTTAAGGTTGTGACTGGTCATTTACGTCACATGGTCTCATCTCAACCTTCTCACTGGACGCTTGATACTTTAAAACAGGAGAATGAAGAATAGCCAATGGTGAATAGTGAGGAAGGCACAGAGAATAGGGGATAGTGAATCCCCTTTGTTGGAGCACACTTACCTTTGTGCACGTACGGTAATTTGTATGAAGAATAATCATTCCTCAGATAGTAGTCTGAACAAAGCCCTTTATACAAATTGTTACAAGAGGCACTAAAAAGGAGTACCGGCACGGTCAAACCAAACAACTGCTGAGAATGTCGGTGCTGTGTTTGTAGTGAGGCCCAGATCTTCAAAGGTATTTGGGTGCCACTGACATTTTCAGAATTGCCACTCACTGCCACTTAACCCTATAGACACCTAAGTCCCCTAGGCACCTAAGTTTCTTCTCGCTGGCATGCATGAAGCTACCTATGTGCCGATACTGCCCCATGGCTAACAAGCGGCTTGGAACACAAAGCCTGGAAGCCCCAAAGCAGGATTCTCAAACAAGGCAGGGGAATGCTTATCTTGCCAGCATGGCCCAATTCTGTAGACATGCTCAGAGCATCCCTAAGAGCTGATATCTGCCAAAACCTGCAGCAGGAGGGCTGGCTGCAGGCCACCAATGGGGTTGGAGCAGCAGAGCATCACACATAGACAACCGGGGATACAGAAAAACGTAGGGTGAGCGTGAGCACGGTACTTAGCATGAGTAGGAGACAGAGCGATGATGTCAAGTGCTAGGGCATGGGGTCCCTAACTTGCTGACCTGACTCAGGTGCCTAATGGCTGAGCATCATGAGCAGAGAGAGACACCTGTCTCTGGTCCATCAGCCAGGTGCACGAGGTCAGCTACTTGGGCACCTCCACTCCTTTCCCACCCCTCTCCTCAGCATTTCAGCCTTGCTGTCCACTCAGCGTGCTGGCATCTGTGAATCCCTTTCTTAGGTACCTAATTCCCCAGTCATGGTACAGGGAGCCTGGGACCTAGCTCTGGGCTGAGGATTCCTCTGGGCACACAGGCATGCAGCATTGCCACACCATGGCCCTTTTGTGGATCTTCTGCCGAAAGACTGCCCGGACTGACAAGAAAAGAGAGACTCAAGGAGGCAGGTGGCCCATCACACTCTGTGTGCCCCAGGGGTGACATGGGAAAGAGAACAGCTGCCCAAAGATAGGTAACCTTTCCATCCTACCTTCCCATTGGAGCAAACCCATTCACTTGGAAAAAGGAAACACAGAGGATGGGGGACAGGCGATCAGCTTGCCGTTTCTCTTAGAGGAGACGTTTTGAAGAATACTGTGGGAATCTGTGGGTGTGTGATTCACTGAGGTTTGAACTCAGGAACTGTGCATGTAATCTTGACATCCAAGACAAGTAACATGCAGAAGGAGCCAACACACACCACAGACCACCGAATAGCTAAAACCTCGGCATTGGAGCTATTGCCCACAACAGCTCGTCTCCATCTGTGCGCCACTAACTGTTGCCGATGTCAATCTGGCTCACAGACAGTCATATGATTAGCTGTCCCATTGTCCATGTGGGCCCATTTGGTCCCCTTCCATACGGCCTGTAATTTTGAATGTCTGATTAGCAATATTACGTTTGACCATGACTATTATTATTTTATGGTCAGGAAATGTTAACCCTGCCAAGTCTCCCATTGAAAATGAATGGGAAATTTGTAAATCCCCACAAACACTCACAAACTTTCCCATCTTCCCCTCCTATTGTTCAGCGGACAGTGCTATACAATTCCCAGAAGGCTGCGCTGCGGAAGACAGCAATCCGCATGACAAATCCCATTGTTCTGGTGAATTCTCAGGGTTGAATGCTGGTTTGACAACAAATGCCCACGTTACCTGCCCTCAGGAAAACACCCCTTTGTTTTGGAGCATCCCGATATTGCAGAGTAATTCTGACATTCTTAAAACACACACACACACGCAAATGTATAAGCAGTGATTAGGTGTGTGTTAAGCACAATTACCTCCTGCAGCTATGTTGCCTTTTGATGTAGTCTAGGTGTCATAGGTTTTAAAGCCAGAAGAGACCATTCAGTCATCTAGTCTGATGTACATAATATCGGCCATAGACTTTCACCCAGTTACTCCTGTACTGAACTGAATAATTTCATCTTCAGAGGACACCCTGCTGCTGTCGCTAGGTGTTGCTTGGGGGTGGTTCAGTGGGTATTCTTCGCCCAGCAGCCTATTCTAAAGTGCTGTACAACTTGCCTGCCGACTTTTGGATGACACCTACCACCGTTGTCCTGACATTAGATGACTCCTGGCACTTTCTTCTTTGGTCAGAGCAGAGATATTACTTCTGGTGTGTGCTAGGCACATTCTATCTTAAGTGACGATGGCCACCTCCCTAAATGTTCCCCCAGCTGTTTCAGTTGGATTCTTTCTCTGTTCCTTTTCTAAATCTGCTGTGCAGCCTTAAGCTAGGCTGCTACATTTGAAGATCTTGGCCCATAAACACACGCTTCGTCAACGCTGTTTTTCACCATAATTCCATGGGTTTGTAGAACTTACAGCCCGAAGGGACCATTATGATCTGCTAAACCTCGCCTCGGGCATAGCACAGGCCATAGAATTTCACCCGGTGATTTCTGCATCAGGTCTGTAACTTCTGGGTCAGCCAGACCGTCGCTTTTAGAAAGACAGAGAGTCTTGAACTGAAGACGGAAGTATCCACCCCATCCTGGAAAGTGGACCTCATTAAGGGTGATTATCAAATATCTCGCTGTAACTACTGAGCTAAGGACAAATGGCAGCTAGACCATGCATGGGATGTTCAAGGGGTCATAGAAATTGAATGGCTGTTGGGCACTATCTCCCTTTGACCCCTTGGGAAGCCCCTGCTCTTGAGTGGAATGACCCAGGATGCTCTCACAGGCTAGTCTGCAATTCAGCAGCAGCAGCCAGCATCGGAAGCAACTTGGGGGTTTTATTAGACGCCAGCCAACCAAAAAAACCCCAAAGACTTAGTCACCACTGCCAAAGACTACATTCTGAGGTCAGGAATCTTGATCGCACAGCTGCCTTGCTCGCCCTTCGGTATTAATAGGCATTGTTTTATAGTGTAATCATCTGGGAGAAAAATGGTAACAAAGGGGTGCTGTGATTGAATGGACATGCCAATGGTCTTTGGGGGGGGTTACTGACATGTTGCTGTATTTAAAAACAGATGTGTTTAAAAGAAACAAAGCAGAACATGGAGATTTTTGTCTAAACAGATGACTTTACATGCAGTGAAATGATCAAAAACTTCCTCATAGGAAATTTCTCAATCAGTTGGTATTAATCAGCTGGAATACAGCCTTGCAGTCCATGGTCTTTCATTATAATAAGATCTAATTGATTTTTTCTTTCATGATCCGACTGTACAGGGCTACACCATTAAAAGGCTTTGGCACATACATGTTCATTAGATACGGCAGGAAAAGGAACAGAGTAAACTATCTGAAAAAACCTGTCTTTTCATGAGGCTCATTTATGATTTATTTGTATTACAGAAGGGCGCAGAGGCACCAGCGAAGAACAGAGATAAGCACTGTTTTAAGCACCCTACATGTTCATATTAAGACAGAATTTCTGCCCTAAAGAGCTTGTAGTCTAAACAGTCCAAGGCTTTAACAAGAAGAGCCTCCTTCCTTTCTAAACACACTGCCTCTTATGATCAAAGCAGCTGCCGTAAGGCCCATTTTCATAAGTGCTTTAGGAGCCTGATTCTCATGGAAAGACAACAGAACCTAGGCTCCTAAGGACTAAAGCCACAAAGGGATTTAGGTGCCTAACTGCCACTTCGGTTGCCTACATCCAATATGTAGATAGTCAAAACCCTTTTCAGTGACCACCTCATCCCATATGGGCCTCAAGTCCCTAGACGTCTGTGTTTCTACTGGGAAAGTTCCCAAGGTGCCTAAATTTCCACCAGTCATCATGTACAAAGCAGCCTAACTCCTGACGGTGCCAGACTTCTTGGTGAGATCCTCAGAGTAAGTGTTCCCCTGCCTATCTCACCTGTGGGGCCTGATCCAGTAGGTGTGCTCAGCGTCCACCTCAGAGCACGTCTACCAGATCATGCCCCACATGAACACAGCCTAGGTGATGGTGGTGCCCCTCCCCCATACCTAATAGCACAGTTCTTAGAGCCCTCACTCCAGCGTTGGGAGACCTGTGTCCAAATCCCCACTCTGCCTGTTTTGGAGCAGGGACTTGAACCCAGGTCTCCCCCCTTGCAGTTGAGTAATCTAACCACTAGGCTTTATGAAATGGTCTTAGGCCTCTAAGTCACGTGGGGCAGCACTGAGTGGAGAAGTGCCTAAAGACCTTTAAAAATCTGGATCTTAGTCACTTTTCAGGACTGCACGATGAACAGAAAACTCCTAAGGAATATGTTCTCAAAATGGTTTATGTGCTGGGAAAATAGTGAAAGCTTCATCTTCACATATAATATGGCAACATAATGAGAGCACACCCATGGTTAGCTATCCTGAAGGTTTTCTGTTCTGCTCAGTTCACTAAAGGCTTAATGGTGTGCTTTCATAGGAGATTCTTCTAAAAACCCAAGAAAACTCATCAAAGCCAAGAATCTGACTTTGGTGTCATAAAACAGCCCTACAGAACAGCAAAACTCTCAACAAGGCTGCCTGTGAGTCAGCAGCTGCCTGATAACCCTGAGGAATAAATATTAAACAGAAAAAAGTGTGTACAGTTGAGCATCTGCTGGGAGGAATCAAATAAATATTTTATCATTTAACTACGGGTATGCCTACACGGCTGTGGCAGCAGGAATTGATGCAGTGGCATCGACTGAGCAGGTCGATAAGAGAGCGCTCTCCAGTTGACTCAATTAGTCCATCGCCCCGAAAGGAGTAAATCTGTGTCGATGGGAGGGCGTCTCCCGTCGTCACAGCACCGTGAAGATGCTGCAGTATGGCAACATAAATAAGTGGATGGGAGATATCCAAATGACAGTACATTGCTTGTGTATCTCCCGTCTGATTGCAGCTGCCAGTGTAGACCAGCCCTATGATTTTGACAAAGCAATCGCTTCCAAGCAAAACTGTGGCTAAAGCATAATTCTTCAAATAGTTGAGAATGTACGTATAGACCATAGTCTTCTTTAGCATATCACACTTAGTGTGTTAAGCTGTATAATTCATTTTAATTTTTAATTATTTTAATTTAAAAAGGATAGAGCTATCCAGTAAAGATACAAATGACGTAAAAATGAGAATTTTCAAATTGCTAGTTCACGTGCTTTAATTTTTTTTAAAATATTGGTATGGAAGGTATCTGCAGATAGAGTTGATACAGATAGCCTTCCAAGTTCTTTTTTAGTATGTGAGCAAATGTTCAGTCTTGGGAAGATATGCTGTGTTGTCTTTAGTTTGGGTTATGTAAGTCTCTGTGTTGCTTCTGCTGGAGAGAGGTGTGGTTAGCTGTAAGAGAATGTGCTTGAAGCAGAGTCTCTCCTTGTGAACCAGCATTGGTTGGGCTGAAGTTCATAAAAGAAGGGGTTGCCTGCATGCTGTTTAGCTACTTCTGTCCCAGGACTGTGTATATGTATAAATTATAGAAATTTACACTTGACAATGTACCCCGACTCAATATCACTGTTTTCTCCTCACTAAGAAAGTGACCTGCATGGCCCTGGACAAGTGCTACCACTCGGCAGAGAGACAATATTGGTGTCGAACAAGACATTGGTGTTGCAAGAAGGGGCAATGATATCTTGGAAATATATCTTAATATAAGAATTTATAAAACATGCTTCACTGCATTTTTGCTCTTCTGGATGATCTGAGACAGAATGCAAATCTAATGGCAATTTAGACTACGTGGTGCAATTTCTTACTTTTCTGTTTTTTTTATGTACATGTACATACTGAATATGTTTATGGGCTAGGGCCAAGATTTCAAGGATGCGAGAAAAGTCTTGCATCTACCTCCCTATTTAGGCATATAAATGCATATGGCCAGATTTTCAGAAGTCCTGAGCACTCCCAGTTTCTTGAAGCAAATGGCAGGCGGGTGTAAGCTTAATACCACTGCTAATCAGACTACTCATTTAGGCACCTAGATATGGAAACGGGGCCATCTTTTCAATGGTATTTAGGTGCCTAAAGATTCAGATAGATGTCTAGCATTGTTTTCAGAAGGGTTGT
>ML675614.1:10655627-10817850 GCA_007922155.1 Mesoclemmys tuberculata | reverse complement strand
CTAACTGCTTGAGCCCTGGCACCTCTTCTATTACAAATTAAGCACTGCCATAAACTGTCTGTTTGGTTGTTAAATTATATGCTGTTGAATTTAATTCCTTTCCCTCCCCAAAATAGTGCTCTTATCTCCCACTTCCATTTAGCATCTCCAAATACTATTCCAATACGTTCAATGTGAAAAAATGCATGGAAAATCTCCTTCTTTTCTTGACTGGAAATAATAAAGGATTAGTTATATGTTGAAACAGGAAGAATGTAAAAAAAAACAAACCCTGACGCTTTTAATAAAGGGATAGGACTGATCATGTACAGCCCTATGAGTTCTCATCATCATTTTCTCAACATTGGCAAATGCAATTTGCTATTATAAAAATAACCTAGCAGCTTGTAAATAGTGGTTGAAATCCGCGCTGGTCAAAGAGAATAAATACATCCGAATCAAGGGCCTGATCTAAAGTGCACTGACATCAGGACTTTGGCACAGGCTCTAATATAAAATTTTATAATTAGTTCTCCTAAGTCTTGTACGTCAATTAAGGGAGAAATTTTGAGCGGCACAAAGGGCATTTAGGCACTCAACCCCTCATTGAAGTTCAATGGGATTTACACCCTTAAATTCCCTTTATGCCTTTGACTATCTTTCCCTCTAAGAGTTATGTTACATAGGGGTATGAAGAAAACGAGTATAATTATTATTTATTCTTTGTATCAGGGCAGATCAGGGTACCATTGTGCTAGGAGCTGTACAAACATATAACAAAGAGATATCCCCTGTCCCAGAGAGCTTGCTATCTAAATGTAATAAAACAAAAAGACGGGGTGTGGGGGTGAGAAGCACAAAGAAACAAGAAGATGATATTGGCCAGCATAAAAAAGAGTGGTTATAGCAAACCAGCTGCCTAAACATTGTCTAGTTTTCTGTAGGCATCATGGCAAAGAGGTCAGGAGAATCCATAGGATATTTTTCAGCTGAACTGTAAAGCTTCCACGCCGTTGAACTTGATATAAGCAAAGGGTAATTTGCCAAAAGCAAATCAGTCTCTAAAATCTTTTAGTCTTTTTAACCTTTAAGCAAACTGGGCTTGTTTTCCCGTTAGAACAATGACCTTATTGTTTAGGCTAAAGTATAGTATATGGCCAGCCATGTTAGGAAGTGAATGAATTGTTTTGTTGTCAACAGTTATTTTACCCCCACCTACTATATCTAGGAATTTCTTTCCATGTGTTAAACTTTAAAGAAAATATGCCACTTTTGAGATGGCCAATGATATCCTTCTCAATTAACTAGCTACAATGGTGCAGAACTTAGCTCCGATTTAGACCCTTTAAATGGCCAGATTTTTGAGACTTCACGGCACTCAACAACTCCCATGGTGCCATTCAGAAACCAATGAACTGAGCAATTTTGAAACTCTAACCACTTATGGAGGTCACGTAGGTGCCTAAATGGCTCTTCTGAAATTCTGGCCAGGCTGTGGGGATGCCCCACTTCTGAATATCTGCCTCAAGATTACTGCATGAGAAAACAGGGAGAAAGGGACAGAGCAAGTTCACTAAACCTGAAGCTTCTCGTTGATTTTATTGCCACATTAAAAGGATGCTAAGCTCCATTAACCACCAAAAACAAAAGATAAAGAAGAAAAATCTGGAAGCATGTCCATCAAAAATTTTGCCCACCCTGGTAGTTTGCCTTGTTTGCTACAAGCCTCATCTCAAATGTATCATAGCTTGTTCTAAAATGTCTAATACAATTCTGACAAAGACAAAGATTAACGGGTTTTGAGATAAAACCAAAGTATCCACCAGTATTTAACCATATAAGGTTATAGAAATGCAGTCTGAATTGAGGAATAAAACCTGGAGAAGATGGCAGGAATGGGATCTGTAAAGTCCCAAAACGTTTTTCAGTGGAAAACACCAGACCTCCTTCTAAAAATTCAAGTTTCTTTAAACAATTGCACACGCTTATTCAGATCAGAAACTTCCCAGTTGCTCAGAAAGCAAAGGTACTCATTCGACTTTGAATTGATGGGAAACCCTATGGGCAAGTTGATGTACAAAGGGCTCAATCTGAAAAAACATTTTTACAGGTTGTATCAATTTCTAATTGAAAGGACAGACCCAGGATGTGTCAGTTTAAACAGGACAGACAAAAATGGGCCAACCTAATAATTACACCCAAAGCAACAAAGCTGATTGAAGTCCATATTAACTCATTTTAGCCCAATACATATCAGATACAAGTAACCCCAGAGACTCACTGCTCATAGATTTTGTTATATGCCATGCATGGTTTAATGCAAGAGTTTAAAAACATGAAACTTTAAACACTAAAGCAGAAGAGCAGACCTAAGCTCCTTATAAAGAGCAATTCTCTTTCACTGCTTTCAAAAGCCATGGTATATTGGGCTTCAATAGTAGGTGCATTGCCAGCAGATTGAGGGCATTGATTATTCCTCTCTATTCAGCACTGATGAGGCCACATTAGGAGTCCGGTGTCCAGTTTTGGGCCCCCCACTACAGGAAGGATGTGGACAAATTAGAGAGAGTCCAGTGTAAGGCAACAAAAATGATTAGGGGGCTGGAGCACATGGCTTAGGAGGACAGGCTGAGGAAACTAGCCTTGTTTAATCTGCAGAAGAGAAGAGTGAGGGGGGATTTGCTAGCAGTCTTCAAGTAGCTGAAGGGGGGTTTCAGGGAAGATGGAATTAGGCTGTTCTCAGAGGTGGCAGATGACAGAACAAGGAGCAATGGCCTCAAGTTGCAGTGGAGGAGGTCTAGGTTGGATATGAGGAACAACTTTTTCACTAAGAGGGTGGTGAAGCACTGGAATGGGTTACCTAGGGAATCTAGGGTTACCTAGGTGATGGAATCTCCATCCCTAGAGGTCTTTAAGGCCCAGTTTAACAAAGCTCTGGCTGGGATGATTTAGTTGGGGTTGGTCCTGCTTTGAGCAGTGCGTTGGACTAGGTGACCTCCTGAAGTCCCTTCCAACTCTAATATTCTATGATTCTAAGAGTTCCTAGGAAATGACCTGATATTCCCATCTGACTGCCATTCAGCAAGATATGCTTATGTGCACAAGAATATTTTGAGATTTCAAAAATTTTCCCATTAACATCAAGATGAAACCAAGACCTTTTGAAAGTTTTTTATTTATATATTTATTTTTTAAAAATTACAGAGACACCGAAACTGGCTCTATAACCCATTGGTTAAGTCACTCACCTGATATGTGAGGGACCCAGGCTTAAGTCCATGCTCTAATGTTATTCATATAAATTGGAACAGTTTCAACAGGAGAGATTGAGCTACAAAGACTGACTCTGTGGCCTGATGACTCAGCCACTCACCTGGGATGTGGGAGAATGGCAAAGCAGGGACTTGAACCTTTCTTCCACATCCCACATGAATGCCCTGGCTACCAACCTATTGTCTATTCAAAGTCTCTCTTATTTTGACCACAGATTCCATCCTGGACTGGAGAACCTTACCCAACTAAAGTTTTGTCAAAAAGGGTACATTTCCACAGGAAAAAAAATCAGTTTAGACAAATCAATATTCTCTAATGAAAAAGCATTTAATCAAACATTGCCAAACCAGCACTGGTTTCCATGAATGTTAAATCACAGAGCTAGCAAATGTAATTTACTTTGAGATCTTAACTTGCAAAATTCAAGTCACCTGGAGCCACATTAAAGCCCACTCACGAAGTACAAAAAATATCTTCAGTATATTACTTTTTGCAAACTGGGCTGAATATCTCTGTAAACTGGGGACAAGAAACAGAAACAATCTAGTGAGAAAAGTAAGAGCATCAACAAACAAGAAATAACAAATAAAGGCAACTGAGAAAGTATTTGTCACCTTCCCTCTCAACCCTGTCAATAGTGTTTTAAAGTGTTTTTCACTAAAGATTTGTTGTCTTTAGTGGAAAGAAAGCAAGAAAGATCAGTTATTCTGTATAATGGAATAGATGCTGTGCAGTGAGTGTAAACTGGTGTTGCTTCATTGAAGTCAGTGGATCCACAGTTATAAACACTAGCTGAGGACGTGGCCCTGTATGGGTAAGCATTTGGTATATTACTGACATTCTGTGTCCATACAGACTAGTCTCTTGTATGTAAACATTGTTTGGCTCTCTAGTAATCATATTTTTCAGAATGCTTTATAGTTCTGCTATCCTTGTCATGCAAAGCAAATACTGGGCTTCCTGTGTTTAGTTCCTGTGTTTGACTTGTAGATGTTTGTGTTTGCAACCTCATACGGGGTATGTTTTATTTAACCAAATTCCAGTAGGCCAAGGTTCTTCTCTCCTGGGCTGGCTGCCTCATATGACAGCACCAGCAAAGAGTCCCAGCAGCCCTTTGAAAGTTCACAGTAGCACTTTCAATAGTTCTCAGTATTGTGTAAAGGCTAGATTGTACTGTCAGTGTGCAAAGAATGGACTTCAGCTGCACCACAACTGGAACAGCCCCGGGAGGCACCCTCTGGGTCATAATTCCCCCCGCTTCCTCCTTGTGACATGAGCTAGTAATTTACAGCTGGTCTGGTGTGTGATAGACCGCAATGACTCAGCCACCCTGGGCAGTCAATAAGAGCATACAGCTAAAGCTTCACCTATGCCCTGGCCCTTCTCCCCTACCTGCCCTGGGGAGGGAGTAAGTAGGTATGCAATGCCACTGGTCTCCTACCTTCCAGACCCATGGTCAGAGTACCCCTATGGGGGTATAAAGAGAGATTCTTACTGTAGCTTCCTCCCCTGCCTGGGTGTGTTGTCCAAAACACAAGCTGGTTGTAAGATACATGGCATTAGGGGGGAACAAAACTACACCAGAAAGATTCAGCATTTTATTGTCTAGAACATGAATATTACAATATGAGTGAATGTATGCCATGGAATGCTTTCATCAGTGATTCCTGTGTTGAAGTAGACAAAGGGTATGTCTACACAGGAAAAGCCATTCATTGGCTAGGCTATCCAAATTAGCTTGATTCCAGCTAGCAATGGCAATAACGGCAGTGAAGATAATGTAGCATGAGCAGTTCAAGCCCATCACGGACCCTGGATACATATTCAGCTCAGAAGCCTGCTCTGAAACCCACGCTGTGTTGACTTTGTTATTCTTGTCACCTGCACTAGGTGGACTCAAGCTAGCTTCCATAGGCTTGCCCATGGACAGCTTTTGCTGTGGACTGTAGACGTACCCTTTGAGACAGCAAATAGCACAGCAGCACAATGGAATGGAAGGTTGACACCATCAATTTAAAAATCTGTCTCCGATTTTTTTTCTTTTTTTACCTACTGTTGTCTAAGATTTCTGTAACTGAAAGAGATTCGGAGGGGAAATGAATGTCATTCGTAAATCAGCCAGAGGGGGTGCTGTCAAACGGCTGTGCACCACTTAGGGATACATGGCTATCATGTCTGCAATAATGCTGGTTGGAATATTTTCATCTTAACATTTTTTTCAACATTTTTCTGGAAAATTTTCATTTTGGTCAAAAAGTTCTGGAAATTAAAAGCTGAAGCATTTTATTTAGCCAAAGCTAATAACCATATTCAACCAGAATAGTTTAGCTCTATTGGAAAATGAATTTTTCAACAAATAAACTATTAGCTGAAAAACAAATCGTCCAGCTCTTTTGTGAGCGTTTGTGAAATCATCATGGCCACAAAATGCAAGGCAGAAGCAAACACACTCTCTGGCTTTCAAACTCCATTAATTACAAATTGAGCATATTTCAGATGTTTCATAGTTCGGAGATTTTAATCATGAAAGATCAAGGATGGAGGAACCCTCCTGCAATGTGATGAATGCATCCTGCCAGGTGTTGGTCCTCCCAATCCCTCACTGATTTAAGGTATGGCTTGTATTAACTCAGGCTTAAATTTGTTATTCAAGTAGCAGCCTTTGCGGGGGTGGGGAGAGACTTTTTTAATCTTGAGCTGTGTGCCAGAGCTAGCACACACATCTAGAACAAACAGACTGCGAACCATAACTACCTAAAACACTTGGGTGTAATTTATGCCCATTGAAATACACTTTGTCCACTAAAATGTAATTATAAAAACAACAAATTCACCTGATTCAAGAGATCTTGACATCTCAGTTTTGGACCCAAAACAAATATAATTAATCACTGTAAAAACACAGGGAAGAAAGCCACCATTGCTTTGCCAAATTGTCGTTTGTTGACAGTGGTTTTTCTTTAATAGGAACACGTGACATATTGGGAAGAGTGACGTTTTTTAGATCATAGATAAGGATGGGTAAAATAGTTAATAATATCCAACATGAGGCTTTACCCAGAACTCAAACCAGCACAAATCCAAAACTATTTTGATTGGAAATGAGGAAAGGAAGTCATGATGAGCTCCAGATCTGAATTAGGTTTAGGCAGTGGTTTGAAGCCTAGTATCAAGAATGAATCAGGACTTGGGTACTGGTTTAGATTTGATGTAGTTTTGAAATCTTGCAACCTGTTCTCATGAGATTTTGGCTCCCAAGGACAGAATTCTTATATTACAAATACTTGTGACAGGTCATTAGTTGACTAGCACCATTAATTTCCCATGTTTCTATTGAGATAGAGTCTTGAAATTTGCTTTGCTTAGTCACTATTTGCCCATGGAATATAGAAAAAATCCCATATTTCCATCTGATATCGTCCATATTTTTTCTTTTTACTGGATTTCATGTCATATGGCTCCAGTTCTGCAAAGCACTTTAAGCACATTCTTTAGTCCATCTTTATGCAGCAAAGCATTTGTATGATTTAAATGGGTGATAGGTACATAAGTGGCTGGCTACATACATAAGTCTGGCTCTTAAACTCCAGTTCAGGAAAAACACTAAACACACGCTGAAATACAACACTATTCAGGAAGGTATTTAAGCAGATGCTTAACTTTAAACTTCTTTTTAAGTACAGTTGAAGTTATTGGGACTCACGACATTTATGTTACGTGCCTCCTGAAGTGCTCTGCTCAGTTATGGCCTAAATGCCTTAGCATGCCCAGTAGAGGCAGCCATTTACAACATTTATATTAATTACTTCTTTGAGCCCATCACATAGGTCATGAGGCCTCTAATTTGGGAAAATGAAGGCCATCAGATTTTAATCCCAAACGTTGCCATAACAAATATCTGGAAATTTAACAAAGAGAACTGCTCTGTGGTCATGAATGGGGATGGAAAATCTGGTTTTATACTTGCACATAAGAACATGGGAACTGACAGACTGGAGCAGTCCCAAAATCCAGCTAGTCCAGAATCTCTCACAGTGTCCAGCACCATGGCTTCAGAAGATGGTACAAGACACCCTACAGATTTGAGATCATTGGCCTCTTCTAAACATCTCTTCCTTTACCTTAGTGACTGGAGATTGTCTTCAGTCTTGGAGTGCAAAAGTTTAGCTCTTTACCAAAAATCTTCCTTTTTCACTGTTTTACTTTTACTCCTCTCTCATATATGTTCTCTGTGTTGAATATGTTATTTCCAGACATTTAACACTGGTTTAACAGTGTACATTTGTAACAGTGGGAATTTCGCATCCAGAACAAGTGGAAAACGGGCAACAGAGCTCAGCAGCATGCGTAATGGAAGAGAATTTTGCTCCATATTAGGAAATGCGGGACCAAATTCTGTCTTCAGAATGTGCTGCTTTCTGCCAATGTGCTACTCCCATTGGCTTCAATTACCATTATGTTCTTGTATGACAAGGTTAGTCCAGTGATCTTTATTGCTGAGTTAGAACTACACATTTGTACAGTTTGGGGGCTAATCTCTGTCATTGTGTCAAAATTAAGATATGAAAAATGCTTCTCATGTACATTTCCTCCACCCTTGATTAAGAAACCTCCCCATTTGCAATGAATCCACTCCTTTCTCACATGTGTGCATGTATGCATACAATGCCTCTCCATATAAGGTGTGACTAAATACAAACTAGGTTTAAGTGGGAAGGGAAAGAGCCAGTTTAATATTAATAAGCAAAACACACAGATTATCAGCCAAAATGAAAGATTTTTTTAAAAAAAAATGTCCCAAACCAAGACCATGTAAGGTATGTATCAACCAGTTCTGAAAAAGGTTCCCACTGGAATTATTCCAGCCTAAAACAATGAGTCATCGCCTAAGGAATCTTGTTCTCACATGAAATGTTTTAATCATCGTCCATTCTGAAAAATGCCACCATCAATACTACCTATCATTCAAATGCGTTTCTTTAAAATGTGCTAAAAACCAATACAATTTTTTATGCAATTAGCCCTGGATTCTCCACCACTGGAAGTCAACAGGAGCTTTACAATGTGGCTTTAATTGTTTTCTTTTTTCTCTTTGTTGAGTTGAGTAAGAGAAAAAGCTTTGGGAGACAGAGTAGCCAGTTGGGGTGGAAAGAGTGAGAACATAAGATCTTTCTTACCAGAGTCCACTATGGATCTTTAAGGTCATTTCTCTAAATCTATGTAGCACACGCTAATCTACAACCTGGTTGCTCAACCCACACCAGCCAGTAATGGTTAGCAATTTTCACACAGTAAAGCTATTTTTTTAAAAAAGGTTAAACTCTTTCTAGAAATTTACCGCTTGTCTAATATTTGCCATGTATTCATAGATGCTGCAAACTAGTTTGCATACTTGGCCCAAAGCACTTCTCTAAACTCTTTCTACAAAGTGTAGGATTTACTAACATGAGTAATTGCAGTACAGATTGCAGGACGAGGCCCTTATGATGTGCTCCCAAACTACAGGTTTCTCTTTTCAGTAATATGTTTTTCACCAGCAAGTTTGGAAATGGCAGTTGCAGATTTTAAAATAAAGAAGTGAATGTTCAAATGAATTTCACAGTTGATATGCTGTGAATTTTCAAACTGATGTACTAACTATTATTCTTATTTCTTATATGTTTTATAAAAACTCATAGTGGCCACAACTAAGATCGAGGCCCCATTGTGCTTGGTACTATACATATATATAGTAAGAGACAGTCACTGATCTGAATAGCTTACACTCTACAAAGTTAAAACAGACAGTGGCTGGAAGAAAGGAAGTATTATTCTCCTCATGTTACAGATGGCATAGAAGGATTAAATGATCTATCCAAGATCGCCCAAAAAGTCTGTGGCAGAAGCAGGAATTAAACTCAGTGCCTTAATACAAATCTATCTTTACTCCACTGAGCAAAATCAGTATCTCTTCCTTTTAAATTCCTGAACAGAACAGGTCAAATATTCAGAAAAATTATCCACAAATATATTATTCCCCAGTTGGCAAGAAAATAAATCTGAATGATTAATTTTACCCTCCTAGAGCTGTTCTAATGGTGGAAAAAGATATTTGCTAACAATTATTCAATGAAAAATGGATGACATCTGCAATTAATAATGTTCACAATGAATTATTCTACCAGCTCCGTTTCTTTGTACTGCACCGTAACAGCTGTTCTTCCTTCTGCTGGGAAAATGCAGGGCCATTGGGCCACTGTGAATTTCCCCTGCTGAATGTACCCTGCATCTTGATATGCAACTTCCTTGATACAGAAAGGAGATAATAGGCTAGTTCCTTTGCCCTGATCTGCCGATCACCTGCAGCCCCCAAGAATTTAAATCTCCCTTGCCCTGCTGATGCCTTTGGGAGGGCAGCCGTGGTTTCTTTAAACTCTTACGTAAAGGTGTGTTAACTCTAATCTAAGAGGGTATTGAGTGTATATTGTTTATCATTGGTATGTTTGAGTTAGACCCATTGTACAGAATTAGCTAAAGTTTATTCTGGGAGGCTCCCAAGGCATGTCAATGAGTGTGTACAGAGCCCCGCCAGATAAAGGCACCACCGAGATTAATTTCCTTTATAAGTAAAAGGATTGCAGCAGAGGGGTGGAGAGAGGATTCTCACCTGTCCAACATCACCATTGGGATACTTAGGATCTCCTTTACTGTCAAAATCAGCAGATGCCCAGGAGCAAAGGTACATGTTGCCTGCTCCCAAGTAATCCAGGGAGGAAAGGGGGATGAGGGGCTTATATTTTTCTTATTGATTTTTTTCTCTGAAAGAAAGACTTTCCAAATAAGCATCCCAAAATGTATTCTGACAAATGAGATCATATTTACAAAGGCCTCCCCACTTCCTCCTGCACCTTGTACAGCTATTGAACATGAGCCATAGCCCAAAGCAGATCTTTACTGCTACTCAGTCACCTAAAATATGATGAAGAGGGGAACTGGTTAATAAAAAATTAAAAGACTACTTGAAAACCTGATCTAGGATTTCACCCATAAATAATATTACTTAGGGCAGGTCTACACTTAAAATGCTGCATTGGCACAGCTGCGCTGCTGTAGCGCTTTAATGAAAGCACACTAAGCCAATGGAAGAGCGTTCTCTCAGCAGTGTAGTTAATCCACCTCCCAAGAGGCAGCAAATATGGCAGCAGAAGATGCTCTCCAACCAACATAGTGCTGTGTACCTGGGAGGATAGGTCAATATAACTACGTGGCTGGTGGATTTTTCAGATCCCTGAGCAACGTAGTTATACCGATATAGGCCTGTAGGGTAGACAAGACCTTAGTCACTGTTCTGGCCTGTTATTCGGTGTTGGGAAATGTGTGTTCTTAAAATGCAGAAGTAAAGGACTCAAAGAGGTGCTCCTATCTCTTTCTATAGAAAGCAGTGGCATCTTCTGGTCCAGCGCTCCCTTTCTGAAATTTTAGTTCATAATGTTAAATGTATGACCCACAAAGTCACAAGACAGAGAGGAATCTGTTTTTTTTCTTTTGAATAGGTACAAATGAAAGACAAAAAATAGAACGTTACCGTGCAAAGAAATATAGATAGATCATATCTTTTATTGGCCCAAGTTCTGTTGATGGGAAAGACAGAAACAAGCTTTCAAGCTCCAGAGAGTTCTTCAAGTCTAGGAAAAGTTATCAAAGTGTCACAGCTAAATACATGGTAGAAGAGAGATTAAGCGAAGGAGTTTGGCACATTGCAAGGGACCATCCAAAATGAAGTTGGCCATTAACGCATCTGCAGTCAGAGGACAAAGGAGGGTTAGTGGATTACAGATTGTTGCAAAGAGACCTAAATCAATATTTCTAGAAATTCCGTGACACTTAGTGTCTAGCAAAGTTAGTTAACCAGCTAGAAGTGCTGGAGCAAATAAAGAATAAAGAAGGATTTCTATCTCATTGTTTCCTTTTTAACTGCTCCAAACCAAGTACTTATGCTACAGCATAGCAGTGGTATTATATAAATCATAGCAATTAGAGTAGGAAAAGACTTACTGATTAGATCATCAAATATGCCACTCCTCTCCACAGCATACATAGCTCCCTACAGTATATCCTAGAGTGCTTTCTTCAGCTTAGTTTTAAATAACTTAAGACATGGGGCTCCCACCACTTGCCCTGGGAGAATGTGCCACAGTCTAATAACTCTCACCATTCAGAACATTTTCCTGATGTGCAGCCTAAACATGCCTTGTTGCTCAATTTCTTCCTGTTAGTCCTAGTTATACCCCTTTGTATAATGCTCAGTATTTCCTCCCCTCTGTGGTATTTACACCCTCCTATTACTTGTAGACAGCTCAGCTTACCCACCACTTAGCAGGAATGTGGACTTATTAGCATTACATTATGGTTGTTCCTTGGCAATAATCTGTAGACACCGTAAAAATTCAGTAATACAGGCAAAGCGGGGAATTCTTCAGCCTTGGTGGAGTGACCACATTGTAGACTTCAGTTAACAGAGTAAATAGCACCGAAGGCCTGATTATGTTTTGTAAAGTAAGCAGTTTTACTTTCCACCCATTCAAAAAAAACAAACTAACCCAAAACATAAACCTATCTCCTTGCATCATAATCACATGCATGGCTCCATGGAGTAGTCACTGCTGTGAAAACTACCATGACATATTTATGTCCTACCTCCAAAATAAAATGCAGCCAAAGAAAAAAAAGTTAGAACCTAATTGCTTTTTAATTTAAACAAGGGATATCCCGATAGAGAGTTGTTAAATGCACCAAAATCCCTGTAGACTATTGCGACACAATTAGTCATCTGGGACACCTTCCAACATTTTTCTCAAGCATCTGTGATGTAGCTGTTTCTCTTTGAAATAACATGCTGGGCGTGCTATCATTTCGATTTTGTAATGTTACTTGTAGTAAATATGGGGTTACATTTTCCCTAAGAAAATTGAAAACATAGCATCAGACATGCACAATAAAATACTGAGAAAAATCCTGGCACTGAAAGAAATCAAGGGCCAGATATCAGCTAATGTAACTCAGAAGTGCTCTACTGAAGTCAGTGGAGCTATGCCAATTTACATGAGTTGAAGGTCTGGCCACAAATCTTCCATTGCAAAAACAAAATAATCGACATCACTAGCCTTCCCATAATTGCAATACCACCGCAGTTATTCATGGTTGGCGCACACAGGGATCAATAACCCAAGATCTAATGAAAGGTATACGAATGGAATGTGTCCTAAGCACTCCTAGTCACCAACGCTCTTTCCTTCTCTATGCATGGTCTGTTTAGCTCTGCATCATTCACACATGGCCCTTGCAATGCTTTTGTAGAACGTTAGATCTTGGCAGTCGGAGACCTCCCAGGAAACTTCAAGGTATTGTACAAAGGCTTTGGTAATGAAGGGGGTTTGCTGCACAGGCAGTCTGCATCTCTGGAAGTGAGTAATGAACCTGGGCCCCAGCAGACAACAAACCCCGCTAAGAATTAACCTGGTTGAAAAAGAAAAGGGGGCGTTAGTGACAAGCCAGAGTGCCCAAACCCCTCTACTCCTTCAGGCCAGATGAACCCCCTTCTCAACACTGGTCCCAGGGCTCCAGCTGATAGTATAGTCCTCAGGGACAGGGGAAAGCAATATCCCGCCAGCCTGCCTCATCCGCGCCTCACTTTCTCTACAGCCTGGTGATTCGCTCCGTCTTCTTCTGGGCGCCTGTTTCCCTCTGTAGGATTTTTTTTTTTCAGTTAGTGGTAACTGGCCTTTTAAGAACAGCTGAGGAGTGTTGCTGATGAGGCATTTCTGCCCGTTCAGCCAAAAGGAGGTAGCATTTCAAGAGTGGGTGAGTGATTTATTCTCTGAAGCACTTTGGAACCAGCCTGGGCACACAGTGCAATGTGTGGGACAGACTGTTTAGTGTGATCAGAACGCCAAGACTAGGGACTGCATAAGCACTGAAGCCCAGGTTGTGAATGGACCCATCATGGGCGCACAAGGGGCAAAGACAGCCCTCACGTTGCTGTGCCCTGCTGCCATTGCATTGTCACAGGGAAGCAACAGTCCAATTAGCATAGTTCATTCTACGTCTGTGTTTCCTCAAAACAACTGTGGGGATGAACGAACCTGGTCCAGAAATGCAATCACTAGGGTTGGTGCAGGGCTTTTTCCAGACCGTGTCACCACTCGACACCAGAACAGTGAATCAAATCCTTCCTTGATTTCATTAGTCAGTGAGAGTATGGGCCAAATCTCTTAAAGTGGCCTCAACCTAGGTGGTTATTTTGCATCCTCAGTCAATGGTGGGCATTCAAGAGGAGGCAAAGTTGGTAGCATTTAGAGAGCTAACTGCTTGGTTACTGGGAGGCTCATTGGTGAGATGCCCAAAAGCTATCATTTTCATGCTCAGTTAACTGCAGGCACAGATCTGCAACTCCAAGATTCAAAGCTGTTTTAAAATATTTGGCCCAGCACATGCTACATGGAAGCACTAACACAAAATTGGCAGGGGACTTAAGGATAGAAATGGCTGCGCCACCAGGGAATTCTGTCAAACAGCCAGTGATTATTTTTAGAGTGAAGAGAGAGATTTTCACAAGCATCCACCAATTACACCCAGGGCAAAATGTCCCATTTCCACCATCGTATGAAGCTTTTGATGGGAAAAAACTGTGACATTTGAACTTCCGGGCAAAACCCTCAACTTTGTTTGACTGTTGTTAATATTTTCACACAGCTCAAGTCTCCACCTAACTTTGTGCCCGATTCAGGAAAAATGTGTCTTCTAGCTGCTGTGGGGCTTTAACAACTGCTCTGCGTTTCATTAGAATTTGGCTGCATTAACAGTGGGCCAAATTCTGCCCTCAATTACCTCCTTGCAAGCCCATTGACTTAAGACTTTCATTGACTTTAATGAGGTTGCGCAGAGGTGGGTCAGAGCAGAATTTGCCCCTGCAACTGTAATGTGTATCCAAGGAGTCTACATCAAAACACCTGGTTACAAATGCGTCTGTGTCTGCCTTTTTCTAGCACATAATATGCTAGCTTTCACTTAAGGTTGGTCTTGTGGTTAGGGCACTGCAGCTGGAGTCAGGAGATTTCTGGCTGTGCTACAGATTCCCTGTGTGACTTTGGGCAAGTCACTTAGGACCTGACCCAATGGCCATTGAAATATTCCCATTGATTTCAGTCTTTCATCTGTAAAATGGTAATAATGTTTCCCTACCTTACAGAGCTGTTGTGATTCATTAATTCATTAATGTCTGTGAGTGTTGAAGAACCATGATGACGGTGTCCATATAAGTACCTGGATAAACAAATTGGCAATTAAATTAACAGCTGGCTCTTACCTTAAGGCTATTGGGTATGAGCCTTACCTTCTCTGCACTTAATGAGCCAAAATTTGTCCTAAGATATGTGTGGGTGACCCACACGGACATCAAGGGGAGAGGCACATGTTTGTGTGTCATCTTACATCAGACCTTGGGGTCTGCGCAACTACTAAAGCTTTTCATGTTCTTCCCTCTCCTGTTGTTATTTTTTAAACTAACTTTTTTTCTAACAAGAAACATTGGCAAAAGATGGGGGGCATCTAAGATAGAAAAGAGAACTGGAGGGCGAAACAAATAGTGTGTTTTGGGAAAGAACCAAAATGAGATAGCCTCCTGAGCCTTCCTTTTTGAATAGATTCCAGGGTGACCCATGTCCCTCTGGGGACGTTTGGAAGAGGTTCTTCATTGTTCATTACTAGGACTGGTCAGAAACCAAAAAGTCCATCCTGTGGGAAACTCCAGTATTGTTTTGGTTTGAAATCAGACCAAAAAGTCAAAACCTTGAAATTTCTCATGGAATGGAAATTCTGAAAAAAATGAATGTGGACGGATCAAAATGTTGCATTTGGATAATGTTGAAACGTTATAATATAAAATATTATATAGATAAAATCAAGTATATTATATAAATACAACATACTGTAATATTAAAATGCATAGTATAAACATTTAAAATATGAAAACATCAAAATGAAACATGAAAGTGGAGACAGTTAGTTTCCACTTTTTCCCACCAAGAATTTGGTCAAAACGGACATATTTCCACACAATGTTTTGATTTTGATGAAACTGCGTTTTCCAACAGAAAACTGTTTCATCAGATTTTTTTGCCTACTTCTATTTATTACCAATTCCCTTCACATGGCTGCATCATTATCTGAGTACCGTCTCCATGCTCCAGTGGGTCTCCTGTGGTTGGGTGTAGGAGGGCCACATGGCATGCAGTGAGTAAGGCTAATATGCACAAGATGGATCATCCAAAAATCATGTACATGTTATGTATATTTTACTAATTTAAATCTAATGCTAGCAGTGACTTAAAGTGATTGAACCATATTCCTCTTAGATAACAATCAATGCATTCTGGGATAGATCCTCAGCTGGTAGAAATCAGTATAAGTCCATTTAGTCACCCTCTGAGGATCTGTCCCTCTATCTTTAAATGTGTTTTAAACCTTGTTCCTTACATGCTAAATTTGTTTGCTTTCCACTAGTGAAATTATCTTATCACTTTACTGATACTGTAGGCAAACAGTATTGGGTGAGTTTTGTTTTGTTACTCTGATGGGAAATACACCTCACACCTATATTTAAACCCCGCACCTTATTCCATTGTTGCTATGAAACTATAGATGAGTTCTCTATGCAAGGAAGCTTGCATAATCCCAAGCATGGTCAAAGCTCTCTGCACAACCATAAAGGTATCTAAGCTGAGCAAGAAATAACTGGAATTTTAGAGAAAAAAATCCCTTTCAGAGGCATTTGACTGATCTGATGATGTACGCATGGTGCTATGAGCACCAGAGCGGCAGACTTGCCTATACAAGCAGTAACCTTTTGCCTCTCAATAGGACTTATCTAAAGAGAATAACAAGCTTTGCACAAGAGGGTTTCACACAGCTGATAATCAGCCCGCAAAGGTAAGTCGTGTGGGTACCTGTGTAAAAGAAGAGACAGAAGGAGATTCGCATACCACAAAGGACCGCGTTGTTTTGTCTGAAGTACGGCAACATAGGGAGACAAAAAGGGACAGTTGGATCAAAACCCCGTAAAAGCAACACACCAGAATGGGAGCGCAGCAGGCTCCCTGATGTGCGGGGCCTGAGCACCAGCCAAGCACAGCCCGGAAAAACAAGCATGGTAAATGGATACTGAGGCACCGATAAGGGGAAATGACCTGTGCCACATGTTCCCCAACATGCAATCAATGGATTGGGAGGATCATGCAATTTAACGTTTTTCACCTGCGGTGTAAGGTGCTCCGTGGGGCACGTGCAATAGGGTTTGCAGGCTGAAATGAAAAAATGATGGGTGACAGACAAGCAACACGGGCCGGACCCACAGTCCTTTGAAGTCAGTGGAACAACTCCCAGGGAGTTGAATAGGTTTTGTAAATGTAAACGTTTTTTATTGGGCTAACACAGGACAATGCCAACGACTTTGCTGTCAGCTGATCAATGACTGTGTATTCACAGCTAGTGTAGCTACCTGACTTGCTTTCATACATGCTTGGATGAAGTTTGTTTTATCGTAGCCACATACCCTGCGCCTGTTTGTTCTTCCCTCCCATGGCTCTCTGCCGTTTGTGCTGATAGCCGTTGATTTCTCATGCCGTCAAAAATGAATTTGATATTGTTGTCTGCAGCACTATGTAAACACTGCTTTTCATGCCCTATGCAATGACGACTTGGAATCCAGGAGCATGTCAAGACCTACAGTTGTCTACTGCTAGTCTTCCAGGGCTATCAGCCAATGATTTCATTTATGGCTCACACTTTCCCAGAACGCTAGGTACCACCAGCTTATGTCCTAGTGATGGGTGTCCACCACCCTTTGATCCATGATAAATTTTGCCCACTGCTAGACGGCAAAGTGTTTCCATTGTGGACAGGTCATCCAGCTGGTCTCCCTGCTTTCCCAGTCTTGAAATATTAGTGTGCCAACCAAAAGGACATCACAGGCTGTTACATGCTAATCACAAATTTGTCCTGGTTGCTAGCTGACAGTGTGTGTTACTGCCTGAGGAGTCAGAAACATGTTTTTATGGCACATTCCCATAGCCTGCCTCTGTATGGGGAAAGATGCAGTTTTCATGGGACAGGAAGATGGAAATTGGAATCCTTTATTTTGGTTCATTTTCAACACAATTTTTCTCAGTGCGTATTTTCCTGCCCTGCTGGGCCCAAATATTTAAATTAGCAATGTCTGCAGCCAGCAATCAAAGCCTCAGATTTTCAAAACAAAAGGCTTAAGGTCAAAACTCTGCCATTAGTTCTGAGCATGCAACTCCCATTAACTAAAGTCAGTGGGTCAGAGACTCTGACCCACTCCATTCTCTGGCAGTGGAAAAGGATGGAGTCCAGTTCTAACCCCTTACTGGAGCGCCAGTGAGCGGAGAACAGAGAGTATAACTTACTCCTACACCCCTGTTCCTACAGCTGCTTATGCTGAGGATGTATCACGGGTGGGATAGAAGTAATGTTGAGGATGAGAAGTAGGAGTGGCCAGAATGCATTACACTCTGGCTATGCATAGTAGGTGGTCAGTCCTTGGGGGATTGCTGCCATCTGGTGTTACTTAGAGCTGATCTAACCTGCGCCAGAGTTGGGGCAGAAAATAGGAAGCTTTAAGTGGACCCCAGCGGCTCCTCCCTCATGCTGCTCTCAGTGGAAGCCAAACACAGATAAGAATCTGGCTCAATGGCGGGAATGTGCCAATGGCAGAGTTTGTCCCTAAATCCTGTAGCAGTTCAGTAGGGCTAGAGGCAAGGGCCAACATGTCTTTGTTACTCTCCTAACGCCTCATAAAGGAAGAACAGAATGTTGAGTTATAAAACAGGCTAACTGAGGTAAGGAGAAAACAAGTGGTTCAGTTGCAATATATTTATGGATGAAACTCAGTTTTGTTTTGTTTTAACTGTGGGAAAATTCCTGTTGTAATAATAACTTTCATTTTTATGAATCCCTTGTGCTTAACAAATTACAGAGTATCTAGATAGGGATCACTCCCCCCACCATGGAAATGGAGCCATCTCTAGAGTAAGACATGACGTCTGCTTTGCAGCTCAACACACAAGTGAAGGGAAGGAAGCAAAGAACCTCCTTATCGAATGGAAAGCACAAGGTCTCGTACCCTGAGAGGTGTTTCAGAGCATTGAAATCAAAGGAAGAAGAGTATCAACGTATTTTTCAGGATCTGGGCCTTTACTATTGATTTCAGTGGGATTTAGCACCGTAGCCTGCTTACGCCCTTTTGAAAATCCCACTAGGTGCCTACATGCAGCTTCAGCTGCCTAAATACCTTTGAAAATCAGGCCCTAGGTGAATTTCAGTGTTAACAGAGTATAAACACCACCCATATTGGAATTTGCCCAGGACAGTGGTACTCATAACGCTGCTCCTAGGAATGGTGTTACGGAATCATTATTTTCCAAGAGAGATCGGTCCCTTTATCTTACATCTTAACAAAAGGACAGAACTTCAACCAGCAAAGTGTTCCCAGTACCTTATTGGGCTATTGGTACTTTGTTATTGCAGAAGGAACAGTGATGTGTGTTAAATTACTATCATTTCCCGCAGTAACTTGGTGCTTCTTGAAGACCTTTCAAGAAAAGCAGCTTGAGAGCTGAGTTGACCACACTGTGTGGTGGGTCAGTTGCAGTCATCACACATGTGACAAATTCTCAGTGTGTGCTGGATATTTTTTTTAATGGCTAGTGCACTATCCTGCCATGCCACGGTAGAGATTCGCAGAGCTGCTCAGGCTAGAGCTGCATTGCTATAAACAAGAAGATGCTGCTAGCAGGATGTGATGTGCCTGAGGAATTTTATTTTCTCCTTGGGCCAAAATAGCCCTAATCTAATGACCTACAGGCCATATTGGAAGGCTGATCATTTTTCCTCCAAGGCATTTGGAAGTGGGCTGGGAATGGGGAAAAAAAGGGCATTGAACTGTTGGAGAGAAAGAAGATTTAAGTTTGCAAATTGTCTGGCTTATTCATGATGGGTTATATTAAATTGTGCCAATATTTTTAACCTCAAATGTTCAAAAATCTTAAAACTGGATTAAAGATCATGAGGTTTAAAAAAAAACGTGTTGTTTTTTTAAATTTCCCTTCTGTTTTGTGAACCTTTATGATTCAAGTTTCAAACTTTTCTTGGCAGCCACAATGGCTAGAAACGTATTTGTTCTTTAACGAAGGCTGGGAGTCTCATGTAATCACATGACTCCAGGAGCTGGGACTTTAAGAACAACATTCTGTATTCTAAGACTCAATATAAAACAAGGAAAGTTCACAACACTGTTGTACTGCAGCATGTAGGTTTTTATTTGTGATGTATTTCTAAGATCTCTCAAAGGTGCCTAAAGTGTATGGTTAAGTGGCCTTTTATTTTAACGTTTCTATAAATCTAAATAAATAAAATAAACCAGATAAGCATCGAATGATTGGAACAAATCCCTCCCTAGAATGCACCCTGTGCACTCCTTTTGCATACAAGAATCACTGAGCACATAATGAGAGTGAACAGGACAGCATTACTTCTCTGCAGGTTGGCTGCAGCCTTACACTGAGTGATGAAAAGAGGCTCCCAAATCCGTAACCTAGTCAGGTTTGTACATTTCAGTTGAAATGGCTCTGATGGATGTTTTATCGTGAGAGATTATTTCCTGCTCCATCCCCCTCAAAAAAGCAGAGTCAAGTATTTCAATTTCCAAGAGAAACAGAGAACAGCTTCCACCTGCCATCTCTATAGCGGAAAGAGAACATCAGACCCAGTCTAGCATTTAGCTTTCCTTTTCCTAGACAAGCTAATCGTTATATCAGCCTCCAGAGGTGTCATTAACAGGGATGGGGGATTTCCTGGGACATGTCTCCAGACACACATTAATGGATCCTGCTGAAAAGGGAAAGAATCCAGCCAAATCAAATTGCAACTAACGTTTTCCAACAGCCTCTATTAATTTCACTAAGCCCAGTGCACTATTATCACGTGTTCCATTACAGGAGACGTAAAGGAAGAGATTCTCATGGCTGCTAAGGCCCTTTTACATAGATCTGGCATGGATCAGGGCCCTGAAGTGGGGACACATTATAGGTACTCTCACTTTAAGCCCCCTTTATATTGGCAGCAGCACAGTGTAAAAGGGCCTTAGTGTGAATGGGACTCAAGCTTGAAAGCATTTGAATTACATGGACTTATTTCTGATGTTTTCTGCAGCACTTTTACACTGTAAAGGTACTTTCCAGTTTAAGGATCCTTACACTACCACAGCACCCATGTTTTTACACTAATATATTGCTTTTCTGCTTAAGAAGAGAGTCACTCTTTTAAAACTGGCAGCGCTCTTGCATTGCTTCAAAGGTTTATTTGTCAAAGTTTCTCTGCTTACTTTTATTTGAAAATGAAAAAAATGCCTCAAAATGTGCATGATCTCTTTTATTTCTCTCTGAAGATCTAGAATTTGTGGGGAAACATGAGTTCTAGTCCACACAAGACCAACAGGTAAGTTGTTTCAAATGTATGGGCTTTACTGTTTATTGCGTAGTTAGTGAAAAATGTAACATTAATGCCTGGTGGAAAGTAACAGATCTGTGGAACATTACAGCCTTGTAACACACATCTGAAGGGCTGGGATTGTAGTATAAAAGAAAGGCACATGCAAACTTCACTGGCAAGGCATGCATTTTAAATAAAGCTTCAGTACTTGAACACAGACAGTCTCCGTTCTCATTCTGAGTAATGTCTGCCTTCTATTCAGCAGAACAGCCCACGATGAAAGTAACAAAGACATGCCAGATGAAAAACATCACACTACAAAATCCTTGTATGCTGGAGAAAATCCTGTAATTGCTTACTGGATATATTTGCCTCTGAAAATATGTGGGGAAGGGGAAACTTCTCTCTGAAAAAAAAAAAAAGCCAACCCAAAACAACAAACTTTATGTCTGGATGAGTCTCTTTCAAAGTTTTATTCTGATCAAAATCTGATTTCTGTGGTTTTGGCAATGGAGCCTGAATGGGGCTTCCCCAGCCTAGCTTCTGTAGAGCTTAATCCAATCTCACACACCCAAAGCTGCTTGGCACTGGTCCTGCTAAACTCAGACGAGGTGCCTTGCCAACACCCCCTGACTAGGAGTAAAACTTGTCCACATGTCTTGGATGGAAAACGGCCCAGGGTCAGACTGACTGCAGCTCTCTGTGCTCACACAGACTGGGGAAGTTGGTATAGAGCTAATTAAACAGCGCACCTAGAGATATGCAAATATATTGATGGATGAATGTGGGGAATTTGTTCTGCTGTATTTGTGGGGTCATATCATTTATGATTTGTGAGTCTTCATAGGGATGATCCAAAGCCCACTGAAGTCAATAGAAAAACTCCTATTGCCTTCTGTTGAGTTTAAATCAGGCTTCTAACTGAGCACCCTTTTATTTATGACAGTAAATCTCATATGTTTCACAAATTGTAGCACAAATACGTATTCGTCCAAAACTTTTTACTGAATGTAGAATTGCATTCATTGTTCTTTATTCAACAGTCATCATTCATTTTTTCCCCTCATTCCATATTCATCCATTTGCCCAATCAAAGACCATTACCAATAGCTTGCGACATAGGGGACCAAATCAACTCGGCAAGTAGTCCAAGGGAAGAGTGTGTGAATAACCCATTCACTAAAATCTAGACACGAACCATTCAGTGAATACCTAGGCATAACAAATATATTTGTAGCAATCAGGATTCGTTTGTGAATGATTCACAAACAGAAGATAAAAAGGGGGGCAAAAATCACATGATAATTTATTTGCAATAAAATAAATAATCTGGCCACTTCTATCAGGTAATCACAACAGCTCTGCGACCTTGCATAGACATAAACACACAAAACGGCCATGACCTGAAGAAGAGCTCTCTATAAGCTTCAAAGCTTCTCTCCCTCACCAACAGAAGTTGGTCCAATAAAAGACATTCCCTCACCCACCTTGTCTCTAGGGACCAACATGGCTGCAACAACATTGCATACAAGGTAGCATGAGACAAACGTAAAATATAAAGCACACGTTTTTAACAGTGAGGGTAATTAACTTCTCGAACAATTTACTTGGGGATGTGCGGGATTCTCCATCATCTGAAGTCTTTATATGACGTCTTTCTAAAAGATCTACTATAGCTTAGAAGACACGGGCTTGAGGCAGGATCCACTTGGTGAAATTCTATGGCCTGTGTTATGCAGATGGTCAGAGTACATGATCATAATGGTCCCTTCTGGCCTTAAAAATCTATGAATAAAGTGAACAATCAGCTATTCATTTCTCTTGGTTGATGGTATGCATGAATTTCAGACTCTAAGCACATTACAATTCAAAACTTAAAAAAATACCTACAGTAACTTGCTCTCAGTACTGGCACCATGTGTATCCTCACACTGGATCATATATCTGAACCATTAGGAGACTGGATTGCACAGATTGTCCTGGCTTTGAATCACACAGGTTCTATCATGAAAACTACATGGGTAAATCTCTAAAGACTAATGAAGATGGGGAAAATAATGGCATGTTAGTTAGAAGCCCAGCTCAAAGTGATGGCAAACGAGAGTGCCAACAAGCTAAGTGCTAAGTGCTTGTTTTGAATCTGTGGCCTTTGGGATGTCTCTGGCTGCTTCTCTGGCCTTGAAGACCCAAAGTGCATGAAGTACCCTGAAACCTCAGAGGATACCAGATCTGGTTCTGTCTTGATAGTTATTGTGTTCTCACAATCCATCAGATAACCCTGTGAAAGGTTTCAACATACCAGGCTGAGATCCTGCCAGCCAATGGTGAAGTTGTCCCTTTTTTTTTAATTTGACTTTGTTTTAGAAATGAGCAAAAGTTTGTCTGGTTTGACCAAACAATTTTAATCATTCCAAGGATTGACACCTTTATAAGCACAGAACAGGACACTCAACAGATATTTTGTGAGTGAAAATAGCAAAAGGCCTAGGGTGCACATGCGCATCGATTGTGGTCACGGAGGGCATGACCCCAGCCAAGAACTTGCAGATATTCATTATTATCATTTTTTATCCTTTTCATTATGGCAGCAGCTTAAAGCTCCACCTGAAATCAGGGCCCTGTGGTACTAGGCACAGTACAGACACACGGTTCCTGCCCAGAAGAGCTTACAAGCAAAGAGTGGGAGGGGAATAAAGAGGAAGGAAGTGATCTGACCAAGGTCACCAAGTAGGTCAGTAGCACAGGCAGGAACGGAGCCCTGCCTCCCCAGCCAATGTTTTACCCAGCGCACTACACTGCCTCTCTGCACACAATTCTCTATGCTAGACTTATTCACCTATAGCAAAGGGGCTATGTCATTTTTCATCCCTTAATCCAGCTCTAAAATGGATTCATTTTCAAGGATTAATAGTTAATAGCTGACAGGTGCAGGAGAACACACAGTTCAGATAGGCACAGCCCTCTGGGAAACATTTCTATCCTAATAAAGAAAGGAGGATAGAAATTGATAAAGTGCAGGTAGGAAGGGAAGAGAAACAGGCAAATGAAAAAGATTCCCATTCAGTTACATCCCATGAAGGCAGGCAACAAAATAATGATAAATTTTATAAGTGTTTGCATACAAATGATAGAAGTCAAAATACTTAGATAGGTGAACTTGAATGCCTGGTATTAAATGAGGCTATTGCTATGATAAGCATCACAGGAATTTGGTGGAATGATGGTAATCAATGGGAAATGGTAATACCCGGGTACAAAATATACAGGAATGACCAAGTAGGTCATGCAGGTGGGGGAGGGGAACTGTATGTGAAAATAGCACACAGACAAATGTAATAAAAATCTTAAATGAACCACATTTTACCACAGAATCTCTACGATAGAAATTCTGTGCTTGAGTATAGCAGTAAGAATATACAACTGACCACCTGACCAAGATGGTGATTGTGAAACGTTCAGTGATAGAGAGAGGCTACAAAAACAGAAAACTCAGTAATAATGGGGGATTTCAACTATCACCATACTGTCTGGGAACTTCACCTCAGGATGGGATGCAGAGATAAAATTTCTAGACACCATTAATGACTCTTTTGTGGAACAGCTAGTTCTGGACCACCTCCCCCCGCCCCCAAGGAGAGGCAATTCTTGATTTAGTCCTAAGTGTGCACAGGATCTGGTGCAAGAGGTGAATATAGCTGAACCACTCAGTAACAGTGACCATAATATAATTAAATTTAACATCCTTGTAAAGAGAAAAATACCAAAGAAACCCATCGCAGTATCATTTAACTTCAAACAGGAGAACTACACAAAAATGAGGAAGCTAGTTAAAGGGAAATTAAAAGGAACAGTTACAAAAATGAAATGCCTGCAAACTGCATGGAAACTTTTTTTAAAACACCATAATAGAGGATCAAACTCTATGTATACCCCAAATAATAAAAACAGTAAAATGATTCAAAAAATGCCATGATGACTGAACAACAGAGTAAAAGAGGTGGCTAGAGACAAAAAGACAACTTTTAAAAATTGGATGGCAACTCCTACTAAGGAAAATAGAAAGGAACATAAACTCTGGCGAGTCAAGTGTAAATGTATAAGTAGGAAGGTCAAAAAGAATTTGAAGAGCTACTATGAAAAGACACAAAAGCTAACAGCAAAAATTGTTTTAAGTTCATTAGAAGCAGGAAGTCTCCCAAATAATCAGTGGAGCCACTGGACGATTCATGTGTTAAAGGAGCAGTCAAGGAAGATAAGGCTGTTGTGGAGAAGTTAAATGAATACTTTGCATCAGTCTTCACTGCAGAGGATGTGAAGGAGATTCCCACAGCTTAGCCATTCCTTTTAGGTGACAAATCTGAAGAACTGTCCCAGACTGAGTTGTCAATAGAGGAGGTTTTGGAGCAAATTGATAAATTAAACAGTAATAAGTCACCAGGACCAGATGGTATTCACCCAAGAGTTCTGAAGGAACTCAACTACGAAATTACAGAACTATTAACTGTGATATGTAACATATTGCTTAAAGCAGCCTCTGTACCGGATGACTGGCAGATAGCTAATATAATGCCAATTTTTAAAAAAGACTCAAGATGCAATCCTGGCAATTACAGATTGGTAAGCCTAACTTCAGGACCAGGCAAAGAGATTGAAACTATATTAAGAAACAGAATTATCGGACATAAATGATCATAATATATTGGGAAAGAGTCAACATGGCTTTTCTAAAAGGAAACTATGCCTTGTCAATCTATTAGAATTCTTTGAGGGGGTCAACAAACATGTGGACATAGGTGATCCAATGGATATAGTGTACTTGGATGTTCAGAAAGCCTTTGACTAGGTCCTTCACCAAAGGTTCTTAAGCAAAATAAACAGTCATGGGTTAAGAGGGGAGGTCCTCTCATAGAGCAGTAACTGGTTAAAAGATAGGAAACAAAGGGTAGGAATGCATGGTCAATTTTCACAGTGGAGTGAGGTAAATAGTGGAGTCCCCCAGAGATCTGTATTGGGACCAGTACGGTTCAACATAGACATAAGTGCTCTTGGAAAAGGTGTAAACAGTGAGATGGCAAAGTTTGCAGATGATACAAAATTACCCAAGATAGTTAAGTCCAAAGCTGACTGCGAAGAGTTACAACAAACCAGGCAATCAAAGTACAGATGAAATTCAGTGTTGATAAATGTAAAGTAATGCACATTGGAAAACATAATCGCAACTATCCATGCAAATTGATGGGATCTAAGTTAGCTATTAACACTCAAGAATGAGATTTTGGGGTCATTGTGTACAGTTCTCCAAAAAGACCTGCTCAGTGTGCAGCATCAGTCAAAAAAAAAAAATGTTAGGAACAGGACTGATAAGAAGACAGTAAATATCATATTGCTACTATATACATCCATGGTATGCCCACACCTTGAATGCTGCATGCCATTCTGGTTACCCTATCTCAAAAAAGAAATATTAGAATTAAAACAAGTTCAGAGAAAGGCAACAAAAATGATTAGGTGTATTGAAGAGATTAAAAAGACTGGGAGAGTTAACCTTAAATAAGAGATGTCTAAAGGGGGAGATGATCAAGATCTATAGAATCATGAATGATGCAGAGAAAGTGAATAAGGAAATGTTATGTCCCCCTTCCCATCACACAAGAACTGGGGGTTGCCCAATGAAATTACTACGCAGCCGGTTTAAAACAAAAATAAGAAAGTATTTCTTCACATAATGCAGTCAACCCGTGGAACTTGTTGCCGATGATGTTGTGAAGGTCAAAAGTGTGATTGGGTTAAAAAAAGAATTAGATACGTTCATAGATAGGTACACCAATGTTTCTTAGACATGATGGTCAGGGTTGCAACCCCATGTTATGTGTCCCTAAATCTCTGAGTGCCAGAAGCTGGGACTGAATTGAATAATTTCTCTGTTCTGTTCACTCCCTCTGAAACATCTGGCACCAGCCACTGTTGGAAGACAGGACAGTGGGCTAGAAGGATCATTGATCTGAATCAGTATTACCATTATGTTCTTATGCAATATGAAGTGGGTCTTGTATTTACTGAGTGAGGTGAAGTAGTGGGTGGAAAGAATATTTATATAAGGGAGTCTTCCTGTCGAATCTTTGTGAGACACTGCCATAGAACAAGATCACTATTGTACATTTATTGCCAGTCGCGTCTTCAGTTATTACTAATTATTAATATTTTTACTACAGTAGCATTTAGGGGACCCAGTTATAGTCAGTGTCCCATTGTGCTAGGTGATGTACAAACACCCAGCGAAGAGAAGTTTGCTGCCTGAGATACTTTGGTAAAAAAAAGAAGCATAATATAGTCTCATTTTAATACCTGCAGAATAACCACATTTAGCTGCAAATTCAGAATGCCTTGGATTGGTGACGGGTGGAAGAGTTATATGCTACCGAATATTTATTCAGCTCTATTATTGATAAGGTACCACCCTCCCTTCTCTAAGGCTGTTGGGGGAGGGGGTGAACTGAGGTGGACATATTTATGGAAAGGCCTTTGTTTATTTTGTGAGTTTTAATTAATGGATTAGGCACCCAGAGCACACGGTGGGTGCCTGTATCTATAGCTTGAGAAATGTGAAGAGAGAAGCTGCATACAATGCTTTTAACTGGTACAAATATAGCAGATAAAATCTCTGTCCTGAAGAATTTTCAGTTTAAGGAGGAGCATATTACACAATGCTTTGAAGATAAACATTGCCATGCAAAGAACACTAAGCACTTTTTTAAACAAAGTATAAGCTATTGCAATAATAATAGTAATAATTAGAAGAAGAAGATACAATTATTTTGTATCTTTTTTACTTTTGATATTTCCTTAGCAAAATAAAAAAAAACAGGCCAAGCTCCCTTGGTTTCAAATTTCATTACAAATCTGATGGTAAGGCCAAGTTTGCCTGAGAGCTGCAAACCCATTATTGGACCTTGGTCAAGTTTTAAGCCAACCAGGAATGAGTTTTGAACACTAATTTTTGGTTTCAGGTAAAAATCAGGTGACATTTTCTGGTTTTGCCGTCAGTTTTTTGGTTAATTCAAAACGGAAGGTAAAACAAAGGGAGTGCAAACCTTTGCAAACCATAACTCCAGGGAGCTCAACATGAACTCCTAACTTTGCAAAATTGCTGGGATTAATGCAACAATAAAGCTATATACTCCTTTGAATGCACGTCATCCAAAGCCTGTTGAAATCAGTGGAAAAAACACCTATTGATTTCTGTGGGCTTTGGATCAGACCCAGTGTGAACAGTGACATGAATCACAATCTGAGTTGATTTAATGCCACCTTTTTGGGCACGTGAATTAGCAAATTAACAACCATTTTATCACTGGCCATGTCACAAGCACTGGAAATACAAACAGATGTTGTGAGGTGTCTCTGGCACTTGGTCGGAGGCAGAGCGACTTAGTTGTCGTACCGTTCAGTTTCTATGCAGTGAAAGCAAACCAAACGATTTCTCCCCCCGTGTTTTTATTCCATGCCACTACCCTGATGTTTACTTTGTTACACAGGCCACCACACCTGAGCAGCTTGAACAATTAAAGAGAGAGGGAGCAAGAGCCAGATTCACTTTTAACTCTCCCCCTTCAGCAGGTTGAGCTTTTTTTAAGGTGCGCCCACCCATAAAACAAGACATATGATTTTGTTCGACTTGGAGCCCGACTGTTAAAACCTCGGTCAATATGTCATGTGGTATTCTACTTTGTATGATAGCAGTGCTATGTCATTTTAAAATGCACTTTGATATACTATGCACATGAGCTAATGCACATATGTATTCATGCACTGCAAGCTTTGGAATGAAAAGGACAAGAAGCAGTGTGGGAAAAAGCAGGCAAAAAGTGTGTGTGTGCGGGGGAAACCTCTATTATTCCCATAACTCAATCGAGCATATTGTTAGGTTAACACACAGGCCAGTGCCTCTCAGGACCCAATCACTGGCTGACGGAATTAGATTCTGATTCATGCTCTGTAACTCGCTCTAGTGCCAGCCAGGGACGAGAATATTCCATGGGAACATTTTAGCCGGTCCCTTCCTTATCAGCTCCAAACCAGCTGCCAGACCTTAAGGTTGTTTGATAGACATTTTAATTCTGAAGATTGTACATTAATTTCTAAATTCTTTCTTATCCCTGTGCTGTGATTTAACATTGCATTTAGTGCAGCCCAGCACAGGATAGCTTTTCCCATCCACACCCGTCCTTCCTGTCTGCAAACTTCCTTCCTATCAATTTACCCAGACATCTTTGTGCTGAATGAACTCACTGCATTTCTTTGTCCCAGTATTAACAGACAGGGTCTGATCCTGGTCTCACTAACACCAGTTTAATCCAGTGTTAGGGATATTATAAATGACCCTGCCTGTATAAACAGTGTACTGTACTTGTTTTACCTTTACACACAAAATAATATAGTGTTTATCTTCAGGTTATAACTAACCATTGAAACTCTGATTTGCAATAAAATTTCTCCACCCCACAGGGTAGTGTAAACCTTAACTCATTAATGGTTGTAAAATGATTTGAGATTGTTGGATGGAAGCTGCTACTCCTGAACAAAACATTACACTTATTTATAATCCTGTGCTCTTTTATATTTTTTTTAATGGTTCCTGATTATGGTAGATCAAAGAAGAATAAATGTACTAAATCAATCAGCTGGTGGCTGAAAATACTGGCAAGAAGAACTAGGACTATGTTGCAGTGTAAAATAGAAGCATCAGAGCTTAATGTGGCCAGATCCCCTGATTTGCTGAGGCCAGCTCCCGTCTCCACAGCTGTTTCCACGGTAGACATAGAGTATGTACCCTATAAAATGAACTGCACATACTGAAGAGTGAACCTGAATCTTCTGCTTCCACCTCTTTTGATCTTCCTGCTAGAATATAAGTCTTTGTAGGGGATTGCCCCCAATCCAGAAAGGTAGGTAAAATTTAGGGCTTGTTCTTTCCCTGTTCTTATAACCACGTAAGCATGGCCGGTGATGGGCAATGAAAAAGATTAACTGAGATTAGCCAGAATGAGCAGTTTTATCATGTAATGCAGTAGAATTTATGAAACCAAAATAATTAGTTTTGTCATGAATAATTGAAATATAAAGCCAAACCCATCTATATGGTGGTTCCTGTAAACAGAGAGGTATAGGAACACAGATGTGTTTGTACAGTGCCGCACACAATGGAGTGATAATCCATGAACAGGGCTTTTTGGCACCAGGGTAACACAAATAAACAACAAAAACATAGGAACCAGATCAAACCAGTGTTCTCCTTAGTATAATGAGGGACAATCCACTACTATGGACTTATCTACTCCCTGTTAACCGCATCCTATAACCCCTGCAATAAGTGATGTTCCCGAATTACCGATCACTTTTTATTTTTTCAAATCAAAACCCTCGGCCCCTGTATCCAGGTTACTGCAGATTATGTATTCCTTGCTCTTGTAAAACTTCTAACCAAACTCTGCTCTCATCAATAATTTGTACACTATACCCAGATGTCCAGCAACCCTTCGTGTAAACTGTGCATTGTTTGTACTTTTAAAACTACCTTTAATAAAATATATCCAGCATCCGAGAGCAGGCAGTCCAGATACGTCAGAGGAAGGTGCAAGAAACCCCAAGGTGGGCAATCATTGAATAAGCAGCTCAGATGAGTTTTTTTTTTCTTCCTAACATGCACCAGTAAATGTTTGGATGGTGCCCTGAAGCATACAGGTTTATATACCTCTGAATGTATTTTATCGGATCTTCCATAATCATGGACATTCTCGTTATCCCTAAAAACAACAACTCCTTTTTTTGAATCCTCCTAAGCTCTTGGCCTCAGTGATACATCTTGTGGCAATGAGATCCAAAGGCTAACGGTGCATGGTGGAAAAAAAAATGCAGTTGTCTTTGTGCTGCTATTCAATTCCATTGGATATCTCCCCGTTCTTGCATCCTGGAATAATGTAAATATTTCTCTCTCCATACTCTTCATTATTTGTTGTGAAAGGCATGAAAGAAAGAGAAAACAGCTGGTCTATCAGAGAGGGAAGAGGGGAAATTATGGTCAGAGATACTGAAACAAACCCTTATTCTTTTGGGCTTTCATCCTTTGTTCATTGAAGTCAAAGGCAAAGCTCCCATTGCCTTTAATGATGCAGAATCACGAAGAGTAGCATGGAAACTTGAATACCCAGGCTAAGGAGATATTTTGAAGTTTCAGCCACAAACCCCCTGAAGCTCACCCTGCCTGGAAATCAGCTTATCTACTCTGGAAAGCTGAAGAGCTGAGAGAAACCTGACATTGAGATGGTTAAGCCATCCCTTCCTATTCATTATTGTAGAGGGTCAGGTTAACCCTGGTAAGACATAGCACACTCCAGGAGACACAGAGGTAGCTCCAATGGATAGCACATGATGAGACTACCATTCCCTTCCTCCAGCTTCCACCAAAAGAGGGAAGCTTTGTTTTAATGACTTGCCACTGGAGGCTCCTTTGGGAGATGTGCCGTATCAATGAACCGCCTGGTTGGTCCGTTCCCACCTCTATCCACTTTGTGGGCTGCTCCTGTTTGCTCCTGGCCCCTAACAGACTTTGCTGCTGCACCTCTGTGCCAGGCAGACTCATCACCCGTGGGGATGCAATGTCTGGGTGCTCTGGTTTGCATCAGTGCAAACTAAAGGGATAAAGTGGACCAGTGGCATTTTCTTACTTTGCCTAAGAAAGATAGGCGTGATTTAATCACAGGTTTTGAGCTGAAACAAAGCCAGTTGCATTTAAGAGGAATGGCTTGTGTTTGTGTCTTACAATATTTTCCTCGTTCCTTATATAAAGGCTGTGCACAGAACTACATTCTGAAGTAACAAAGGTTTCTGATGTGCCATCCACACAAATGGTCGTGGTACTATTGGCCACAAATGAAATATGCTTAGTAAAGTCTGTGCCAGGACTCAGAAATTGCAGGAGAAGCCGTTCCTTCCAGCCACCCTCCTGGCTATTTTTTCTCCTCTTTCAGCAAGACATCCAAAGTCCAGGATACATTTTTGTTGTCAATTCTGTTTGGCCCATTTGAAATGTACAGGAAAGCGATAAAACAGAAGCTGACCAATGCCCAAACCCTTCCTTTCACAATAATACATCAAAATAGGATGATGGCTTAATAATGAAATGTTGTTTGGGGGTGAGGGGACTGTATTTAATGTGTCCTTGTTAACAACTGGAAACTAGTTTCTGTCTTATTTTCACTAAGGTCACTTTCCACTGCTCTGGCCATGTAAGGGGGGCCATAAGTGGACATACATTTCAACGGCACCCACTTTGGGTCTGTCTAGACTACAGTCACCGGCTGAGCTTGCAGCGCAGGTAGACAGAACCAAGCTAGCTTTCGTGTAGCTAACGCAGGCCCCGGAAGTGTGACACCCTGCCATGAATTACCCAGGAGGTTGGGCCGGTTTGTATAGCCTCCTCTGCCGCCTGCCCAGCTGCTGTTCCACAGCTAGCTTGAGTCTGCAACGAGCTCGAGCTGCAATCACACCCACATCTTGATGGGCCAAATTCCACCCTGGAACAAGGCCACTTATGTAAATGGTTTTAAGCCTGCCTACTTCAAGTACGAACAGGACCTGAATGTTATGCTGTGCTTCTCACGCCACGCAGATCTTCTGTCTGACCCAAGAAACTGGCGGCGGCTGCTCCCTTTTGAATCCATGACAGGACAAGCTCTTTTTCCCACACTAGGATAGTTTCCCTGATTTGTGCCTCAGCTTCTGAGACCTCCATTGAGGGCCCAGGCTGTGGGCCTCTTCCGGGGTATACTTAGGTGCATATTTCACAGTGATATACACCAGCTATCGATATGGCCTCTGAAGGAGACGGGGTGCTGGAGCACAAAGGACAGAGCTGAGGTTTTGAGCATGGCCACACATCGAGCTGATGTGAGACAGAGCGTGGAAGCAGAGGGTGGGAGTGAGTTTGCCCTCCCTCCCAAGCAGGGTCTTGCTCTCCATAGGTATCAGAAAGCTTCTTTTACTATGATGTTTTCCTGTAGCACTGGAGTCTCTGCAGTCAGCTGACCCGACCTAGACACAGCTGTGTCACAGGTCTTTTATCCCTGGGTATATGTGTACATAGTTGGAGGCAAGCAACATCCCCTTACACCATTGACCTGTGTCCCAATACACCTGCAATTTGGAGACAACACTGGGCCACAGCTGAAGACATTTGGCTAGATTTCCATCTCAGCTACACCATCCGAGTGCAGAACTCGGTTGTTCTGAGCCTAGCCCAGATCAGATCTGGCCCAAGAACACTAACTCGCTCAGGAACTCTTTTCTGCCAGACTCATTCTCTCCTCTGCCCTGCTCTACACCACTGCATCATCAGCACAAACTGGCCTTACCCCCTACACTGCAGATAATAAGGACTTTCCCACCCCTCCAGTTATCATCTAGGGCCTTTTTACTGTAAAGCTATGGTAGCCTGGACTTGGTCCTCAGTAATGGTAGTACAGAACAGCTATAGATCTATATGCCTAGTGCAAACCACAGAAACACGCCATGTCTGTGATGCTGTGGGGCATGCGGAGGCATATCCCTTAAATCTTTGCTAGTTCCCAGGACTTGGTGCTGCAAAAAGGCTCAGAGTTTATCTTTCCACAAATGGATGCGACAGAGATATGTCTTTAAACCTTGGAGGTCGATAGCCAGCCCTGCTTCTTCCCAGACCCCCAGCTGCTTGGGAGCTGTCAAATATTGGACACAGAATCCTTGAACCCATCTCACAAAGATTAAGTGTGGGGCTATGGTCTGCAGGGCAGAACCATCTGCTGATACTTCCCAGTTAGTGGATGCCTGATCCAAGAGAGGTAGATTCTGAACATCTTGGCATATCATGCCCAAATTGTTTGGGGAAACATACATGTTCAGTTGATTTTGTCTCTTGCAGCATTTCAAAAGGCTGCATGCAGTCCTGGGAAATGTAACTAGGTAGCAGAAGGAGGCTGACTCTACTAAAAAAGGCCAATTTTGGAAGTCTTAGGGGAAGTTCCCTCCATTCCCCATGAAAGAACCTGGGGTGCTCTCCATATAAAAGGCTGACTTCACCTTTAAGCCATTTCTTTCTAAGAAATACTTAAGTTTCTTGGAAAATTCTTACGCTTTAAGTTATTTTGAGAAGTTTAGTATAGGAAGAAATTCTTCCCAGACGCAACCTGAGACAAAGGGGATTTTCATGATGAGAGTGTGTCCTTCAAGTGGCTTTTCAGGCCCATAAACAAATATGGCAGCTAGCCATGCGGGGCAAAGCCAAGGAATGCTTGGCCATTTTTGTGCTGTCAAATGTCATGATTCAGAAATTCATGAGAAAATGCCTCGCAGTTCCCAGGAAACGTAAAACGGGAACGCCTCTCGATTAAGACAAAGACATCCAGATCCAGACATCTGCTGTTGGCACATTAGAACTCTCCAGGCACAAAAGATGAATGAGCTTATTAGGAAAACTAAGGGGTCATCACAGTGTTCAAAATGGGGGGGGGAATACTATTTTTTTTACACATGGAATTACTCAACATATGCTTAGCCCATGGGACTCTGCCACAAATTATTACAGTGGCAAACAGTCTAATAAGATTCAAAATACATACATGAATCAGAATAAAGGGTCAGATCCCCAGCGGCAGCTGAGAAACATTTGGCTGGAGGAAGGGTGCCAAAGTGCCCTGTCTGCTTCTCGATCCCGCCACTCATTGCAGACCAGGCTGGTGGCTAAGGTTACGTTCTAACTGTTGCCTGCAGCCATGTAGATGCTACTTTGGCAGCCAGCCATCACTGGAGCAGTAGGGTTCTGTACCACAGCTGCTCCGAGCAACTATGCCATCTAGTGATTCCCCACTGCAGGGGAGATCCATCAGGGGCTGAATTCATCATATATAGGGCTGCTTTGCATTACAAGGCTTGGGCAACTGGCCATGAGCAGGGCCAGAATCTGCAGTTATGTTATCTCAGATAAATATGTTGCAAGGCCTAGATCCATCATCATGCTTCAGGACATAAGCTGATCACCAGAGCTAACCAGGAAGTCCTTTCTCACTCCCCTCTCATAAAACAGTACTGCAAAACTAGCCTGGTGCATTATGGATCTATGCAGGAGGGAAGGGTATGAGGTACACCTCCTCTGAGGAATGCCCCTGACAGAGTCATGCCAGAATAGACCACAGTTTGAAGATTTACCCTAGCCCAGATGGGTTAAGAGAGGATACACAAGTTACAGCTTTCTAAATTTGCACAGAAATGCACTTCTTTGTGGGGAGAAATATATTTTCCATTTGTCTGGAAATTCACCATTTTGTCTCCTTCTCTACTAAATTTCTTAGAGATGGTGCCCCAGGCAAGAAGTGCCTTTGGTGTCCCCTTCCCCCATTTGTTAAACTTTGGAATACCTTATTTTTTATTGTATTTGTAGCCCATTTTGTAACTTCAATGCACAATTTGAATGCATGATTTATCCTTGTCACATAAGACAGTACATTTGCATGCTAGGATCTGTAAATCTGTATTTAGTTGTGCCATATATAAGCAAATAAAAGAAATTCATTTCCTCTAAGCTTATATTATTAAATAGTGTTACAGTAAGCGATTGCCTTAGCATGTGAACCCTAGTTCTTTAGTTCAAAAGGTAGCCTTCGCCGTTGCATCAGTGAGATCCAAAGACTAACCATGGGCATTTTCAAGCGATAAAATAGCAAGCAATGTCAGTCTCTCTTTGACCATCATTGATGAAAATATGTTTTAATCAGTCTAAGCTTCGAAAAGCTGCACTCACCCCTTGGGACTGTGACCGGCAGTGTGAGCAGAATCCTCAAAGCTATTGACACATTAGGAAGCGTCCATCAGCTCTACATCATGAATGAATTGGAGAACGTGGAGTGGAGAGTGCTTCCTGTGTGGCAAAATGCGATGGATGTTGTCCAGTTTGACACTGAGGTCTTTATAATTGACATCCCAACATTCCCCATTCCTCAGCATCCAGTGAAGGTTTGTACAATTGTTCAAGAGTGTTTTTCCGTCCACTGGCGGTTTACTAAGTTGATACAACCCCCCAGGTCTTTCTGTGGTGCTTCATTTGTCTGAACTTTTCTTCAATGGACACTCGAGCAGTGTCAACAAGGAAGCAAAAAAACTCCCTCTTAAATTTTCCTTCTGAGCTTCCCATTACCTCATCTCTGCCCTCATAACCAAATTGTCTCTTCTTCCGATGAATACAAGTTTCCCTGAAGACAGGCTCAGCTCCTAAGTTTTCCACTATTTCTTTGGCAGCAGTGATAGCATCTTCCAACCAGCTGTCTCTGTAGGCCATGCCGAAAACGAGGCAGCACCCTGAGCCTGGCACCCCCCAAACCTGGCATGCCAGGAGGTTGCTAGGTCACCTGCTCCTAAATCTGGCCCCGTTTGTATTTCAGGAAGGACTTTTAAATTGAATATCCAAGATTACCCCGACATCCAGTCCAATGGCAGAAAGGCCAGTCCTACTGGTGCATGTACAGAAAACAGTCTCTCAATAAGGGCAAGAATTTATCATACTGACCCAAGAAACACACAGTTGAAATATGGGGCTGTGAACGAATTTCTATCTAGCATAGCACAGAACTGAGAGCAGGACGAGTTTCAGTCAGGCACTGGATCTCTTGAAATGCAATGTAAAACCGAGGTCCTGGCTACAATAAAGGTCTGACACATAAGAGGGCTGGTAAGAAAGCACATTTAAGTCAATGGCAAAACTCCTATTGACTTCAATAAGGCTGGTATTTTACCCCTCGACTTTATTTCCTGTGTCCAGTCACATGAGCCGGGTGACACTGACATGGGTCACTACCACGGTCACATCAGAGGGGTTAATGTCTGTTGACTCCAATGTCTACTGTTACACTGATTACTCACAGTCATTCAAAATCTTGTGCCACTTTTGGCAAGGAGTAGAGAATTAGGCTCTGTGCCCTGATCAAATTCCAGTCCAGATTTTTAAACTCTTTTTACCTTAATTTCCTTTTGCAGTTTCCCTCTAGATAAGCTGTACAATTACATGCATCTCCGCTAAGCTAATATTCATTAAGAGGAGATTTGTGAGCTGAGCATTGTCTGATTACATCCCTTTCCCTTCTCAGGTATTGTGTAGTGCTCTGGGGACACACTGACTGCAGAAGTGGCTGCACTGCAGATGTGGCACTCGGAGCTGCCGTATTAATTTTGAAGGAATATGGGCCGAAAAACTCCAAGGTGTTAACATGACCCTGTAACCGTCCAACATTAAACAAGGTTTGGGACTTGGTATAGAGACCTCAGCCTGCTTAGTGCCATGGAAACACGTCATTGAACTTCTTTTTACCCTTTTATTAAAGATAAAAGAGGTGAGGGGGGGATGGTTAAAGCATGTGAAATGTACAGTATTAAGATTTCCATTGTTTTAACAACCACCCGTGTTCGCTTTAATCTTTAAAATCTTTAAAAGGGAAAACCAATCCTTGTTTGACAGTCTCTCAAACACTAATTGTGGTACTAACTGGCCTTTTTGGGAGAAAAGAGAAAAAGTTAGTTTGGATGGGCTGGAGTCATTGTTAAAGTTCAGTCCCATTTCCTAGAAGAGAAAACTAGAGAGACGCACAAGAGGGGAAACAAAAGATCAGCAAAGAGAGAAATTGCAGTTTCTGTCTGATGTCCACTGTCACTTGTAACCTGACTGCTGGAGAAACACTGGCACAGCCCTGGATCTTATCAGCTAATCCACAATGTGGCAAATTTATACCAGCATCAGGCTACTTAGGAGGAATGACAAAGTCTTACATCCCAGATGGTGTTTGGGATTTAGCCGGAGCTGGAGGAGGTGGCAATGTCATCTGAGTCCCTCTCTTTGGCCCAGTCCGGTCAAGATCTTTCCTGGGATTAGGAAAATGAAGGCCCAGCAGTGTTACAGTGGTTCCAGAGGACCCAGGAGACAGTGGGTAACGCAGTCATGAGGATCAAAGGTGCTCTTTTCCTGTTCTCCTGTCTCTTAGTCAGGGGTTGCTGGCAGCCAGCTTCTTCCTCGAGATTTTTTTTTCTTAAAAAGTCTTTTCTTTTAAGGATCCCAAAAGGGAGTGAAGGGCAGACGAGCCCATCCTCTCGTTATTTTGTCCACCGATTAGGCTACATTTACACCAGAAGTGCTACAGCGGTGCAGCTGCACTGTGCCGCTCTCGCTAGAGTGACCAGAGAGCAAATGTGGCTGGGTCTGGGAAGTAGCTTTTGCCCCATCTGGCATCCCCTTCCAACCCCTGCTCGCACTGCAGCACCTTGTGCTCTCTCTCCATGACTCGGCCCTCCAGCCATGTCTCTGTGTAGTCCTCCCCACCCTTTCTGGGGTAACAAAATCCCACCAGGTGAGTTATCAATGTGCCGTCTCAGGCAGTCTTCTCTTCCAACTGAAGGTCCTGTGCCACTTTGCCAGTGGCTGTTACCTAGACTCACCTGCTACTCTGTGTTGCAGACCAACGACCTGATGACTAACAATCCAGGTCCGCTCAGTCTCGGTCCCTGTGGCTCGGTCCCTTGGCTCCTTCCTATCCAGTTCTCTATCTCCTGGTCTATTGCTGGGTTTACCACCAGAACTTCCTCTAGATACCTCACCCCTTTTGACCTCTTGCCAGATGCCCTAGTTCAAGGCAAGATTCCAAGGCTTACCGGCCCCCTGGATTTCCTCCCTGTTGCTGGCCAACTCCTTTTCCCCCTAGGGAGTGATTGCAGACCTCATCCCAGCAGCCCCTTCCTATGCTCACTTCCTGGCTTTATACTCCTAACCCACCTCCTTCTCTCGCTGGGCTTCACCTGCGATTAGTGCATATCAATCCCTTGCTTCCTCTTCTGGTCCACATTAATCTGCTCAGGCCTTGTGTGGGATAGACACCCTATCACAAGGTGTGTTGTGACATGTTGTGATCTTTCACTCGCTTCTTACAATTGAGCTCACACTAAGGGTAAAGTTTTAGGCCCAGTTATGACAACAGAGCATCCGCTGTAGTCAATATGAATCTGCCACATCTAAGGGAACAATTGTACGAAGTAAACTGTACTGCGAAGATTACAATTCACAACTTGACACTACCACAAATTTGAAATATGTATTATTGAGAGCTGGCCTTTATCCTATATTTGTCACTAAAAATGCATTGTCCTCTGACATTCTCAGTATAACGCAGCTAGTTCTATGGGCTTGTCCCTGAACAATCTATATACATTAGTACAATTTAATGGCTCTGAAATATGAAGTTGGGCATGGTGTCTGTCTGATTCACCTTTGTGATTGTGTCTGAGGCCTAGGAAAGGTGTTACTGCTCTGTGAATTCCTGGCTCATGAAGCCTCTGGCAAGCCGCTGTCAAAACGTTCCAGGTGCAAATCTTCAGGGGGCTCCTGGCAAATGAAGGCCAATGGCTTATTCTTTATTATACTTATCTGAGGCAGGGTAAGATCTCTTTGTATTTGGAAACGATGTGCCTGAGTCCCCATTACCTTTCGCCTTGCATAGTCATTTTCACCTGGGCAAAGTGGTCAAATGAGACGTCTTCACTCCCACTGGTGTTGGTGTTTTACACTGACTTTGCCCAGCTCGAAGGCCCAGATCCTCAGAGGCATGCAGGCACCTAACTCCTATTGAAATCAGTGGGTCTAAATGACTAAGGTGCAAGGCAATGGAGAATCAAGTCCAATTATTTTTCCAAACAAATATTTTGCATTTAAAATGTTTGTGCTCTGAAAAGGTGCCAGCCTATCTGATGTCCTGGAAAGGTGGGTGGAGCCTACATAGATATTATTAGCAATGCCAGATTGACCATGCTGAAGACTGGAGTCCTTTGTTTAATCACAGAACACATAAAGCATAGACAGCAGCCATGCAAATTCCCAGAATGAATGCACCTATTGTCCTGGAAATATGGCTCAATCCTGACTTGATGCTCATTCAATTCCTGACTCAAGAAAGCATCCCTGTTCAGGAGAGCAATTAATCACCTTCTTAACAGTGAATTTAATGGGACTTAGCCACCTGCTTAAAACAGGTGCTTTCCTGAATCAGGGCCTCGGGCTTTGGAATCTCCTGTGAGACTGACCAAGGATGCTAACTGTGGTGAAGATTTTGTGAATTGGATTAATATCACCAAGTCATTTCACACAATAGAACACCAAAGAGCTGCCAGAAGGTAGTTACTTTCAATGGCTACCAAACTGGGCAGTTTGAGATGGTCTACTTTAGAGGTGGAATACTCTCTTAGGGCCGAATCCAAAGGCCAGTCAAGTCAATGTGAGTCTTTTCAGTGAGTTTAATGGGCTTTGCATCCGGCTTCTTCTTGTTACCAATCTCCTGAGTCAACCAACCCTGTCACTATTTTAAGTACTTTGAATGGATCACTAGTTAATCGATTTAGTAGAGACTAAAGAGTTGTCACAATGGTGTCAAGCAGCTATTCTGAAGTTCTAAGCTTTCTAATTTTGAAATCTCTCTCTCTCCTGGTGCTCATTTTAAGATCAGATGCATCATATCAACAGAATAATTAGCAAGGCGATATTACTAAACGCTAGTTTGAAAAGTTCTAGATCATGAAAATTAAATCAGGTTGAGTGTAATTACTTGTGATAAAAATTTGCTTGCTTTGTGGTTTTCCTCTTTAGAGCCCTATTTAAGTCTGCAGGGCTGTGTGTCAAAATTGTAGGAAAGTAGAGTGAAGGTCTTTCTCATATATCGCAGAACAAGCACAAGATACTGGGCTCTGTGCAAGAATAAACTTGGTGAAATTCTGTGGCATTCGGGGGGTCAGACTACATGATCATAATGGTGCCTTTTGGCCCTAAAATTTCTGATAGCTCATTGGCTGTCTTACTGTGGGTGATTCTGCAGCATAGGAAGCAATTTAATTGTCACTGCACCATTGTCAAGGTATTATTTATGCTCTTGTCAGAAGAGTATCAGCAGATCCAACAAGTCAAGGAATGTGAATCTGCTTTATCTGATCTGTCCCTGCAGGAATAGCTACACATAAGGACCAAGGTGAGATCAATAGTGTCAAGAACCTATCCCCTTTATAGGAGAAATTAGCAGGAATTGTAGCAAAAAGACCAAGTTTAAACAATTTCAAAAGGATTTATAGAGTATTTGTATACCATCCAGAAACAATGTATGGTTTATAGATATAATGTGTCCAGCAATAATTAAATGGGATATAGGGCTTTTTTAAAAATAGTAGGATAGCAGCAGGAAGCTTATTTTTTGTAGCCATTCATGCAATAAGGAAAATCATACTGGACAACATATCCTAATAGAGGTTTTTGCCACAACAAAGTACCCTAGAGATTTTATTAAATGGTTTCACTGCTCTTAAAACAGAAAACGTTGTTTATCATCACTTACTATGTCTGTCAAACATTATTTCAAATATTTGGTATGTACTATAATTAAAAATAAACTAGGTATCATGCTGTCCTGTTTTCTTCTGCATCTTGGTCTGTTTGTTACATCCACTTGTGTCTTGTCTTATACTTAAGTGAAAAAGTTCGTCAGGGCAGAAGCCATTTCTGTTCTTTGTTTGTTCTGCGCCTAGCACAATGGAGTCCAAGTCCATGACTAGATTATGTTGCAATACAAATTATCATTTATTATGATTGTTATTTATTGTTATTTTGTCTTTGTAACTAGCGGTCTTTCCCCCAAAGATGTAAACGTTCTTCCATAGTAATTACTATTATTTATACATATGGTCCCAAACCGGACAAGGCATATTCTGAACACATCTGTATTTTGATCAGATCTGGACTTTGTGACTCAGGTCCACGTGTATTTAGAGTGTGTCTTTGATCCTGCTGCAGACCTCCACTCCCCCACACAATCCAGAAAGGAACTGCTCTTATAGCACTCCAGAGCCCCACTGGAATAGATATCTGCTCTGCTCTGGTTTAGGGTTCCAGATGATAAAGCTTTCCTTCTGCTTCTGCTACGTTCCATCTGCTTTCCCCAAGACCAGGCTTAGCCCCTGCTAACCCTGTTTTCCCCTCTGCTCTTCAGTTGAGGAGACGTACAATGGCCATGAAGAACTCCTCAGCCCAGTTAGCAATGTTACACAATTCAGTGCATCACTGCTGTGCAAAGCAGGTGGCCTTGGTGAATAGATTAGATCATGTGACCTTGCCCAAGTGTAAGTAGCTTCAGTAGTGGTGGAGTAAAGGACTTGCACCTATTGTGTGTTTTGCCTTTGACTGGCATTGAGCCTAAAGGGCCTGATTCGAAGCTCACTGAAGTCAAGGGAAAGGTCGCCATTGATTTCAATAGGCTTCAGATGAGACTCAAAGTGAGCATCTTTGTCCAAGTTATCCAGGCTCTACATGGACATCTATTCCTTGTAAAGATGCTAGATACAATTCAGACCATTAGGGAAGTAAAGAAGAGTTGTGCCTGTATGTGGATAAAGGAGTTCACTATTTGGCCTATTCAGAATATCACAGTATATAAGCACACCAGGCAGTAAGAGAAATGTTTAGTTGATTTCACTATCCTGAATGAAACAATAACATGCTTTTCCCCGGAGCACACAAAATATGTGTAAAATGCCTCTTTTGTTATCTGCAGAGACCTCAGATTAGCCTGGATAAGGGCTCTGCGTTAGCAAAGTATAAAAAGAGATGGTCAAAGGATTCATGTTCTGAGATTTTGGGAAATGGATGCACCATTGGGAATATGCAAATAGAACAATCCAAATGATTTCAGCACAAGTGCCAAAAGAATCTGGACCCAAATCACAACCATATAAGTATTCAGTTTCATATGGTAGATTTCCATCCAAGAAATAGGATCAAATATTCTCTATTATTTTTTTGTCTGGCTTTAGCGAGAGAGAGACGTTCTGGAAATGTCAAGCTAATACATTTTACACTTGAGATAAGAAAAAATAATAAAAAGCACACAGCACAAAATGTTTTAGGGCCCTGTTTAGACTCCTTCATATAATAAAACATTATTTTAAGGCTTAAGATGAATTTACCATAAGGTAAGGTAATTGCTGACACAGTTAGTAAAAAAGAGAACAGAAAATGTGTTATTCTTGCTAAAAAGCCTGCTGATACCTCATGGAAACCTCTGAGAAACATCCTATTTACAACTAGGTCTGCTAGTATGTCATAATTTTTATATTTTTCTACCTACCCTGGAGAAATATTGGAATGTAAGTGGTGTCACAGTCTGGCAACATTTACCTCAAACATCCCAACCTTTCAGTAAGAACTGCTACTGCTGTGAAAAGGTGAGGTGGGTTCTGCTGACTCATCCTAGCACAATGGGTCGTGATCCATAACTGAGGCACCACCTGGACATAAAGAAGTTGCTCCACTAGTGAAAGGGAGGATCTAGCTTGGGGGCTGAGCAGTCCTGGACGAGAAGTTGAAAATCTCTAGGAGCCTTCAAACCAGAAGGGAGATTTGAGCTGATCTTTTTGCTATGTGTTTGCCATTAAAGTCAAACCCCAGGAAAGGGGTGAGTTTCGGCTTTGCAGAGTGTGTGTTCTATATTTGGAAAACAGGTTGAGAAAAGTGCCAGCCAGTTCATGCATACACCTTTTTTTAAAAAAAGTATATTAACCTGGTGCCTTATTTTCAACCTAAAGTAATAGTCTTCTGTTTGAGAGATTATAATTAGTTGCTGTAAAGATTCTTATTATGGTCCCAAATTGCAAATTATGGGGGTTATAATCCTTCTGCTAACAAGGAACATTTAATCGGAAAGAATCACAATATTTCTAGATTTGTATCTGCTGCTGAGGTTCGTGGAGTTCTGGTTGAGGTGCTGAATTTGGTACATATAACAGCACCAGTGAAATGGAGCTACCACTTACATGTAGGATCTGATCTGTGCACAGAAGGCTACCTAATGTCAAAAGGAGGGGAACAACTGGTGATCCAAGAGGGGTCTGAAGAAACCCTTAGGATACAGTAAATCAAATTTTTATTCTTCTTTCTGGATGGAAAGGAGTTAGGAAGGAAGAAGACATAAAAGCAGGAATAGTTTCTAAACAGAATAATTTTCTGTTTTCTGTGAGATGTCGACTGTCCCTTACTGCTCACATCTGGAACACATGAAAAGAAAGGCTGCCTGAGCTAAAATGTGCAGAGGTGTTTGGAAATGTTCAGTCATCCCAAATTGGCTAAATCAATATAAAGTGAAAAGGAGATTCTAGCCTCCTAGGCGCTTAACCCAGTTGTCTTGGCATGAAAGAGTAATATGATGTTCTGACTGTTTAAGGAGCTAGTTGCTGTTTCAAAGGTACCTCGGAGCTCAGCTAATTTGTGAATAGAAAAATATAGCATCGATTCCCAGATAATTTCCTAATAAGGAACATCATAAAGGAAATAAGTGATGAATTTGGCAAGCAGGAGTTGCTGCGTCCTCCCATCCAGACATCAAACAGCCCTACCACGTTGCGTCAAGCAAAAGAAACAGGAAAGGACAGATCACACAGCTTGAGTTCTTTGGCTCCAATGAGCCAGGAGCTCTGCCTCTTTGGGGAATGGAAATCCTCTGCTCTTCCTGTGGGGCAGGAAGTACCCGTAAAGATCTCAGAAATATTCTGCTGTAAAACGCTGTCAACAAGAATACATCATATGCACCCTATCAGGCCATGTAGGGGAAAGAAACCAGGCGACCTTGAATTCAATCTGGAGGAGGACATTGCCAGGGAACTGAGTCATAGCGAAAAACAAAATTTAAAAATTACTTTGGGAAGGGACATGAACTGACATCATTAGGTGGGATCATTTCTGAGGAAGGAAGTGCACCTACCACCCATTGCAATAATAGTTTGCACTTATATGACTATAGCATCTGCCTTCCAAGGATCCGCAAGTACTGTATGCACTTTAATGGACAGAGAGTCCCCTTCCGATGTGGTAAAAGAGTATCACTATCTCAGTTTTACAGAGGCATGGAAAAATAGTGTGCTCCGGGTTTCACACAAAAAGCCCTTGGCAGAGCCAGGAATGAAGCCATCCCACACAAGAAACTGGATATGAGTCAGCAGTGTGCCCTTATTGCCAAGAAGGCTAATGGCATATTGGGCTGCATTAGTAGGACCATTGCCAGCAGATCAAGGGAAATGATTATTCCCCTCTATTCGGCACTGATGAGGCCTCATTTGGAGTACTGTGTCCATTTTGGGCCCACCACTAGAGGAAGGATGTGGACAAATTGGAAAGAGTCCAACAAAGGGCAACAAAAATTATTAGGGAGCTGGAACACATGACTTATGAGGAGAGATTGAGAGAACAAGGTTTGTTTAGTCTGCAGAAGAGAAGAATGAGGGGGGATTTGATAGCAGTCTTTAACTACCTGAAAAGGGGTTCCAGGGAGGATGCAACTAGGCTGTTCTCAGTAGTAGTAGATGGCAGAACTAGGAGCAATGGTCTCAAGTTGCAGTGGGGGAGGACTAGGTTGGATATTAGGAAAAACTTTTTCACTAGGAGGGCGGTGAAGCACTGGAATGGGTTACCTGGGGAGGTGGTGGAATCGCCATCCTTAGAGGTCTTTAATGCCCATCTTAACAAAGCCCTGGGTGGGATGATTTACTTGGGGCTGGTCGTGCTTTAAGCAGGGGGTTGGACTAGACCTCCTGAGGTCCCTTCCAACCCTAATCTCGTATGATTCTCTGTCTGTAGGACTACTGGGGGCCACATCCCATGGTGCCTTGTGTTGCAGTAAGCTGAGACATGCTATTATTCTTTCCCAGTGAATTGTGGGAGATCTTGCCTGTCCTTCTGGGTGCACAGGGGAATTGAGGGAGGTACTGGAGAACTATCAGTGCTTGTGTGGTTTAGCCGGTGTTCTCACTGCAAAGTTGGCAGGTTACCAGCCCGAGTGAAAGCAGAACCTGGGCTCTCACCCACACCCACAGCTGTGTCAGCTAGCCTGAATTAAAAGCACCACCATATTCAGATGGGAGGGCTTTGGTGTGAACTGGAGGATGGTTTCGGGAAATTCCTGGCTAAAAGCCAGGGTTAACTCTGCAATGAAGATATAGCCTAGGAATCAAGGCCATCCATAACCACCATCAAGATCCACAGGTCCCATGTTTTTTTCAATGTGTGGATGGGATGATGAACTACAGGCTTTAGCAAAGAAAATGAAGCTTACATTTAATCAAAGACACATGACGTGTTAATGGATGACTTCAGACTTATTGAAACCATGGCTAATAAGAAATTATGGGCTTAGAAAGTAATATCATCCAAAGGGTTTAGAACTCTTTGTGATGATTAAGCATCAAAGTCCCTAAGTAATGTAGCATGTACTGAATATTCAGCTCTTTGGAGAAGTAGCTTGATAGACACTTCAGAAAAGTCTGAATTGTGGGGGGGAGAGGGGCTCAGTTGAGCTGAGCAGACAGGCAATCAGCTCGGAGACCATGCCACTGTGAATTTGTTGGCATTTGGAAAATGAAAGGATAGCTCTCTTCTGATAATCCTCTGCACAAGAAGAAACTGAAATAAATACCCCAAAAGCCAGAGGGGTGATTAAAAGAAGGAGATTTTTTTTCATGTTATATGCATTTGAGACAGCAATTTGCACCAGATGACTTATAAAAAGCAGGGGGAGGGGATCCCTTCCAATAAAATTAGCTACATACACACATAAAAGTAGTGAGACCAAAAAAGAAAAGGCTTTCAAAATCATGTATATTTTAAATACACATTTAGCTGACTGTACAGAAAATAATTGTACACAAGTAAAAAGAAATTGCTCTATATATGTTCTGGTATGGACCACAACCACCCAGCCAGTTCTTCCATTAAATAATCTGATCTATATAGGCACCCATTCTGGCTTATTCCTGTGTTGCACTACCTTACTCGCAAGGCTGAACACCCAGAGTTAAAAGCACAAGTCTGTGGCAGGTACGGGGCGCAATTGTCATGTGTCCTATGTGCCCGCACAGCAGCATAAAGAGAGTCCCCCTTTTGCCGTCACAGGAACTACCTGGATCTCGCGTCTGTGCATGCAGTGGTAAGACAGTGCATTCTCCTTTCTCCCACCATATCAGTTTGGCATGGAGGGATGGGGTGAAGAATGGAGCCTTGGTTCCACCCTAGAATACACCTTTAAGACAGCTCAATTGTCAAGGGAATGGCAGAATGGGCTGCTGTAGGCCTCCAGTAAAATGTCACCCTTCGTGCAGCAAGGTGCCTCTCAGATGCACAACGCCTTCCCTGAACTCCTTCCTGTGTGATGCAGCTACATATGAAACAAAGCTACGCTCTAGCCCCAAGATGTTTAATATGAAGTGACCCACTTACAAACATGAGAGAGAAACCCACCTCCAGATCTTTGCTCTTGGAACATATGGGAAGTCTAACCAGGAGATGCAAACGGGTAATAGGGAATATATTTGCAATCAAAGGGCTATTTTCTGAATCCAATACTTCAAGCCAAGAGTCAGCACTGTTATTATTCCTGGTATATTTTCATGCAAAGGCATCAGAGGGTAAACACAGGACTTAGTTCAACACCTTTGTGAATGGGATCTACATCTCTTGGATTAAGCCTGGTCTTAAAAATGCTGTTGGGCTACAGGATCCTCTGCTCCTTGCACCTCTACTATCAAAACTGAGTGTGAGGAAAGGGAAATAGAAGATCAAAAAGGCAGGAGCTGTCCCCCTGCCAAGGCATTTTATCAGCCCTTTAAGTTGGAACATCATGTAACTACTCTTTAATTACTCGGGATTTTATCGAGCCCCAAACTGCCTACACAGATGCTGTTCTGTAAGCCTCCAGGAACTAGCAGGGCTTTTAATTGCAATCAGGGCTAGCTGAAAATTTTCCATCTAAGCTTTTTTGACAAAACAAATATTTTGGCAGAAATATTCCCCCAAAACAAATTTGATTTTCCATTTCAGTTTTGGGCTGACTTTTTCTTTCCGTCTCTTAGTTTTGTTTAAAGGTGTTTTTGGCCAAAATGGTTTGGATTTCGGCAGTTTTCACTAACCTTTTTTTTTTTTTTTGGTTGCTGAAAACTGAAAGCTGTTCTGATTTTTGGTTTTTCTCAGGAAAAATGACATTACCCCCCCGACTTCACTTTTGTTGATTTGGGCAGTAAAAGCCTTTGAATGGTTCTTCATGTTCATAGCTACATGCTGGCTGCCTGTCTCCACCTTGCTTGCTGGATCTGATGGCTGATGGAGCTATGTTGGGCTACACCCACTGTGTTTTCTGGCAATGTCTTTTAAACAGGCTGAGTACTGAAGAGTGTGGCGGGTCAAGGGAACAAGATTCCCTGCGCAGCTCCAGCTGCCCTCTGCTACAGCTGCTGTGCCAATCCCCTGACTTTACAAAGGTGTGAACTGGTGAGGTGGATTCACATCATCACAGATCCACTGACCTCAGCTCTTCCCCACCTTCGCTCCCTAACCTCCCTGCGTGCTCGGGGTGCAGGCCCATTATGCAACAGTGCGCATCTGTGGGTAGGACTTGCAGCCCCTCTAGAGAAGCTTCCAAAATACTGTCACTTATGGCCGTGGGGCTTGCTGCTGCCTACTGTGTTTTCCAATGGGGACTGAGGGCAGGATTCAGCCAGAGGCTCCAAATCTCACAGGGAAGCATAGTCTGCCGTTCTTACTCATAGCCAGTAGTACCGTAGGTGGGACCTTATTATGTAGCATTCACACACCCTGGTGAGCGTTTACTCATACAGGCAATCCCACGGACGCTGTACATGACTGCTCCCCGATGGGAGTCAGAGGTTCACAATCTGAGGCCAATGGGGTTGCTTGCAGCTCAGTTTGAGTAACAGTGGTGGAAGCTGGCCCTAAACTCTTCTAGCATTAGCTATGCCTCTCAGAACTGACAATGAAGCCAGGAAACTTAATAAAATGCAACACTTGCTGCCAGAGCGATACAGTGAAAGGAAAATTAACAGTGACCAGTTATCTTGGGGTCATATGTGAAGCACTGGTGATCGAAATGAACTTGTTACTAAAAAGGTGTCATTTGGATACCATTATAGGCAAAGAATGACTCCTAGGCATTTGACATTCTAAATTTCTTTGCCCTGACTTGAGATGCTGGATCTATATCACGACCTTATTCCTATGTGGAATCCATAAAGGAATGGATATTCCAACATATTAGTTTGTTCCCAGAGGATACTGTCATCTGGCTTCTCTGTGGGTGCTCCTCCGTCTAGTCGAAAGCCACAGAACTCTGTAACAACTAAAATGGATGACTAAGGCCCTGATTCAACAAGTTACTTGAGTACATGCCTAAGTTTAACCACATGAGTAGTCCCATTAAATGCATGGAACTATTTGCATGCTTAAAGTTAGACACATGCATTGCTGGATGGAGGTTTACATGCTTTTATGGCATATGAGCACATATATACACTGCACAATTACTTAATTAGCCCTTTCTTTGGTTTCATTTTTGAATCTGCCCACCTAGTTTTTCATTGAAAAATGAAACGTAGCAGCTATGTGGAGGCTCTCTCCATTCCCCATTCATTGTTGTTCAATGGAAAGGTTGCATTCAGATGTGCATCATGTCTCAAATGAATATGAACACACACTCCTACACATGACTGCCTACAAATTTTCACATGCATGGCCTGTTTTTCCAGTATGCATAACATTGAAGATTTATCCCAAATTGTTGCATATGATCACATAAAGAAAGATTAAACCAGCTGGTAGGCAGGTAGGGCTAGATTCCTGAATGCACTGCTGCAGTTTTTCCCACTGGAGTTTTCCCCTGAAGATGATTTCTATAACACCCATATCAACAGTGCCATAGGTGTGGCTAAATGAAAAAGGGTGTGGCGGGGACATCCTGGTGCCTCAGAAGTCTTTGGGGAAAGTTGGCAGCGAGAGTGGTTTAACACGGCCTTTAGGCTGCTCTAATCTGTACCATCCTGGCTCTGAGACAGCTGAGGATCAAAATTCTAAGCAAAGGGCCAACTACACCGAGGTCTCCTCAAAACACGGCTCAGGAGCAGGACCCAAGGTTCTGGACTTGCTCAGCAAATGGAAGAAATATTAAGTAATGTTCTCTTTATACTCAGTTTTCCAGAAAAAGTCCTGAGCTGTTGTTAGGCCTAAAAGCACGAGTGAATTGTTTTGCTGGTTGAAAGTGAAAATAAAAGAAATATATCTTAAAGACGGAGATGAAACTGATGTGATTTGAAAGTAGTGAAGAGGAGTTTTTCATAATGCCAGCGCCTATACACTGCAAGATACTTAGTTCATCTCTTCAGTAGTTTATGGAAAGAAATTTGAGAATATAAAACATTACACCATTTGCGTGCCCAAATCAAAATCAGTCAATTCCATGGATGCCCACTTAAAAGCCCCTTTACACTGCCAGAGGAGTGCAAAGGGGCCTTAGTGTGAATGAGATCAAAGAGATAAGAACAGCCATACTGGGTCAGACCATCCAGTGCAATATCCTGTCCTCTCACAGTGGCCAGTGCCAGCTGCATCGGGGTAATGAACCGAACAGGACAATTTTGAGTGATCCATCCCCCATCGTCCAGTCCCAGCTTCTGGCATTTGGAGGCTTAGGGACATCCTACACATAGGGTTGCATCCCTGACCATCTGAGACAATAACTGTTGCTGGATCCAGGCTCCAGGGACACAGCTATTTCTTTTTTTTAACCCATTTTTACTTTTGGCCTCCACAAGACCCCCTGGCAATGAGTTCCACACTTCCTTTTGGTTGTTTTAAATCTGCTGCCTATTCATTTCATTGGATGAACCCTTCGCTCTTGTGTTATGTGAAGGGGTAAAAAACACTTCCCTATTCACTTTCTCAACACCATTCATGATTGTATAGATGTCTATCGTATCCCTCATTAGCTCTCTCTTTTCTAAGCTGATCAGTACATGTCTTTTTAATCTCTCCTCATATGGAAGCTCTTCCATGCCTTTAATCATTTTCGTTGCCCTTCTCTGTATCTTTTCCAATTCTAATCTATCTTTTTTTGAGAAGACCCACAGTGTCATTAATTTCTTCCCTTTTACCTTAACAAAACACAGGAAAATGGGTCAATCATTGTGAAGTGGGCTTTTTTTCAAAATAAGTTCTCAAACAGGGAAAAAAACAGACTAATGTTCAGTGTGCTCTCTCTGCATGTGCTGTGTTTAAATTGGAGAGTAAAACCCTAGTTTAAAAGTGATCTTATCTCGCTCCAATATTGCCAGTGTATTAACAATGTGTTTTTCCAGGAACTACTGTGATCAGTCCAAATTTTATATGGTAAAAAGGAGAAGTATCTAAGAAGTCCAAAGATTGGGCGGAAATCTCACATTTAATTTACACACTGCACTCTGATTGGTAAATAGAGGTTATTGTTTAGAATAGAATGCAGTCAGCATTCATTATATTTTGACTCTACATTCTTCACAGGGAATACAGGAAGTGGTTCAGACTAAAATATTCCCTCATGTTATTTGACCTGTAAAAACTTGGCTACTGTCCAGATTCTGCAGTCGCTAAACAGACAACACTCCCATTGACTGGGGGACTGGACCCTAAGGTTGAATGTCCTATTCCATCATACTGCCTAATTTTGTGCAGGGTTGAGTATTCACTGAATGGGAGCTGAGAGTGCTCAGTTCGATGTATGCAGCAATGTCACAGTGATGACATTTTAATTTGTATGACACCTTTGCATATCTGCCCAGAGGGTCAGTTGTCATTTTCTGAGTGCAATGTTATACAGAAGAGACACACACACACAGACCCACTGTGCTCTCTCCTGGAGATTTCACTGTTAGGTAAAATGCCAAGGGTGAAATTCTGGCCCCCCCGAGGTCAATGGAAGTTTTACCCACAACATCTATGTAGACCCGAGATTTCATCCCAAATTCTTGACAATTGAGGAAAACTGGCTTAACCCTTCGCAAAAATTGCATTATGATGTAGCCATATTTTGGCTGATCTCAGCCTCCGACACATTCATTTGCACTTAGAATAGGAATAAAGGTGCAAAGGAATTTTGGTTTAGTCAGCATAGACGCATGTGCATGTAAGATGCATCTTTTGGGCACACTCTGACATGCCCCTCCATGTCTTCTCCATTGGAGAAATTGCGATCTGCAGGACTTTGAACGAGCCAGAATAATTGCAGCGAAGGATTTTGTGTGTTCTTTCAGGCATTTGCCTATTATTGACCTGACTATGAAACCCTTATGTTGATGGATAGTCCCAAGAGACAACCTGTACAAATAAATCTTCACCAACCTGAGTTAGGGTTCTATAAGCTGGCCCTGTATAGGCATCCTGTGTGTCCTATGGAGGAATTAAATATAGAGTGCGCATGAATGTACTATATGAGTGGGACTTGTGCTCCTCAAGTAATGCTCAGTCATGTCCCATTGTGCTCCTAAATCACTTAGGTGCTTTTGAAAACCCTACCCTATGTAGTCAAAAAAATAAATAAACAGATCAAATGGACATTTCGTTCAGGCGCAGCACAGGAAATTTTTAGTTCAATATGTACAAGTGATATTAATATTTAACATTTATCACTTAACTATTAATCACTCCCAGATAGGAAATGCTAAGTATGGCATAGGTGAAATGATAATCTAGCATTAGCTCATTAATTACATTTCCACATATTTTCAAATATATTTAGTCATTTATTTGACTTAATACCCTTTCAAGGCAGGTTAATCTATTAAGGTTGCTGCATCATTCTACGGTATGCAGCCAGGTAAGGAATTTTCACTTCTTGTAGGATTCTTTCCTTGGCAACCAATGTTGTTCATACTATGAATTTCTTTGTCTCTTATCCAACACAGGGTTTGCCTATGTTGTACTATGAGTTGGAACACATTCCTTTACTGGGAAAATGGAATTCCCTTCTTTGGTGTTGACAGAGAGTTTAGCAAGACGTAGGTTAGAGTTTTTCCATTTCTTTATATTAAGTTCTGAATGATCTTGCTGAATTCTGTAAAGAGTTTATTGGATATTTTATAGGGAGTGCATTTAATATCTAATAGTCCTTTTGGAAGTGTAGTAATTTTTGTTAAGTTTATCTTGCCCCACAGGTTCAGCTGTAACTGTTTCCATGTGCCGAAACTATGTGTAGTTTGTTAATTATTGAGTGCTTATTTAGGCCTTGCTCTTTCTTTAGGTTTTATTGTTAATCATTAGACTCAAATAACAAAACTTGTTTGAAATTACCAATAACAGTTCCAAGAAGTCAGAGAGAAGTTCTCTATCTCCTAAATTGTTGTCACCCTTTCTAAAAAAACATTCCTTCAGCAATCAGATAGGAAATAGTTATAAGTAGCGGTGAAATATTTTCCATCAAAACTGTTTTTCTATGGAAAATTGGTTTTCAAATTGGTTTCCATAGAAAAACAGTTTTGATGGAAAATTTTTGACCAGCACTACTTAACCATGTATATATATGAACAATGTCTGCTTTCCACAGAAAATTTAGAGTTTTCATCCAAAACTTTTAGCCTAAGACCAGAAAACTTTTGGTTTTTCAATGAAAAATCAAATTTTATTTAAAACAAATAAAATAACCCCAACATTTCTACCAGTACTAGTTATAAATAAAGCCGTATGTTCCTCCTGGACAAGCAATTTGTGACATAAACCCTGCTTTTTCATAACAAGTCTTCATTTGGTAATCTATTGAGCACATATCTTCCATAACCTTTTTTTAAATGTGGCTCTATGTAGTTCTAGTGTAAGAGAGCAGAGGACAGTAACCTGGTATTTTAATGATTTTAAATTACTTTTTAATTATTATTAAACTGTTTTTTAAATAACTGTGATTGCAGAATAAGGGATAAAAAAGAGATAAAAATCATGGAGCAGGTCCTCAAGGAATCCATTTTAAAGCACTTGGAGGAGAAGCGGGTAATCAGGAACAGCCAGCATGGATTCACCAAGGGCAAATCATGCCTGACCAACATGATTGCCTTCTATGACGAGCTCTGTGGATGGCTCCTTGACTTTAGCAAAGCTTTTTATATCATCTCCCACAGTATTCTTGCCAGCAAGTTACCGAAGTATGGGTTGGATGAATGGACTATAAGGTGGATAGAAAGTAGGCTAGGTCATCAGGCTCAACAGGTAGTGATCAATGGCTCAACGTCAAGTTGGCATATGGTATCAAATGGAATGCCTCGGGGTCAGTCTGGGGCCATTTTGTTCAAAATCTTCATTAATGATCTGGATGGGGTGGATTGCACCTTGAGCAAGTTTTTGGATGACACTAAACTGGGGGGAGTGGTAGATATACTGGAGCAGTGGTGGGCAACTTGTGGCCCATCAGGCTTCTATTTGAAGTTGATGACAATTCTATTAATATATGAATGACAGAACTTTCTATAACTCGTTATTAAATATTTGGCCTGTATTAAATATATTTATGCTTATTCTTGGGGTCATGGCTAGTGCACAGGCCCGATTTCAATCTTGCAGCCCACTGAGATAAAGGAGGGCCACTCATGCGGTCCACTCATTAGCCTAGGTTGCCTAACACTGCGCTGGAGGGTACGGATAGGATACAGAGTGACCAAGACAAATCGGAGGATTCGGCCAAAAGACATCTGATGAGGTTCAACAGGGACAAAAACAGGATCCTGCATTTAGGATGGAAGAATCCCATGCACCACTACAGACTGGGGATTGACTGGCTAGGCAGCAGTTCTGCAGAAAAAGACGTGGGGGTTACAATGGAAAAGAAGCTGGATATGAGTCAACAGTGTGTCCTTATTGCCAAGAAGGCTAACGGCATATTGAGCTGTACTAAAAGGGGCATTGCCAGCAGATCAAGAGAAGGGATTGTTCTCTATTCGGCACTGATGAGGCCACATTTGAAGTATTGTGTCCAGTTTTGGGCCCCTCACTACAGGAAGTGGACAAATTGGAGAAAGTCTAGTAGAAGGCAACAAAAATGATTAGGGGGATGGAGCACATAAGTTATGAGAATAGTCTGAAGGAAACTGGCCTTGTTTAGTCTGCAGAAGAGAAGAGTAAGATGAGATTTGAGAATAGCCTTCAACTATCTGAAGGGGTTCCAAAGAGAATAGAGCTAGGCTGTTCTCAGTGGTGGTAGATCACAGGGTAAGGAGCAATTTGCAAGTTGCGATGAAGGAGGTCTAGGTTGGATACTAGGAAAAAACATTTCACTAGGAGAGGTGGTGAAGCACTGGAATGGGTTATCTGGGGAGGTGGTGGACTCTCCATCCTTAGAGGCTTTTAAGGACCAGCTTGACAAAGCCCTGGTTGGGATGTTTTAGTTGGGGTTGGTCCTGCTTTGAGCAGGGGGTCAGACTAGATGACCTCCTGAGGTCCCTCCTATCCCTAATCTTCTATGATTCTCTGATATTTTGCACACAAAAAAATGGATCCCATGTTACATTTTTCCCCGCTTACAAACATATGACTTTAGTGTTTGTTCCTGTGACAGACACATGACTTTTCTCATATTTTGCCATGATAAATATCTAGTCTTAGGTCCCAATCTTGATTTGCTGTCAGGTCCTTATGAGTGGACCCCACTGTGCCCTTCACAGAAATAAAGAAGACACCCATGTAGATCTATTTGTTGGATTGTAGTCTTTGATATAAGTTATATGGCATAAAGCATTGGCAGCCTCATTTCCTACAGTACATTCAAGTGTCTCTAAGGCCGAGATATACCTAAAGGATGATTTCAATTAAGCTAGGAATTCATCCAGAATTGTGTCTTTATGGGCCACCAATTAATATGTCTGAGGAGGGGAAAAAAATCCTTCTTTTTAAGATTAAACGTTTAAAATGTTAAAAAAGTGGAAGATCAATGTGACCACATTAATAAAACTAACTGATTACATATCAATATAAATGTTACAATAAAAATTGGGGATAATTTGAAATAATTATCCTTATGTTTTAGATGAGAAGAGAGGTCATTGTCTGTAAAAGCTAGTGAAACAAATCTGAAAAGAGAACGCATCAAGGGAAAAAAAGAAATGATAGTTGAGAGGAATTTTTGAAAATTATCCATAATAGGATCTTCCTTCTCTGCTCATTGTAACTGGAAAGAGGTCGTCTTGATATTTAGAAACTTCTCAGTGTCAAAATTTAACACAGCGTTATCATCACTATGAAATATTTATTGATGTCCACTATGAAATGCATATAAAGCTTGTCAAGATTAATACAGATACTGTGCATCAATACTTATAAACTCATGCCATGGGCCAGAGTTTCTAACATGCACAGGATCTACAAATTGGCAACAGAATCTCAAAAGCACTAGAATCTATGGCTGGTCAAAGTTTGTAAATTTCAAATTCACAATGACTCTTTTCACTGAAAATTCAAATTCCATACTTTCAGCAATTTTTTGCCTTTTGCCAAGTCAGGAAATGCCATCTTCACTTTCTCTTAGTTTGGCTTGTGTCTGATAATAATTTGAATGCAAAATATTGAAATAATCACTAGACCAAACACTGTATGGAAGGCCATTTCACCAGCATGGAGAGGTGAGAAGTCTTCTACGTGGAAAAGGCTTTGAGGACAAATGGTGGAAGAAGCAAGCTATCAGAAACAGAGTGTAGGACCCAAATGGGAACATGAACATAGATCAGATTCCAAGAGGTATGAAGAATATAATGAATAGTGAACTGTAACGAGGAATAAATGACAAATGTCTACATTCTATTCACAGGCTAACAGATAACCAATGTTACTGCTGAGAATGAGAAGATACATGCTAAAATCTGCACTCCACTGGGACCTTATGGAGATTTACCAGTGCCCTAATGATTGCACCTGCTGACTACTGTGCAGCAACAGGGGGTTCCAGTTGTCATTGTGGCAAGTTGGACTTAACAATCAACTGTTCTCTTTGTATCATCATTGGTGCCACCTAGACAACTCTGATCTTCAATCTTCCCTGGCATTTGCTCCCTCAACATTTGCTGCCTCAGGGATTAGGCATGAAGGCAGAGCCCTGGATGCATTACTACATGCAACCATCTGTCAAGAGAGCTAAGTTCACAATTTCATCTCAAAGCCACAGCAAAAACGCCAGCTGCAGTCAAGACAACCCTTTTCTAAAATAGTTGAGCCTCTCTGACAGTACACCAGACACAACCTTTCTAAGGAACAGCAGCAACAGGGTGGTGTGGGACTATATTTTGGATCAATGACACATTGGTTGGCAGATAGACAACTCCAGTCCACATCCGCTCGTTTCCCAGATCAGGTCTTGCATGCCCCTCGGAACAATTAGATGAACCAAAAGATCCTTCTTCATTACAAGATCCGTTGTGGTCATAGGCGTTTTAACTTACATCTTTACCATGTGGACTTCTTCAGCTCCCTGTCCTGCCCCTGTTGAGCTCAAGAACAAACAGTGTGCCCTCTGGTTATGGACTGCCTTCTTTATCATCTCGATGGAAGATTGATGTGTTTGATGTCTCTGAATGATCCTTCCATGGTACATTGGCTACATCATGTATCCAATCTCCAGTTCATTGTTTGTGCCGTCAGAAGCCATACACCAGAAATAATACAAGCACAAAAGGCATCTCAATGAGCTTGCTTCTATTTTATTATATTTAATAATAGCCAAGTAAATGAATTAAATGTTTTTAAAAGTATTTCCTAGTCTAAGATCCTACCTTACAATGCAGCCTGAAGAAAACTTTCACACCCAAGGTAGAAACTCAGTTTTTCTTCTCTCATCTGTTCTATATTTTATACAGAAATTGAATAAAGGCTTGTTTAAACTGTGCACAGACATTTGGACTATACTCTTATCAGGTCAGATGTAGATGTTATCCTATCCTCACATCGGAAAATGGCTGTAAAATACACCCTGACCTAAATCCTTCTCAAATGTCATCTTCGGACTTCATCTCTCACATGATGGAAACGCAAGATACCAGATTGTGTATGTGTGTGCATGTACGTGTAACGATTTTCAGAGGAGATCAAAATATGAAATGAGAGTTCAGAACACCTCTAAAGACATTTATTTCTGCTCTGTTTTGTAATTTTACTTAATATCTCCAAGTCGAGTTTTCAGCTGGTATCTTAAAAAGGACCTACAAGAGTTAGGTGATTTTCAATTGGACTTTAAATGGAAGTTATGTGCCTAACTCCACTAGTGAACGTCGAAAATCCCTCCTTTCATGTTAAGGGGTCTGTTCCATAATATAGCAGGCTATTCAGTCTTCATTCACTTTATCATAGGTCTGGGAGTGGGATAAAAAGGATGGGGCAGGTGGGACTGAATAATTAATCGTGAATAATTATTCAGTGCATTTTTCTTCTTTATATGAATTGTATGTGAAAAAAACCCATGATTTTCTCAAATTCATTTTTCATGAAAAGTTTCTGTGAGATGAAGATTTTGTTTGTTGGACCTAATTATAATTTTGATTTTTTTTCTTTTACATCATGTTTCTTTAAAAGCTGCAGATTATACCCTACACAGCAGCAACCTGCGTATTTTTTACTGGAGTAACAATATCCAGTAAAAGTTATATAAAATGTTAGCATGAAATAATTAAAAAAAAGGGGTCAGTTTCTCAGCTGGTACAAATTGATGCAGCTTCATTGACTGCAAAGGAACTGTGACGATTGACACCAACAGAAAAACTAGCCAAAAGGTCTCAGAGAAAAATACTTGGATTCACTGGACTAAAATATTTAATCATTATCTGTATATTTATTTATATCATTTAAGGTCAAAATTTCAAAGCTGGTTCAGTGGCTCTTACTGTGAGAACCACGCTTCTGTGTGCAAATTGGGGAATTGTACACACACAAGGGAATACTGGACTCATTGCCTGACATTTTGCAATGGCAAATGTTTGTGGACGTGCTTACAGTGCCTGCTATAGAAATCTGGCTTAGTGCTTAGTGCTTTGTGGACTAAAAGTGCACAAGAATGAGAGAGAGAGAGACACACACACACACACACACACACAAGAGCACAAAGACAGAACAAATGTGATTTTTCCAGGCAATACAAGTGATTTTGACATTTCTTCTTGTTGAAATTTGCATGAAAAGATTTCACACTAAGGATGTGGACAACAACGCAGCTAAGATTTATATTACAGCTGAAACTTTTAAAGCCACCTAAAAGTATTTGGATTCAGAATTCCCCAGGCCCCTGGACAACTTTGAAAATCATAACCTACAGTTTTCATTTTTAGGCTGGTTTGGGATTCAAAGGTCTGGTCCACTTTCAAGCAGGAAAGGTGATACGAGCCAAAAGCTGTTCATTCTGAGTGTCTAAGCCTTCCATTTATTGTCAGGAAGGTTATCAGAAGTAATTTTGTCTGCTGTATTGCTTCCTTCTGCAAGAAGGTGAAAAAAGTGGACCATGATCCTGCTATGAGCTACATTTGGGAAAACTTTTGATGTCAATGGGCCTCCATACAGACTCCAGGGCTCCATGGACATGGAGTCCGTTATGGGATCAGTTTTAATTATTTTATCTGGAAGCCAAACAGCTATGTATATTGATAACAGGTCAAACCATACTTGATGCATAGTCAGCCTATTGACATTCTTTTCCTTCTCTCCACACCAGAGTTTTCAATGGAACTGGGTGCGTTCCTCCCTGGAGGTTTGTTCCAGGCCATGACAGCTTTGTCAAGTCTGTCTTCCCGTTGTGTGTACAATCAGGAGTCAGTGTGCCAGGGACTGCTGGGCACAATGAGTTCCTTCAAAGGTTCTCTGTGAGGTTTGTTGTCACTGACTCACCAGCTACGGGCCTGATCTTGCTCCGGTTGACTTTAATGAGAACAGGATTGGGCCACGAATGAGGTAGCGTCTCTGACTTCTGAGTCAGACGCTGCCACTAAAATTCATGTTAATAAAATGCAGCCCTTCCACACACCTGCACGTGATCCCCAGGACTTTTCAATAGCAGCCTTACAAAAGCACAAGCAAACTTTTTGTTTGTCTCATGCTGGGGAGAATCCATGAGAATTCTGCAGAGACTTTCGTCTGTCCTTCCCTAGGATTATATTTATGTTCAAATATAATGGAAAGGCAAAACAGCAGCTGACATCAGCTACTCGCTGGGGAAAAGTCAAGGAGCAAATGAGAAAAACTGAGAAACAGAAAGACTCGGGCATTGCTCTGGGACTCAGGTGAGTGGGTCAATTAGTGGCACAAACACAGACTTCCTCTGTGACTTGGGCAAGACAAAGTGTACTATACACCTCAGCTGCCTTTTACGACTTCCGAGGGGCAGCGTGAAGGTAAAACTCAATTAGTGGCTGTGAGGCAATCAGAGAGACATTACGGTGATGACGGTTGTATAACTATCTAAATATGCAATGAAAACGATGAAGGAAAAGTTTACTTAGAAACAAGCATACAAGTGAGTTATTCCTTTAGAAACAAAAGAAAATGCAGAGAAGTCTGTGAATCAGGATTTATCTGCACTAGATTTTGAGAGTCTCCTGTATGGAAGAGTGTCCTTAAGTTACCGGGAAATTCCACTTTCCCTTATTCTGAAGGGGCATATTAAATACAAACCTAAGCTATTTTCAGTGCCTTAAGAAAAATGAGTTATGCGGGCCTCTGAGCACCTACCAGTGGGATAGGATTTTCCCACTCTCCAAGTTTGATCCACCTGACATTTTTCCCTTTTAAAAAAATACAGAAAAAGAGAGAGAGGGAAATGAAAACAAACCGGCTACTCCTAACCACAAGTGACTTACTTAAAAAACTGAGACGACAGGCTTTAGTCAATCTGTTTTAACTGCCAAACCCTATCAGCAGGGCGTGATTGCAGACTAGACCACCTGACAGGGCCTTCTTCACACAGACTGTGAGTTCACTGCAACCAACAGTCAATTCTGTGATTTCAAGGAAAATTTTGCTTCCCTTATGTTGGCTGGAGTAGAATCCCTATCCTATAATTTGACAGGACAAGTCATTAGTGCATTATACACCCAAATCAGGCTATGATCTTTGATACAACACAGCTTCCCTCTTTGAGGGGACTGCTGAAAAACTTGTATGCAAGCTACCCTGAAGGCAAGGGAAATCCCGGTATGTGACCCAGAGTTTTCTGCTTTTACTTTACAGAAATTCTTCCTTTGTTTCAAAAGTGAGACTGTAAGAAAGAAGGGCCCCCAAGAGCACATTTTACATTACTTCCTTCAGCTCAGAGCAAGTTCCCATAAAATATTTCTGAATGAATAAACCATCTTGCTCCCTACATTAAAATTCCTCTACCTATGGTAAATGGGGATGTGCTTTCAAGTTTAAGCAGAGCAACAATTAACCAAGGTCACAGAGGGCCTAATAAACCATTACAAAAACATACATATCTGGAGGACTGAGAGAAGGCAACTTTTTTTTTTCCTGTAGGCATGTGAACAAAAAACTTTTAAAAGAGCCAGAAAATATTTTTAAAAGAAAATTAAAGCAAAAAATGAGACAAATGCAGAGCAGACACATAATACTCTAGATCTGGAACTTTACATGCATACAATTCAGCACGGCTCTGACTCTGATCTTACATTAATCTAATTTCATGGACTTCAGTGGCGTTATTCCTGATAGACACCTGGGTAAGTGAAATCAGACTCAGGCCCTAGATATAGGCAATGTGGAAAGCTGCTACTAATACATTGATCTATATATTATTTGAAAACACTGATCATTTAATCCTGCATCCCATATTCTGGCAAAACTCCCGTTGATATCCTGGGGTGTCTTGCCTGAAGGAGGAACACAGGAGGGAGCCCTTAAAGAGCATCCTCGTCTTGGCTAATTGCATCAAACATTAGTAGCTCGCCAGTATTCCAACTGATGGAAGCTGCCACGGTCAGAAGCCTGGCTCAAACTCTCCTCAAGAAATAGCCATGGGAGCAGAAGGTGGGGAGTAAACTCCCTGAGGATTTCCTTGCAGTTGCCCCACCCCACTCAACCCCCAAGCCATTCTGGGGGCAGAAGGGTCACCCCTTGCACAAATGAGAGCTAGTTCCATCCCCACAGGTGAATCATAAGACTCTCTAGCCCAGGTGCTACTTTCCAGTCCCCCACACAAGTCAGTCTCTGCAGGGAACGCCTTATGGGGTCCCAAGAAGAGATGTTGATGCCCAGGAGGCAGTTCACACCTTTTCACACAAGATAAGAGACATTCATGTATAGAGGGGACCTTCCTCCTAAAGATAGGGAGAGCCCCCAGTCTGGGCTACGGTCAGAAATATGAGGTACTTGTACATACACTTGCCAAGGACACCGACCTAATGCATTTAAGACAAGGGTCTTTTTTTTGTTTTTGCTCACGTGGAATTGCAGGTTTGGGCCCACAACATGTAACATTTTTAACTGTAAGTAATGGACATATGTTACCAGAAAAACACTCCTGTGAATGTGTCATTCTTGTTCTGCTCTGTTACGCTATGCAGTCTCCTAAGGGCCCTTCTGCACTCACCCTTACTCCGCTGTCTAAGTGATTTCAGTGAACGACCCCAAGAGTATGTCACCTCTCAAAGCAAGTAAGCCTGGCAGAATCGGGCCTTGGTGGCCAGATTATCAAAAGAACTGAGGGGCAGATTTAAAACAAAACAAAAACAAAAAAACAACTCAGCTTAACCTTGTGGCACCTAAATGAGCTCCTGATCTGTAAAGTGCTCAACACCCAGCAGTTCCCCTGGTGACACAGTCAGATTTAGTTCCACGTCTGAAACTCCAGCCCCTTATTTTGATGCCTTGATAACCTGGCCCCTAGTTTTTATATAAGAACCACGCTGCTCGTTGCAGGCATATTTCTGAAACAGAAGTCTTTCATACTGTGCCATGTATAACAGTAAAAAAATGAACATACTGCTACACACTCACAGATTATTTCATTCTCTAAGAATATCTTCACATTTCTTTTCCAAGTCGGCTGCACTGTAAGGTCAAGGTTGTGTTATTCGAATCCCATGTATTATTAGGAAACCATAACTTTAAAATTCCAAACATAAAAGGTAGGATTTAGGGAATGGGGAAATACAAATACCATGGCTCAAAAATTCCCAGGCATAAATCCCACAATTTAAGTCTCTTAAATCTGTGAGTCAGGCCACACTTTATGCTTACAGCTGTTGTTCTGTGTGGGGAAATCGCCTGGCCCATGATGGAACAGCATCCTATTTTTTTGGTCCTTCCTAAAATATATTATCCATGGACCATGGCTGTTCCTCCCTTAAGAATACTCAAATGGAAAGCTCTGCATTCCATGCAGCTTTCTCGCCTGGATTAACACAGAAAACACTTAACGTTTAAGCAGTGAAAAACTGTTTACACTCAGAATGATGAAAAGGAAACTCTTCAATTGAATGCACTAATTAAGTGGGTCATGCTAATATTTTATCCTTACATCTTCTTTGTTTGTTAAAAAAACACAATGGGAATAAAATTATATTTGAATAATCCAAAACAGCAGAGGGAAACTACAACATATCCTATGACTTTATGTGTTTTCTTCCCCACCTTTTTTTTTTGGTCCCTGATGAACAGCTGTTGATTGTTTAAAATAGCACCTCCTTTTTAAGTCTTTTTCACGTCAAAAGGAAGCCATCTTATCCGTCCCGTTTTCTAACATTAGAGAGAAGTAAACATTCATTTCCTAGCTTTAGCCTTTATAAATTTCAGAGCTATGAACCTTGGCATCTGAAGACCAGGTTGACCTCACATGTTGTTTTCCCCCCGTCCCCCCATTCTCCTCCTCAAATACCATAGTAGTCTGGAATTCACCTTTTCCGTAAGTTAATTTTACAAACCCTTCCTTGTTTTCATTCTCCCATGTCTGACTGAGCCAGAGCTGCTAATGTAAAGGGTGGAGATGGCAGTTATTTTATGATTACCTTATCAGTGGGCTGATACCAATGTCTCAAAAGAAACTTTTTAATGGCAGCAAGATCTTTGAAACTTTCTCATGTTACCAGTATTTCACGTTAGCTGTTACTCCAATATGGCACAAGTACCTGCAAGCATTTTTTTTTCCTCCTTAAAGCTACATCATAGTCCTTGGAGAATGTTTTATGATTGCCAGTCCTCAAGTGGCTTAATCTATACAGCATGATACATTGCCACTGTTTCACCAGCCTGGGCTGGAGGAAAAATCACAATTCAAAATACTCTGTAATCTTTTTTATTTTTATTTCTTTAACGGAGGTTTTCAAACCTGTCAGTAAACCCAAATGGCCCACTTGGTCTAAAGCCAAGACCCTTTCCTGATAAAACAGAACAGGGAAACCTCTGTAAAAGTGGAAGCATGTAAAAAGAATTCAGTAACTGTTCTTTTTGTGATAATGGAGTCTTGATTTGTAGCCACTGATTCAGTCTCCTGGACATGTTCACCTCTTCAAAAACGCAGCTTTGATTTTTTTCAGGATTTAATTGTAAAGACCAAATGCGAGATGAAGAGTATAAGTCACATTCTATACCTAGTCACATCAGTATCAATCCAAGGCAGCTCTATCGAAATGAATCGAACAACCCCATATTTACACTGGTGGTAGTGAGAGGAGAATGAGATCCCAAACTCACTCAGACACATGCAATGCACAGACAAAAACAGGCACTTAGCTGAAAATGAGCCCATTACCATAAAACCCTTACTTCCACAAGTGTTCCTTTCCCTGTAAATGCTTCCATTGACTTCAAGGGGACCATTCGTGCTAGCTTTAGTTATCATGGTCCACAGTCAGGAAATCTTCCCTACACTGAATAGCTGCTTACTCAACAAGTAGTCCATCAACATCAATGGGACCACTTGAAACATAGAGGCTACTCAGGCTACATGCACTCAGCCCGAGGTGCATACGTTTTGCAGAATCATACTCCGTGAATGCCGTTTTCTGACTCTTTAAGCCTGAGTCCCAGTTACACATAGGGCCCTTTACATCACTTTGGATGGCAGATGCAAACTGCAATCCCTTTTGTGTTGCCAGAGCACCCTTGTGTTGCCACAGCTATGCAAAGTGACCTGTAAATGGGAATCACAGGCTACGTCTATACTGACAGCGGCAAATTCGCCACCGTTAGATCGATGTCTCTGGATCGACTGAGCGGTCTGTGTAGACCCGCTCAGTCGATCCAGAAATTGATGTAGGAAAACCACCTCGGTAAGTGGTACAGCACAGTGGGGACGGTGCGCGGAACAGACGCAGCAAAGTTGACGGGAGATACACAAGTTTTTCACATCACTTGCATATCTCCCATCAATTGCCGGGTAAGTGTAGACCAGGCCGCAGTCTGCCTCCTAGTGTACTTCTGGCCTGAGCAGTGCAACAACATGTTGACCCAGTCTCAGAGCTTGGGGTTCAGGGCAAAGCTACACATTAGCTGCCAGATAATTTGCCTCCCTATTGTTCTCATGAATCACAGCTGGCTGCAGGTCACAGTACTGAGGTGTGGCCAAGACCACACAAACTCTTGGAAAATGCAGAAATATAGATTCTTACAGATCATCCTTTACTATGTAGCAGGCATAGGGCCTGCAGTTTTAACCATTTGATTTCATACAATAACACACTTTACATAAAATATCACTTTATGCTAGGTTGTCATCATACATTTTGGACGAAAAGCCATTTTTTCTTGACAAACAGGCCTTTTGCCTTTTATTTTGCACAAAGAGTAAATTTTAACTTGACATTTCCTAACCTGAAAAGTCTACGTTGTCAAGCAAAAAAATTTGTATGGCAATGGTCCTATTTTCTAGCTGGTAATGGAATTAACTTGATTGACTATTAACTTCCCTTATCTTTAAAAAATGTAATGCTGCCTTTTCTTCAGCATACACAAAATCAGTATTCTCACTCCTAGAATGTATAGCTTTTATTTCAAATCTCTAGATACTCAGCGGGGTTGTGCCCAAAAGGGGAAGGAGAATGAAGCTACCTACAGTATTCTCCATCCCATATTTTTTATGTTCAAATCTTATCTAAACTGGGTGCCAGGAAAGGAGCCTTCCACAGGCATCTTTAATTTGCCCAGCCAACCCCTTACTCAGCAAATCACTTTAGGTTTCACTGACCTTGACAATATTATAAGGGTCATATTTTCCCATGGATGAGCTGTTCTTGAACAATTTCTCCAGTGTGTTAGGCACAACCGGCTTTTCTTCAGCATCAGGCATGCGTGTCTTCTTTCCTCTTTTTTCTTTTAAACAAACATATTTATTGTGGTCATCACTAGGGAAATCCCACTCTCCATGAACCTTTGAGGTTCCCATATGCTCCTCTCAGTGTGCTGTATATCAGGGTAATGATTAACTTTCGGAGTTTATGTCTATTTTTCTTGGAGGATTCCCCTCCTCCCCTTTCACGACTCCAGAAGAACAGAGGAGCTGGCGAAGTTTATGTCTCTCTTCAAAGAGAAGTTCGCTATTTTGAGGGGGGGAGGGGATGGGTTGGAGGAGAAGCAGGGAGATTACTAATCCTAATGTCATCATGATATCCAGAGTGAAATACTTCCAGAATGGATCCCTTATATTTTCTCTCCAAAAGAGTGCATAGGTACTAGTAGCAGAGGAGTCAGAGAGCACAGTTTTGGATGGGCATGAGACGCTGCAGCATCATGAAGATCAGAATGCCTAGAGGATGAAATCCTGGCCCTACTGAAGTCATTGGCAAAGGGAAAACTCCCACTGATTTCAGCAGAACCAGGATTTCACCTCAAATTAAGTCTTGAGGTAGTTTATCACCCATTTTTGCTCAGAGTCCATGAGCTCTTCTTTCAAAACATTTGGCTCAATGGGTTAGATCCTCTATGGATCATTGAAATCAACAGAGCTACCTAATTTACACCAAAATTTCTAAACGAAGGAACTCTCCCTCAAGAGTAGTTAAATAAAAAAATTTTTTAAAAAAAACCCTCTGAGAGGGAACAATGTGAAGCAGAGCTTATTTCTTTGGATGCATTGGATGCATGGAGCTAGGGAGCACTAAACTAAAAAATGTCCTTAGTATGGGCATGAGAATTCATTCTTGCAAGGAAAATATAATTACATAGAATCATAGAAGATTAGGGTCAACCTGGATCATCTGGGAGTAGTGGATACAAAATGATGAATGCTGGAAGATGAACTAAGCATAAACTACTGTGCCTACAGAACTCCATAGTAATGAAAAAATATTGGTAAGACAAAGCCCATCTAGTCTGATCTATATATCGCAGACCATTACATTTCACTCAGTTACCCCTATGCTGAGCCCAATAACATGTATTTGACTAAAGCATAACTTGTAATTTTGCTTTGCTCAGGTTTAGACGTTTCAAATAATATTTAAAATGGCCCCATCCCCCACTCCAAATAGATTTCCTCAGCAGCAGTGTCATTAGCCAGCATAAATGATTATGTTCTGGAATCCTGCCTGGCTGTACATTTTAACATTAGGTGTGAGAAGGAAGAAAACAAGAAATTCCCATTGACTAAAAGAAGAAAAGCATGTATGAAAGCCAATGAGTAAGACACTTGCTGACTCACTCCGGAAGAACAGAGTGGCATTAATTATCCTTGCTCCTTCCCAGTGGTCAGAAATACTTTGCTGCAGTGTTTTTCACTGCTTCAGATACTTAGGAAGTAGAAATGGATCCAATTGCAGCCTATCGTCCAAACACCAGCAGACACAGGGGGAGATTGCAGCCAGAGCTAAACTTTGCAGAGGGAGCTTCTCTCCTCAATGGGCCAAAATGGGCTTTGGGGAACTCCTGCTTTGGCCCTGCAGAGATACTGCAGCCCAAAGGCTATAGCCCCAATATGCCCTCATTCCATGTATACAGAAAGCGATGTGGATTTTGTGCAGCACCAGCAGCTGCTCGAATTCCACAAAGCCCTCTGTTTCCCTCTCCCAGTCTAATCTTCCACTTAGCACAGCAAAACCACAACTCTTCCACTGCCAAGGAGACCTCCGCACAGAGCAGGGCTGCATCTGTCTCATAGCGATGCGAGGAAGATGATGTATCTGAATCAGGGAGGAAACTCTTTGGTTCTGAACCTACAGTGTCTGCTCAGGCAAAACTCCCATCAGTTTCAGGATTGGCTTATTTGTTCATAACGAGGGCTCCCGCCAGGCAAATCCTAAAGCACATGTTGAACTTGAAGTGGCTGAGTGCTGCCATTAACCTCAGGAGGACTGCTCACATGCCTAAAGCCCCTCGAGCTCATTCTGACACACGTGCCTTTTATTATTTTTATTTTTATGATAATAATTATCATGATAGATCGAGCCTCTTTGTCCAGCCGACCTTATCATTTCAGAATGAATACACATAACAAGCCTCCCTATCTATTATACCGGAGTTGCTCATTTTCTCTAAAGCTGAATCTTGGTTTTCCCACCTAGAATCCCTGTTGCCTGGTGAGCATGAGCCGATGGGATCCAGGAGGGCGTGTTGTCCAGGCAGCAACTATCTGGGAGTTAGAAAGCCCTGAGTTCTAATCTGAGCTGTGCCACTGACTCACCAAGTAAACTTTATCAAGTCACTGGACCTCCTTCTGCTTCAATCATCCCAGCAGAACATTGCTGAAAAACAGATGCTGCATCTAAGCCAAGCTTTCTTGGGTAAATAAATTAGGAAAAAAAAAAATCCAAGAAATGCTGCTCTGAAAAGAACAATTAATGCCACACTCTCATCCCTTTAATTTAAAGATTAATATGTTCAAGCCTGCTGCCTCCTTATCACACATATATTATCAGCGGATCTAATCAATAAGCAGCCTAAATGTGCTCTCAAATGACTCTCCTGCTGGAATTTCTGCATCTGTTTCTTCAAACACAGCAGTCTGCAGAGATGAACCCAGTCATGACTCACTTCATTTTCCCAGGCTTGTCCAAAGCAAATGCCAGAGACATATGACCAGAGCAAAGCAGAGAATTTCATAATGGGGAAAGATATGCTTTGAGAAAACTCAAACCAGCTTAGTGACAGTTTGTAACATTCCCTTCAAGCTACAGCTGCTTTTACCTCACAAAATCCCCCTGGCTAGGCCCAAGCCTTGGAAAAAACAAATAAAACCAAACCACCTATAAGATACTTCCTTTGCACCTCTCCAGTAAATGCTTTGAGTTCTCCTTCAGGCCAATTGCCTATTATTCACCTTCCACAGATAACTGGAAGCTGTATAAAACACACACTGAACAAAGCAACAGTGCATAATCTCAGACTGAAAACAATTTAAGAAGCTTTTAAAGTCTGACTTTAATAATATCAGAAGAACCATTCAAATGGAATGGCCCCTGGCAGGTTTCAGCCATATAAGATACAGCTTTCTGATGGAAAACTGAACTTTACTATTTATTTTATACTGACTTATTCATAGATTTTAAAGCCAGAAGGAACCTTTATGATCATCCAGTCTGGCCTTCCGCACAACACAGGCCACAGGGTTTCACCCACTAATTCCTGCATCAAGCCCATAACTTGTGATTGGACAAGGGCATGTCTTTTAAAGAGACCTTTGAATCTGATACATATTGTATACATTTGCATCCACCACATTCTCCATGTGTCTGATCCAAAGGCCAGTGGAGTCAGGGGAGAGAGACTAGCTGCAATAGATCATGAAAGGTCATGCAACCTGAACCAAGGAGGAAAATGAATTTCTAAGCCAGTAATACCTAGTCACCACTCACCTCCTGCCCGTATTAGGAGGGGCCTTTTATCTTAAGAGCCTCAGATAATTGCAATTGTTGCAACAATGTATCAGTGTGGTCTCTTAAACAGCTACAATCCAACCCTATACAGTACAAGTGAAAATGTCCACATGCTATTGTTCTAGTTGATCATACACCTGCTTTCCATTTAAACACACAAGTTCTACCCCGGCCTATTCCAAAAGCTTACCAATTCCAATAACTGCCTTCTAAAGCAATTTCAATCCTGAAAAACAACCAGCAGAGGAAAATAAAAAACATACATAACATATACTACATGTATCTTGACTATATAACCCGTACTGCCTAGTCTCATGTCATATATCTTCATTCATTATGAGGAGAGATGAAATAATTCACTTATGGTTGTGCAGTATCTTTTGTGGTTATCCTGCGTCTTCCCACTCATAAAAATAAATGTCGTAGCCCAGCTCAGCCATCATATATTATAAATTGTGTGTGTTTACATATACAGCACACACACAGTTACATGGTTACATAATACACAATATATACAAGGCAGATGTAAATCAGCATAGCTGCATGGAAGTCAGTGGAGTTAACATCTACCTGCACCAGCTGAGGATCTAGCCTTATATTTTCAGCACACCCGGGCAATTCTCCATGATCCTTTGCACTTTCTTGAGCATAAGCACCAAGGCCTTTGTCAATGATGCACAAGGAGGCCAGGGATTCTTTTTTGTTGTGGTCGTTAAAGAAAGCTAATGTTTTCCAGTTGGCATATCTCCAAGTTTCTGGTATTTAGCTGTGAGCAAATAACATTTTCACTACATAAAATGAGTTTGATGAGGCAATATAAAATATTATATACCCACTACAGTCTCCCTGGTCACTAATATGCATTTTAAAGTGTTACAAAATAGTCAATAGCTTTTTACACAATACATTATAAATAGTCTTTAAAAAATCCTCATCAGCTATTGAGTTAATACTAAAATCCCTAACATTTTTTTAAAGATCTCAGAGATATTTCTTTTCCTAAATAAGTAGACTCATAGCAGAGGCTGATGGACACGGCTCCTACTCTTCCCATGGCTTCTTTGTTAATAATATTGTGAGAGCATAAGCCAAAAACAACTCAGCCGTAACAAGAAAACTGTCACGGTGTTAAGAGCTGAAGAGACGTACGCCGCCCTGCATGTAGGCAGCTGGCATACAGCAGCCAACTGCAGGGCACAGAGAATAGTTGCACTGCTTTTAGGACTGATCATGCCAGCAGAAAAAGTGAGGATTTCCCCAAAGCCCTGACTACACCAGGCTACTCCATCAATGTGGTGACTGAGCCCAATCCCTAATATAGATGCACTGCACTGATAGAGAAGCAGAGAGAAAAAAACACATATCAAGGAATCTGTAATAAACTCATAAGATTTGGCAACACTGCATAAGTGTCAGAGCCTGGGTTAGAACTCAGCAGGAGAGCTGGGTGAATTTTTTTCAATAAATAGCTTTTTCCATTGAAAAATGTGTTTTTAAGTTGTCCAAAACTATTTGCAAGTTCGGGTTGAATTAGACAAATAGTTTGAGCTAAAAAAAAGACCTAATTTTTTTTTTAAGTTGAAGTGTTTCACTGCAACCGTTTTGAGACATTTCATTTAAAAACATTCAAAATGTTTCGTTTTGACTTTTCACTGTGAAATGGCATTTCAAACTTAAATTTGGCCAGTTTAAAAAATAAATACCCAAAAAAGGATGAAAACACCCCAAAATGGCTAAATTAAACTGAAAAGCTATTTTTAAAAAAGCCACTTCATTGTTTTTTACTCAAAACATTGAAAAAACAATGTGAAGCTAATTTTTTTTTGAGTTTTTTAATTCAATGAAAAAAATTAAAAATAGATTGGCTTAGGTTTAATTTGAAGCAGATTTTTTTTCCCCTGCCGATTTTTTTGGTTAAGTCCCCAAGCCAAAATATCCATTATTCCTTCATCTTGACTCAGGAGCACCATAGTCACACTTTTTTGCTCCTTCATTTGAGAAAAGGGTGTGCCTACATACCAAATTATTTTGGGGAGGGAAGCCATTTCCATGTCTTCCACCCCAACTGAAACAATGCATTAGAAGCATAGAATATTAGGGTTGGAAGGAACCTCAGGTAGTCATCTAGTCTAACCCCTGCTCAAAGCAGGGCCAACCCCAACTAAATCAATCAGTCAATCAACTAAATCAATCAAGTAGCCCAAGCTGCCTTCCAGTACATACTCTAGGATTTATACTGCAGTTCTTAGACCCAATTGAGGGGGTAGTAATGATTTTTTACTTTAAAACAGATGTGCAAAGTTAGTGTAATCTAGCATTTTCTACGTTAAGATAATACAGTACATGTTTGATACCCCAAACCCTTATTGATCAAAATCCCCCCCTTAAACTCCTCTAAATAGATTGAAATGCATCCACTTAAATGACCGGCATTGCAATATAATGAAACATATTCATTGTCATATTTCTTGCTCCCCAACATCCACTGAAAGTTTCTTTGATTACCCCAAATCTCAATTCTTCGAAGTCCCACAATATTCAGATAATCAAGGTTGTACTGTTTAGTATGTCCCATATAAAGTATACTTTTAATTCCATTACCATATTTAAATCTGCTTAGGTTACCATTAAAACATGCGTACATATTTTGTATGTTTTATGGTCAAGGTATTCTCTCTAGAAAAGTAACTCACTGGAAGTGTATAACAAGCTATAATTTTAAACAAAGGGAATATCCCTTGTATAGTATGGGAAGAATGGGATACTAGTCCTCAGATTGCTCTAGCCTTTCAACTGTGAAACACACACCACAAAATATTGCTTGTGGTGGACTAAAAAAGAAGAATTCCTTTCATAAAATTTAATGAGTGTAATGTTTCTACATTTTATAGGGCACCGGGTGTGAAAAACAGCTCAGTTTTGGCCCTGATGACATTTTCATATAGGTGGAAGTAAAAATACAGAGAGATTTGACATCTTGAAGTAAAAAGGGCAAAGTATTATGTTGCAAGTGTGCTATATACACATTTGGAGTGAAAGCATAACATCTGATTCTAGTTCTGCACACACATAGCTACCTGAAGAGAAAGCTGGGCTTGTTTTCCCTCTTCATGGCCAGCAGATAATGCAATGATTTGAACATATTTAGGGCTCTGAGCTGGAATTCCAGGTTGAAAAAATGTAAATTATCCTAAAAATATTAATATAATAAAATCATTCTCCATAACGTTGGATGCAGCCTAGAATCATGGAGCCTAATTCATCACTTGTTATTACAGCTTGATGCTAGGGCTTTTCTATAGTACCTACTCATAATCAATGGAGATACATCTGAGTAACACTGGAGTAGAGATGGTTGGAAAACAGGATTTCAATTCGGTAGGAAAATCCAGTTGTGACATGCAATATCTTTGGGGGCCATATGCTGTTAAATCTATGAATGATTTATGTACGATAGTGTTCTATTCCACGGGGGAGAGGTGCCACACCTCTTGCAGGTACTGAAACCAGTAGGAAGTGAATAAGGTGAATCACTGAGACTAAACAGCTGTAGAGAGTTATCAGGCCCTGGACTCGGTCAAGCTGGGTTTTTGAGAGGCAAGGGCCCGGTCTACACTTAACTGGTGATTTGGTAGCAATCGACGGGAGTTACGCAAGGTACGCAGAGTAGCTTGCGTAACTCCTGTTGACTGTTATGCTTCTCTTCTGCGCAGTGTCTTCTCTGCACTGTGCTGATGGGAACCACATTCCCACCAACACAGCGCTATGCCACTGGAGGGGGTGGTTTTACTGCATTGACTTCTGGCAACTTCTGGATCGATTGAGCAGGTCTTCATTGACCACTCTGTCAATCCAAATAGGTCGATCTGATGACAGCGACTTTGCCACATCAATGTAGACGTACCTTAGGAGACAAAGAAAGGACTTTTAGTACAAAAAGGATGAGCTTGAACTCAGAAAGGCCCTTCTTTCTGATCCAGCGAACGGACAGGACCTTCTGTCCAAAGCAGACCCCATGCCTTGTGGAAGGGTTGAAAGGACTTTGACTTCATTAAACTGGTGGGTGACCTCTGGTAAGTTTTGAGCACGTATATAGGAACGTCTATTGTTTGTATATGTTTTTGTTGTTATGCTTTCGCATTAAGAATAAATGTGCTTGCTGCTAAAGAACTTCATGGTAACTTGTAACTGCTGATCCTACACTGTTCTTAGCCCTCAGAAAGAAAGCAAAGCATAGGCACTGGCCTTCAGGTAGACTGGCTTGTTATGGATATCAAAGTGTAGGGCCTGGGGGCTCTGCAGACTTAACCGTCCTGCCCCACCTCAGTCAGAAGGGAGCATGATAAGGGTTCCTACTCACAGGCAGGTGATGAACGAAGATTTGAGACCTGACTGGGAACTCTTGAAGTTATTCTGCAACTGTGATGCCATTATACCAACATTTCTTTTGTTCCAAATTGGAATAAAAAAACCAAATTTTCAGGTACTTTGGAAAGGAAAAATCCTGAAAAATTTCAGTTAGGAAACATTAAAACATTCCATTTTGATATCATCCAAACAATGTAATGTATTATCATTATATTAATGTTATATTTAATATTTGACATTATAATCCACAAATCAAAACAAAATGAATTGAAATGATAAGGTGCAAGCATTTCACTTAGACTGTATTGAAAAGAAGCTATTCATTTGAAAATTCCCTGTCAAAAATTTCATTGAGATCATCATGTTTCTGCAAAAACATTTTGATTGAGATGAAATTACATTTTTTGATAGAAAAGTGTTGCATCAAAAAATATTTATCGCTTCCCCCCTCCCCTTGACCACTGGCAGAATACAAAGCCCAGTGATTTTGCACTTTATTTGCACTTCCCTGTATCCAACTGAGGCCCCATTCAGCAAAGCACTGAAGCATGTTTGACTTTAAGTACCTGACTAATCCCAACCCTGTTTGGCAAAGCATTTCAGCACATGCTTACAGCACATGCTTAATGGCTATCCTTAACTGAGGCGTAGATTATTTTGATGTAGCATGTTGTGGGAGCCCAAACCTGTAGTGCTTTCTCAGACAACATTCCCCAAGGAACTCAATGAGAGTATTACCTGAACGAAGACTGGTGAACTGGGACCATATAATGAGCCCCAAGTTTCAATGTTAGTTTAAACTGGACAGGGTGAATCCTGGCCACTTTGGAATCAGTGGCAAAACTCTTGGTGACTTCAATGGGGACAGGGTTTCACCTACCGTGTTCTTCCAATGTGTCTTGTTACCTATGATGCCACATAATAAAGAATCAAAAAGGTGTGGAGTGACAGCTCTGTTGTGTTAGTGGATAGTCATGTTTGATTTTGCTGAATTCTCTCTCTCCCCACCCTGGATTCCACTAACTTCTTTTGGCCACCCCCACCTTCCACAGTGCGTCACCGAATTTTTCGGCTGTGATGATATTACAGACTAACAACTATGACTCCCATGAGCTCTGGATGAGATGGTTAAACATGGCGGCTCACTTCCCAAAAGGCCATCTTCGGTTATTCTTGTTGAAGTACTTACTTGTCATGCCAGAGGGAATATTTTTTGCAGCCACTGTAGGGCTCAATGTCTTGTATGGGCAAAAAAATAAAACGTAAATCTCTCTCATGGCTGAAAGACAAGGCAGTTTATGATATTCACCACGAAGAGATATAAATCCTAGTGTGATGCCTACTGGCATTTTGCAAGATTATATAGTTATCTCTGTCTGACGTCAAGCACAGAGCTGTAACTCAACCAGAAAAGAACTCCAACCAACATCAGGACCTCAGAGATAGTCCTTAGCCGCTCTCAGTAGTATTGCTGTCATAGTCTCATACACTGATAGACTCTAAGGTCAGAAGGGACCAACGAGATCATCTAGTCTGACCTCCTGCACAACGCAGGCTACAGAACCTCACCCACCCACTCCTGTAAAAGACCCCTAACCTATGATAGAGTTACTGAAGTCCTCAAATCATGGTTTAAAGACTTTAAGACAGAGAATGATGTCCCTGGCAGTTGCTTTATTTGGGCATCTAGCTGAGGATTTTGGACTGATATTAGAAAGAGAAGGATAATGCAGATGGTTTGGGGCCTGATCCAAAGCCCACTGAAATCCGTGAAATTTCCAAAGAGCTTTGGATCAGACTCTTGATCTCTTATATATCTACTGGGTTTAGGCTTAGCTGGCAAGCTGGGGAGGATCACAGAGCTACAGCAGGACAGCAGCCACAGAACCTTTTATTTTCATAACAGAGCCATAAAACTTGTGATACTGCTATGATGATAGCAGCTTGAGGTGGCACTGGAGGGGAGGAGACTTAGTCCGGAGGTGGAAGAAGGTGTGTGTGTATGTGTGGCATAGAATTAAGTTGCTGTAATATTTAATTACACCATAAATATAGCAGCACTAACATGTGTAATGATCTTTACAAATCCTCCATTTTTTGGAAAAAGAAACCAAAAGTTCTGTGAAATTATTTTCTTCCCCTTATCCCATCAGCTGTGGTCATGTCATTGTGCAAACATCTGCCATCTTCAACATTAAGGCCCATCTGCTTATCATCTTCTTTGATGCAATTCATCCATTGCTTCTTCAGCATTCCTCCGGGTTTGTTCCTCCTACCACTGTTTTCAGCCATGCTATCTATACCAGGCCCTCTTTATTCATCCTCTGAATGCGTCCAAACAAGCGAAGGCATTCTTCCTGGATTTTGTCAGTCATATCAAGGACTTTGACTTCCGTCCCAGTGCTTTCATTTCAAAACCCGTCTCTTTGAATAACTCTTTTTATTGTGCGCAGACATTTCATCTTGAACACCTATTGTCTCTTTATTGCCCATGATTCTGGACTCTACAGCATTACTGAGCATACCATTGTCCTATACAGCTGGATTTTCAGTCTCAATAGCTTTCGCTTATTATACACAACCCTTGAGATGTTATTCTACACTCTTCAAGAACTCCCCAGTCTGGACTGTATCTCACATTCAAGCTTGCAGTATTCCATAAACCAGCTGCCAGGGTATTTGAACTGGTCAATCTGGTTTAGTCATACTCCTTTAATCTCTATACACAGTATCTCTTCGGCACTCTACCGGTCCACATGACCCCTCCACCTTAGTGATGTTCGTTTTCATCCCATGCCACTGGTCATACCACCATATTTCCCCTGGATTTTCTTTTGAGAACGGCCCTCTGATTGTTATGTCATCTGCATGAAGTTCTGTAAATGATCCAAAAGCAAAAACAACACCAAAAAATATTTAAAAAGTAAAATTAACTGAATATCAGTGACAGGTAGAGCTGGTTGGAAAATAGGAGGAAGATGTCTGCAGAAAATGTGTGGCTTCCCCCCCAATTTTTAATCAAAATATATGAAGATTTCCAGCAATCTACAGTAGTAGGGCCGTTGTAAGAAGATACACCAGCAACTGTGTAAGATAACACTGTTTTTATAGAATTTCTGAAAGCAGAAGGTAAACAGCACAGAAGCTGGACCATTTTGCAGTCATGCAACATTTGCTGCCATATCTTTGGACTTGAATCATAAAACTTTATTATCAACATTTTCCCTAGATTGAAGGAATGCAGAGCATGAGATACTACTAACCCTCCTTGGATTTCACAATGTCTGCATTTTTTCCATCCATGCTTAAACTTTACATGTCATTAGTAGCAGTAGGTCAAATCCTAGTTACATTTTAGTTGTTACAGAGTATTTGGAAATGAAGAATTTTAAAAGACTATATTAACTATTTGCTATTGCCACACTTTGGAACGATAATTCTATTCTATTTTGCATAGGGTTTTTTTTAACTCCCCCATCACCACATTATTTGAGCACCTTCTAGTACTGCATTAAGAAATGTGACTAATATCTGTCACTGCGGTTTGTTCTCTCTCTGATCTGGGAGAAGTGTGTACAACAGAGTGCTTTGTTTTGGTAGGTTCTCGACGTTCTTTTGGTAGGTTTTTTTTTTTAAACTTATCCACTGCTATGAGTTTATGTTAGAAAAGGCAGGTTGAAAAAGCGCATATTGCATTTTGAGTTTGCTTGTTCAAAGACAATGATGTCCTTGAGGACCTATGTGTCTAATCCCATATATAGCCCTGTCACAAGCTGTGCTTTCACTTTAAGAGCAGGGAGTTCTCTGTTCCTAGTAGGGTGTAGGGCAGTAATGTGTTTTCTTTTCTTTTTCACACACAAATGTACTTAATTCTTCTGTTTCTATAAACATACCTAAAAACAGAGAGCTTGATCCCATGCCCATGGAATACCATGGCAAACTCCTGTTGTAAACTCGGGTGGTTTATATATCTGAAAATAGAGCTAGGCCTGGATCCTAATTTCTCCAGTACTTACTTGGAAATGTTTGGATTCAGGTTTCCAGACTGGCCAATTATTAGGTTGACCCTATTTTCAAACTCAAACACCAGGACGTATTTATGGCAACATTTGTTTTTTTTTTTTTTGGTTGTGAAATCCTGATCAGATAGACAACGGTGTTATGCATTCCAGCTCCTTCCTTCAAACGGTCTTGCCTGGTCTACAGCAGAATAGTTGTTCAAAGAAACCTGGAGCTTTGCCTCTTCTTTACTTGTCTTTCTGTCTCTCACTTCTGGTAACCACAGTGAGGAGAGAGATATGAGACTGTGCAGCTACTCATGCTATTTCTTCCTGGTGTCCTTCCTCTCCAATGGGCCAGAACAAGAATTTGCACTGGCTAAATTAGATCATCAGGTCTATTAGATTGTCGTCACCTAACATGACAAGCTTTGGCCTTGAACAATGGCTGGCACAAAAAGCATTGCTACATGATGAGAGTGAAACAGGGCTGCATCAAACATTTTATTTCAGGGCACCAATACTTTAGGATAAACATCTGTGGCTATGAAACAATGTGATTTGACTGATAATGTGAAGAACCAGAATATGTTCAATGACCTGTAAGCAGATCTCAAAATGCCAGGATATCATATGAATAACTGGGACTGTCCCCAAAAAACTAGGATGTATGGTCTCCGGATCAGTTATAGAGAGAAACTCAAATCATGAAGTTCAGATCCAGGTCTTGATTTGTAGCTCAGCTTCTCCAGTGTTTGGGTTAGGTGAAGAAGATTGTTTGTTCTGGTCTTAGGCCATCTCTAATTAAAAAGACAGGATGGTTGGATGATTCCTGCTCTCCTATTTTGTTTTTTTTCCTACACATTTTTCCAGTTTTTTAAGGATGGTCGAAAATGTCCATCACAACTTTTTGTTGATGGAAAAATCGAGATTTTGATTAAACAAGAAATTTCATGGAAAGGGTTGCTTTCCTGAAAAGTTCATTTTGTTTGTCTACAAATCCCCAATTGGAAATCTAAAAAGTTTTCACTTTTCAGTGAAAAGACTGAGGGAAAACACATTTTTTCATCCAGCTCTACTATTTTATAAGGCCCCTCATATGCTATAATGAGGAGTGGAGAGAGAGAGGATAGTCCAGTGGCTAGTGCACTACCCTAGGATTTGGGAGATTTGGTTCAATTCCCTGCTGTGCTACAGACTTCCAGTGTGAGCTTGGGCAAATCACTTAAGCCAACAACCTCAAAGGTATTTAGGTGCCTAAATCCAATAACAATCTAGGCCTCAGTTCCCCATCTGTATAATGGGATTATAGAACTTTCTACCTCATAGGGATGTTGTGAGAACAAATACATTAAAGACTGTGACGTGCTCAGGTACTACGGATAGGGGGAGCATATAAGTACATACTGTAAATAGGTAGATAAATAGATGGATATTGTAGGCAAATCAATCAATATAAGTTATGAAAAGGAGCAAGTTCAATCCCTATTGCCCCAGACGAATCATAGCTGATATTTAAAAATACAGGTATTTTTCAGGCAATTGTTCTAGCCTCTTTCAGATTTATTATTTGTTTTAATTGCATTTTATTGTGTTTGGCTTTGGCACCCTGAGACATAGAAAAGTTGCTCTATAAATCAATTAGAAGCAGTGGTGGTAATATAAATGTTATTATTACATCAGCATTTTGATGGAGCTGGTGCTAAATATGTAAATAAATTAAAAGGAGATTAATCTTAATCATGTTTAGATGCTTAATATTTGTTCCTGGCAATCACCTTTTGTCATATTGGTTCTTGTTCAACAATAACTTCTCTTAAGAAAGTGTTTGAGCTTATATCTAACAAGGTTAAATACTTCAGCTCATTCATGACTCAGAAGTTCCTGAAGTTACAGTACATTTAATTTGTCTGAAGAAAACACAACGTGAGCATTACAAGAAAAATGAAATCACAATAATTAAAGGGAGTCGCCTGAAGGTGTCTATGGAGAAGCAGCAAGCATCTCTTAAAAATCCTTTCCCTGGATCTGTTCTCACACGACCATCAAGTTCCCACATGTTTGGAAAACGTTCCCGACTTCCCAACATGCTGAAGTACTTCTCTGCTGAGCACGTGGCATGCTGTGCTGTTCTCAGAATGTTGGGACATTCACAGGGTGATTGATGATGAACATAAGTTGTTTCACTCCTCGTGGAAGGCCGTGTTGGGAAATTTCTTAAAGGGGCATTCTCGCTTTTTTTTTTAATTAAAAAAATAAAATACCCCCTTTGTATCTATCACACATTCTTCATATAAAAATGTTAGCAACCAGTGCATAATTACTATCATGTGTTGCATTGGAATAATCCAGAGTAATGACTATAATTAAGTGCCAGAACCACAGAATTTTGCTACATGGTTCTTCAAAGATGACCATTCTCAAGATGATACTAATGTCATGTGAAGTCTCACCTAAGGAATGGTCCGTTTCACAGATCCAAATATTAAAACTGAACAGCTCTGCAATTCATGGGACAAAATTCATAACAGATTAGTGCTCCTCCAAGCTACGGATTAAGGACTCATTCCTTCCTTTGTTTTATGTTAATGGCAGAACATTGACTCTTTCACTTGCTCAATGCATTATACACTGTGAGGCCTGGTCCTTCGGTGAGGACAAAGATAGTAATTCAGTCTGGAACTGCTGCTGTTGTCGTAAACATTTATGATGACATTATTGAGCCCTGAGCTGTTGAATCATAGCTTTGTAATCTATCTGCTATCACATGTTAGTATAGAGGTACAAACAATATTGAGGAAGATGTAATTAACCCTTTATTCTGCCAAATGTATCTAATGGAGAACTTCCAGTGGGAGTGATGGTGAGGAGGAACCAAACCAGTGTAAAGTTCCCATCATGATTGTTTTAAAACCCCTCAGATTATCAGATATTATGGAAGTTTTAATGTTCCAGTGGTTTAAGTACTCTCCCATCTTTGGCAACGACCAGAGAGTCTACAGGGATATCATAGAACTGGTTGATCACCCCCTGCTAGCCACCCACCAGAATGCTATGAGGGGAATCCAAGCGTCTGGGTCTTCGGGTGTTTTAAGCCTTCAGAGCCAGACTCCACCCACTGACCCAAACTTGGGATCCTTAGGCACACTCTTGGGGTGCAGACACTTTGTCTAGCACTCCACCATGAAAGGTCACTGTCCAGTTGCCTAGCCCGCTCTGAGCACAGTGCTGACACTTCATACTTTCCTTCCCCCGCCACCCCATACTCAAATACAGCCTGTCCCAGAAACCCACCAAAAATGTGAACTTTCTGATTTATAGTTTAACTCTTTCATAAGGCTTGCAGTGGTTGAGAAGCATACAACATATCGTGACCTACTTTGCCCAGAGTCTAACACAACTGTTTTTTATTTAATCATATAAAGCACAACATTTGTCCAGAAATTCTTCCCAAGGTGGCCCATGAAGACGTTAACATACTGGCCACCCAATCTAGTACCCATGGCTGTCTCAAGGTTTGGACAAAGTGTTTGTAGAATGCAAAATTGTTATTGGTTTGGAGGAAATGTTATCCTTTTGTCCCTACACCTGTTGACATTTTCTTCCAACAAGGAGTTGAAAGGACAATCAAGAACACAGCTAGCCCCTCATTGAAAATGGAGATTGTGGTCTGATATTTTATGAAAAATGTTTTGTTTTGATCAAAGTTTTACATTTTGGGATGAAAAAAATGTGAACTGAAAATTGTTTCATTTTAAAATTTTTTTAGGTTTTTTTAACTGTTTTTGGTGAGGAGGAAAAACCAACACTCACCCTTAGTTTTTTCTCTTTTCCAGTGGGAAAAATTAAGAAATGAGAGCAAGTGAGGAACCTTCCTCTAACACCTTTAAAATAAGACAAAAAAACCCGGAAACAAATGTTTTCATTCACAGCAAAACTAAATTACATTTTTCTTAGTTTTGTATTTTTCACAAAAAAAATCAAGAAAAGGCTTTTTTAAAACTTTTTTTCAAAAGAATGGAATTCTGTATTTCAACTAGTCCTAAATATGGAGTAAATTGAGTGATTTCATCAAAATACAATGAGGTCAGAATATACGCAAACCAAGGACTTGTCTACATGGTGCGGCAACCATTACTAGAGGGGTGTGAATTGAAAAGCACACAAACGTGTTGTGCTCTGACTGACCCATGTAGACCCTGGTGACACAAAAAGGTTTCCTTTAACATGCACGAGATAACTTTTAGTATATGCGAGCAAAATCTAGGTGGATCAGTTGGTGACCAACACATTACTTATGCTTTAGAATTCACACCCCTCTAGTGCTCATTGCCACAACGTATACACAAAGTCACAAGGTTCAAATCCACCTCACCTGACCCCAGAAACAATCACAACCTATGTTGACAGGCCTCAACAAAGCAGATATGATTGAAGCTTGCACAGTTGTAGCTGTTTGCTGAATAAACAGAGCACTTCAGCCCCTAAGGCTGTCAAATACTGGGCTTTTTACAAGCACTTAATATTTGTTTTATAACTGAAAACTTAGACAAGATTCAAGTTCTGCATGTTCAGATTTTCGCAGACTCTGACTGGCCTACATAACCTGTGTCAGGTTCATCCAAGTCTGTTCATCTTTATGAAAGCTTCAAAGCACCAAGTTCCGGGTTTGGATGTGATGGTGTTTTGTCAGTTAACCTGGGCCAATAATTTGTAATGAAAAACTGTAAAATATTGTGAAAAGTTCCAGAGGGGTAGCCATGTTATTCTGTATACAGCAAAAACAACGAGAGTCCTGGAGCACCTTAAAGACTAACAAATTTCTGCGGGCATAAACTTTCCTAGGCTGCAACCCACTGACATCTGACAAAGTGGGTTGCAGCCCACGAAAGCTTATGCCCGCATAAATGTATTAGTCTTTAAGATGCTCCAGGACTCTCGTTGTTTTTGCTGTAAAATATTATGCTACCGTTGTTAGCAAGTAGATTGTGATTTTCTCCAGTGTAGTCATTATTCAAAATTGTTCGGTCAATGGTTTCTACAAGTAGTGTATGGTCTGAAGATTGTGTCTCAGAAGTTCATTGCAAATATTCAGCATCTGATATTCAAGCTCTGTTGGTTAGTTTCTGTTGGACATGGTGGCCAGATGCAGTATTTCTGTTCCATGATTGTGGGGGAATAAGTCAGAATCAGACAGCTTGTGCAAATACTCATGTTTACACATTCAAAATAGCCTTTTTTGCACATATAACCTGGTATTCACCCAAACGCCTCTTTTTCTGTGACCACTTGGGCCAGTGAGTGCACTTCATACTGTATTCACAGAAAGGAATGCAGAGGAGACATAAACACATTCAATGCAAATTCACTTCAAATTGGAATTAATATTAATGAAAAATACTTTGCCTGAAAAATATGCGTGCTCAGCTCTTTTCAGCATTAAGGGCCTGTTCTTTTCCTGAGCGTCCTTAATCCCAGCTGCAGCCCAGACAGATTGAAGGCACTCTGTATCTCTCAGGATTGGACCCTAACATCTGGGTATATGTTGGGGGGAGAGAGTTAAATAAAAGATGAACATCACAATAGTATTATTTTCTTTACAATGTGTTCCAGTGGTAAATTCTGCATCCCAGACTCCAGTGAGGATGTCTCTAAAAGCAGCAGTGGTCTCTGAAGGACGCCATGAGTATCCTATTGCAGAATTTAAAGTGCCTACTAACTGAATGCAGTTGCCTTATTTGTTAAAGGTGGTGCCAGAAATATTAATAGCTTTCAGACACATTCCCTGGATGGTGGTAGAAAATTCTTTTTCAAATCCATCCAGCAAAGCAGTTAGACAAAGGAATGTCCGCTTTTATATTTCCACACTAGAATTCCTTTGCTTTCACCATTGCCTATTTAGGTATTTAGTATATATTTGTGTATAACAGACACAAATATGTGTGTATTGTGGGCATGTTTAAAAACATACAGTCTAATGAGTGTCTTACACTAACTACTCCTGCACTGTCATCAGGCACCTACAAATGATACGAGTGATTTACAGTTGCAAAGCTTCCAACAGCTAATATCTAAATGATCCACACATGAAAGTAGAGGAGGTGGGAATGATTAAGTTTCAGGGAAACTGCCTGTAAATCCCTGAGGAGTGAGGCAGAGCAACACAGCAAAGCAAAGCAACAAAGAAGCGACTTTCTCTGAACCAGAATGAGAATCATCTGTAGTGCTGTGAGCAGAATTAATACAATGCCAATGTATGTGGCACATCAGCCTGGGAGAGCCTTCAAGGTCTTCCCCACAGCTTCAGGAATGTGCTCTTTATTCTCCTCAGAAATACCTTGCTCTTTCAGACATTCACCTACTTTTTATTCCTGGCTCCAAGAGGTTGCTTAACCAACCTATATTTTCTCCTCTGATGTTTGCTTGCTTCTTCACCTATTCTGCCTATGGAAGGCAGGAAAAACAATCGGAGCATTTAACATATTAAACTCATGCGATGTGCTATTAATAACACTCAGAACAGTTACTACAGGTCCAAAGCACTTCGGATTTTCTTCCATTGGAAGCCACAACATAATAAGAGGAGGCACCAAGAGAGGTGTGGATCGCCCGCAAGAGGTCTGAACTGCAACATGTATTTTTACTGGAAGTCTGCAAACTAGCCAAAACCTTTGGAAAGTCATGACACCAATTTGGCAAGGCACTATCTCTGTCTGCTACACTGAAAACATCTTAGACAGCATAATACATAAAATGCACTTCATTTTCATGGTTTTCAGCTTGTCAGCTTTAAGCTGGTCTTTCTGTTGGCCTGCAGTCTGTCAAAGAGCAAAGATTAGGAAACTCAGTGGTGCTTAACCAATATGATTTGACAAAATAAAACAGAAAGAGAGAGAGAGAGAGAGAAAAGAACTCTACCCAGTGTTCTGGGGTGGGATTTCTCCCAGCAGTGATGTAGTATTGCCATTTACTGTATTGAGGAGCTGATCCAAAATCAAGTGAAGTCAATGAGACCCTTTCTACGGACATCAGTGAGCACTGGTTCAGGACCTAAGAGCATACCCCAAACCTCTGAACCTGTAATATATGTTTTCTGGAGCTCTGTACCAGAAATAATTGTCATGGTCATCAAAGAGGAAGCACTGCCAGTCTTTGATTGTTGGGATGGTGATGAAAAAAATGGATAGAAAACTGGCTAGAGCATAGGGCTCAATGAGTAGTGATCAATGGCTCCATGTCTAGCTGGCAGCCAGTCACAAGTGGAGTATCCCAGGGGTCGATCCTGGGGCTGTTTTTGTTCAACATCTTCATTAACGATCTGGAGGATGTGGTAGTTTCCACCCTCAGCAAGTTTGCAGATGACACGAAGCTAGGGGGAGTGGTAGATATCCTGGAAGGGAGGGATAGGACACAGAAGGACCTAAAAAAATTGGAGGATTGGACCAAAAGAAATCTGATGAGGTTCAACAAGGACAAGTGCAGAGTCCTGCACCTAGGACGGAAGAATCCCATGCACAGCTACAGTCTGGGGACCGACGAGTTAGGCAGCAGTTCTGCAGAAAAAGACGGGGGTTACAGTGGATAAGATGCTGGATATGAGTCAGCAGTGTGCCCTGGTTGCCAAAAAGGCTAATGACATATTGGGCTGCATTAGTAAGAGCACTGCCAGCAGATCGCGGGAAGTGATTATTCCCCTCTATTCGGCATGGGTGAGGCCGCATTTGGAGTACTGTGTCCAGTTTTGGACCCCTCACTACAAAAAGGATGTGGACAAGTTGGAGAGAGTCCAGCGGAGGGCAACAAAAATGATGAGGGGGCTGGAGCACAAGACTTATGAGAAGAGGCTGAAGGAACTAGGCCTGTTTAGTCTGCAGAAGAAAAGAATGAGGGGAGATTTGATAGCAGCCTTTAACTACCTGAAAGGGGGTTCCAGGGAAGATGGAGCTAGGCTGTTTTCAGTGGTGGCAGATGACAGAACAAGGAGCAACGGCCTCAAGTTGCGGTGGGAGTGGTCTAGGTTGTACAGTAGGAAAAAGTTTTTCACTAGGCGAGTGGTGAAACATTGGAATGGGTTACCTAGGTAGGTGGTGGCATCTCCATCTTTAGAGGTTTTTAAGATGCGTCTTGATAAAACCCTGGCTGGGATTATTTATCTGAGGTTAGTCCTGCTTTGAGCATGGGGTTGGACTAGATACCTCCTGAGGTCCCTTCCAACTCTAATATGCTATGCTTCTATGAAAACTGATATAGTAATGCCCCCCAGACTGTTAGTGGGCCAAAGTTTGGTGCCTGTTCAGATGTTCTCAGGATAGTCCCATTCTTTGCAGAGATCTTCTGTCTCAAAAGCCAGAATATCTCCAGTGGCAACGGAATGATACAATGTGATTTTAAGCTGCGATGGGACAGGATATGCTGACGTAAAGTGGCAATTCCTTATTTAAATGTCTCATTGTAAACATCTTTGTCTCATGACACAGGACAGGCTCCTCAAATGAGTTGTGTAGTACAACACATTGTCTGATTTCCAAAGCCATCACCCTCCATGGAGTAAAAGAGAAGATGCAAATGTGAAGAGGCTGACCACCAACATTCAAAATAGAGAAAACATTCAAAATTCAACATTCAAAATTTGAAAACATTAAAAAATGAAAGGAAATGAAGTAGCTTTGCAGAGCTTAGGAGCGATCAGGACTAAGATGGTGATGGTATGATGGGGCAGCCTAATTTGGCAATGAACTGGTCTTTGACCACTAGTGGTGAATATGCCAATGGCATGTTAGCTGGGACTCTAGATGGGGTGGGTTCTGAGTTACTACAAATAATTCTTTCTGGGTGTCTGGCTGGTGAGACTCACCCAAATGCACAGGGTTTAGCTGATCGCCATATTTGGGGTCAGAAAGGAATTTTTCCCCAGGACAGATTGGAAGAAGCCCTGGGGGTTTTTCGCCTTCCCCTGCAGAATGGGGCATGGGTCACTTGCTTGTGGATTTTCTGTACCTTGAAGTTTTTAAACCATGATTTGAGGACTTCAGTAACTCAGTCACAGGGTAGGGGTCTATTACAGGAGTGGGTGGTGAGGTTCTGCGGCCTGTGTTGTGCAGGAGGTCAGACTAGATGATCATAATGATCCCTTCTGACCTTAAAGTCTATGAGTCTAAGAGTACTAAATAGAGAATAGATAGCTGAATATCCCAGTGTAGGTGCTAACAGACAGGCACTTCAGTGAGTGTCCTGATTCTCAGACATTTTCAGGGCCTGCACATTTCTCTGTAGTCAATGGTTGCCCTGGGGACTCAACATCTCTGAAGATCAGGTCTTATATATGGATTTAGGTGGGCACCCAAGTTTGAAGATTTGAAATCTTCAAGGAGACAGATGGAAATGTGCCCGTTGTAGGACATCATTATGTATCAAGATCCCTCCATTTCACATCAAGTGGCAAATATATTCGCCCAAAAGGTGACAAATTTTCTCCAGAAAATTATCAACACTTTTACCCTGGTAAAATCTAAGTAGAGAAAATGGACCAGGCCGTGGCTGATTTACACCATCTGAAGATCTACCCCAATGTATTTAACCAGTCAGAATTTGGCTAGGGTAGGATATGTGAAATCAGGTATCTTACAGATCAGTAAGCCAAGAATAAAGTTGGTACAGGTACTGCCTGAGTGCACTTGGCCTCAATGAGCCTTGACGGTATATAAGCAAGTCTGCTGTCTGGTGTGAGTAGGTCTGTAGTTAAAGCGCTTATCAGTTTGACTAATGAGGATATAATAGGGATATGAGCAGATGAGCAGGAAAAAAAGAAAAATGTGCTTGCTGTGCTGACAGACTTACAAGTCAATCTGTGGTTATCTCATGCAGCAAGACTGTGTCATTTATTTAAACATCTAGGTATGGTTTAAACTAAGGTCACTATCAGTAAGATAATGACTGGCGCAGGCGAGAGGCTGTGTCTCCAATCAGTTATTACTAAGGATCAACAAATCAGATTGTGTAAAGAAAAACTAAATTTTTACTAATCCCTTTGAACCAGATTGGAACCATTTGGAGGGTTGAAAATATTAGACTTTTAAAACATAATTTTCACATCTTACCATACTTCCTGATTGCAGCTCAGACACTTCAAGAAAGGCTATTCTTATGGACCCGGTCCATACTAAGTCTGAACCAGAAAGTCCTGCTTTTGCTAGATTTCTAGCCCGATTTTCCACTGTGTGTATTCACAAACCTCCCATCTTAGGTAAGAAGCACTGGAATGGTGTGTTGCCTGCACATTCCTGCAGAGAGACCTGTGTTAAACATGCAAGTTCCTTTATTCTTAAATTCACAGATCCACCGTAAACCAAAACCCCTTCTTAGCTGCAGCAGGCAGCTGTCTGTACTGAATAGCATTCAGGGCCCTGCCTCCTTATGAGAAGAGAGACCCTATAAAGTCTCCAGTCACACCCCACACATAAATAATAGCAGCTGCCCAAGGCCCTGACGATGGTCCTTTAGGTAATCTGAAAAGGAGACAGGGTGCTGAAGACCCAGTATGAAGGAAAAGACACAAAGCAATAATTTCACCTTAAAACTAGAGAGTATGGTTTGATGCAGACCCAACAGCAATATCAACAGTTACTTGAGGGGCCAGCTGGCACAGAATAGATAAAACCTGCAATCCACAACCTCCAAAAAGGAAGTTTGATTTAGTGAATAGCTACACTCTATTGCACAGTCATACAGTGACCACTGAGGGAGAAACAGAGAACTTTGCCTGGCCACTAGAGCTAGTCAAAAACTGGGGAAAGAATCCAGTGAAATATTTCAGAATTTCTAAGGTGTTTCAGTTTTGCAGGGATTCAGAATGGATCAGTTTTCCATTTATTCATAAACTTTGTTACCAAAACTTGTACTGGAAGTTTACTTGAAAATTTTGGTATGTTGAAAACCACATTTGAGGTTGAAAACCTCAAAATTGGATGTTTGGTGAATGAAATAGGCCTGTAATTATTTTGAAAATGATTTCAATGAAATTTTTGATGAAAAGTTGATTAACAGGTAACAGAAAATTGTACAAAATGAAAAATTGTTAATCTCAAAAAGTTTTAAAGGAAAGTTTTGTTTTATAAAAAAGGCAATTTTTCTGTGAAAAATTTGAGAATGTCAACCACCTTTAGTGGGCACTTTAACAGATATATATGTTCACCATTACAGTGATGGGTGCAGCATGGAAACCTAAACCAACAGACAGGAATATGTAGAGAGATCTATACTGCTTTATCCATTTAAGTAAGAGTTTAACTTACTTGCCAGTAATTTATGTTCCAGTGTACTATTGTGTTTTCTCAATACAGTGAGTTTCAAAATCTGATACAAAACATATTTTAAGAATGTATGTATGCACTCACTAAATTAATATGTTGCATTATAAAAGTGTCTTCAGAAATTTGTAAATTCAGAACATTAAATATTTAGTTTACATTTACTATTAGCTTTTGCTTTCATCAGTTGTTAACTGGACAGAGGGTGAGGGAAAGAGAGACCCATTCAAAAGTCTGTTCCTCTCTTGCAGTAGATCCAGGATTCTTTTAAACATTACACCACTATCTGATTAAATTGAGAATGTCAGGTGATGGACTCCAGCTGCAGACAAAATTGAGGCAATTAAGAATTATAAAATGGTGGCACTTTGTTTATTTTGTTTAATTTAAAGCACACTTATTGGTGCATTATATGTCAGGCTTCTGAAAGAAACAGAGTCCAAAAGCAAAGTGATTCAAGTAGGAAATAGGAAAGATACACTCATTAAAAAAATTAAATATAGTCTTTGGAAATTAAGAGTGAGGTTTGACATAGAAGGAATTCTGGAATAAGGACAGAGTTCACTAAAGGTTAATTGTTTTAGGGGTATGTTCTCACTTAGGGCCTGATCCAAAGCTCACTGAAGTCAACAGATTTTCCATTGACTTCAGGGGACTCTGGCTGAGGGACATTTCAAATCTCCACTGTGACTTGTAGAAGAGAGGAATATTCCTTAGTTAGGTCTTCTTGGAATGATGCCATTACTAGATCCTCTGCTTTGCAAAATCTGGATGTCCCATTGGTTCCATCAGTGCACAACCAGTGTTATGAATCCCTGCTCATTTTAGCTTGGCATTCAGTGGTAATCACCAGGATTGCATCAAAGTCCTACCAACGGAATGGAACTAATTCACAGCCCTTTACAGAAATGTAAAGGACTGGGTGATAATCTATATCAGTTATTCTCCATGTGAGTGATAATGGTTTGGTGTCTTTAATCAGTATTAAATACATAGAAGAAGCATGACTGGGAAAAGCTCAAAAACCTGTTTCTTCCTTATTGCCAGTCCTGATCTGCTATGGAGAATGTAGTTGGAAATGGAAAGTTGAGAGGCTTCATGTGGCTTTTTTGGGGCCATGAGACATAAGAATATTTTGAATGGACAGTCTCAACATGTTTCATGCTAAGGGTGACGTCTCAGACTCTGGCTTGGCAATCTTTAACCTGTATTCCAGGTCTCCCTGGCATGCTAGTTGGAAGATAAATGGATTATCATCACATTTAAAATAGAGGTCCCAATAAGAATCAGAGCCTTGTCACAGGGCAGGTGGGCCTCTCTCACCCTGGGATTCCTTTCACATACTCCTATGTAGCTTCTCCACCATGTGCTTCACCTATCTCCAACATAAGGCTTTTGCCCTGTCCTTAGGCACAGTTCCTTGAGATCAATGGCTTCTCTGGCCCTTCCCCTTCCTATATCTCCTTTAATTGTCCTCAGCTAACGTGTTGAATTGGTTAATCACCTGGTGCTTTACCAATTATTTCCTCAATGCAGTCTATATGGAGACACTTGCAAATACAGAGTGATGAGTCAGCATCGGGCAACTTGCACTTAGGCCCCATTTTAGCAGGAAACAACACTAACATAAAAAATGGGTAGGTGTCGTCTAGAGCCCCATAGTAGTGGGGTAACAGGGGGCATGTTCCTTTCCATGCAACAGATACCCTGCAAGCCATTAGCTCTGCTAATGGGGGCTGTGGTGAGTGCCATCTAGGCAATGAGTGCCATGGCAGTTATTGCCATTGGCACTGGTAGGCCATCAGTGAATGGCAGACAATCAGTGATGTCCATACGGGCTTTCACCACACCAGGAAACCAGTCATCTCTCCAGAAAACATTTTATCAGTGCAAAAAAGTAAAGGCCAGCCAAGTCCCCTTGCAGCTGCCAGGACTTCCAACCCTGGAGTTCAGATAAGTTTATTTGGGTTGCAATACAATACATTTACAATCATTTTCCAGCCATTTCAAACAATGAGTCACTGTCATGATTCAGGCGTGTCCTCAATAAAAAGTGTATGGTGTAAACCAAGGTCACTCTTAATAACTCTGAGAAATAGAATGCCCAGGACTTCTATAATAAATATTTTGCTCTTATGCAGCACTTTAGATCCACCGGTCTCAAAGGCTTGTACAAAGATGGGTCAACATTATTAGCACCAGTTTTGCAGATGACCAAGGTGAGCTGGGTGCCCAATCAACAAGATGGCACTCATTTACATATTTTGGAGCAAAATCCAAAAATACCCCAAAACGGAAAGTGGAAAGAATAAACCAAAGTTGGTTAGGCAATGAAGCACACAAATGTAGTCCCATGCTAATCATGCCCTTTACAAAATGGTAATCCTGCCTGAAGGACAGAGAGCACACAACACAAACATTACCAAGTTCACTGGAAACCAGAATCACCAAGTTAGGCCAATAATATGAGAAACAACCAGCCAGAGATATCAAGACAGAACACAACATTCAAACACATTAGAAGCAAAGAAGGGGCGTTTTTGATCATATGGATAGTTTTTCTAGACCTGCCCATCCTGAAATGGTAAACAGGGTAATTAAAGGTGATGGCTAAGGAGAAAAGTATGATATTCATTTTTTTGTAGGTTTTACTAGATGATGATGAGGAAATTCCTATTCTATGAATAGGGAAATCAGAGAGCTGCCTCAGCAAAGACTGAAATCTTATGTAAGGAATTATGGGGCAGCTTGAGAGTCTCAAGTGCATTAGGGCTGCGAGATGTTTTGCTGAAGGTTTGCAAAACAGAGGAGGAAGAGAATATGCAAAGTGGCCTTAAAAGAGTACCTGATACTGAAGACGGAGAAGTCCCTCAGATAGGGCCTACCTTTAAAAAAGGAACCAAGTGATACCTCAGGAACTATATACCTTCATTATGGGTGACACTAGTCAGAAACCTAATTAAGGGCAGAGTAGTACAATATCTAACCTAATAAAGTCAGCAAGGCTTCTGTAAGGGAACATCAGGCCTCTTTAATGTGTTAAGAGTTCTTTGAAAAAGTTAATACAACAGTAGATAAAGGTGACCTGGTGATCATAACTGACTTGGATTTTCAAACAACTTTGATAAGGTCCCTCATAAGGACCCATTCAGCAAAATAAATAACCAAAGGGTAAAGGGGCAGAGTCTTGTCATGGATTTAGAAAAGAAAAAGACAGAGGTCAGAAAACAGGAGAATAGTTGTGGGGGACAGCTGCTCTTGAGAGTGGAGAAAAGTTGACCGTGAGGTAGTGCAGGAGTCAGTTGTTTTGGGGGGAGAGGCAAACTTTTTTTTTTTGTGCCTAATTTTGTAACTAGTCAAGGTTCAAAAGTTCATTTTGAACATAATTGGGTTCGCATTCTGAGTCCAAGAGGCTGAGATAAATTGATAAAAATAGAGACGAGAGGAAAGAAAGGGAGCGTAAAAAGAGGCACATATGAGGAAAGAGAGAGTTATAATGAAAAAATAAATTGTGGGGGTGTGTGGGTGTATACACTACACATTTCCAGCCTACCTTCTATGGATGCTTTTCTGACCCTGACACATAGCACAGCCTAGAAAACCATGGGTTTTTTTATAAATTGAATCAACTTAAAGGAAAAAAAATCTTGGTTTCAGTTATAGGAAAAATTAGGTCTGTGACCTCAAACTAGTTTTACAGCCCCAGCAAACCATTCAAGTCATGCAGAAACCTCAAGATCCACAAGTTTTGCCCATCCCATTGGATATATTTAGAGCCAGCCTGCTCTGCTGCTGAGACAGTGCGTGGGGGGCTGGAGGTTCTCAAAACCTCTGCTTCGGCACACAGTGTTGCCAGGATACAATCACAGACCTTGCACTCTCCCAAGTACAGTGACTGTTTCCTGCTAATGCCCCCATGGACACTAGCCATTGCTGTGTGTCAGAGTCACTTCTCTCCTGCCCGGCACACAATGGAGCACATCCTGCGCTCACGGGAGGTCTGTGACTGCTTCCCTGTTTGCCTGGGATCTCAGGCGAGATTGTGCCTTTTGGAGGCGAATTCCTTCCTTGAGATCTCCTGGGATAGTGCAATTTCCCAGCCATCCACTATGGGCCAACGCCTATCAGGCATAATCCAGCTCTTGCTGTATTCATGGTTTGGAGGTGGGAAATGGGTAGCAGATTAATAACATTTATGGCACTTAGCGTCATCAGCATGTTCAGTAGTGGCTTCCACAACTGCACCTAGGACTTGTCACACCTTCACTTTTGGGCATGCACACATGCAGATGTGTGTGTAACCTGAATTAAACATGCAAAGAAAGGAGCCATCTGCATGAATACGTCTTTGGATTAGCACATACTCAAATGCAGATGTGGAAAACTGCAGATTTCGTTTGACAGGTCTTTTTAAAAAAAAAAAAATTATAGGAGTGGCCTATGGGTAGGACGATGGATTTTTCAGCACCACGTATAACATTTGTGTGGTTGCAAACTAAAATGATAAAGGCAATGAAGATGAGCCAGAATGTCAGTTAATCACCTTCAGAGGTTAGCAGACAATCCACATATAAATCCATCCACCGCACTGCAGTTCTGGCTAGGTGCATCATCCGTTATTGGTTCTGCTGGTGACAGGATACCAGATTAAAATACTTAGCTCTGCCCAATGCAGGAAGTCCAAGGTATAGATGGAGAACAGAAGGCTGGCGATGTGTTATTCTCTGTCATTGTATCGCCAGGCAGAAAGGCAGTCTTCAATCCACACATATGTACATCAGGGAGAAGAGAAGTCTTTTTAAAACTTCTGATCAAAATGTCTCCGTATCAGGAGAGTGGGACATGGCCGAAGTCATCCCATGTGACATGGAAAATGTAACATGCATTCAAATTCCTCATCCACACCACATCTGCATTTGAGTGAGTTGCATTGTACAGATTGCTCTCGGGGCAGTGCCATGGTGGGGAGATGTCCAGATCACCCATCGTGATGCCCTTATCATAATCCACTGCCACATCACTAACCACCATCCTACTGACACTCTGAACAGAGATGGAAAGACCTGTTGGACAGCGAGTGACTATTCGCTATAGGTGGAACCTGGGCAGCAGAATGCAACAGGCCATATCCCAAGAGGAACTGCTGCACAGTCAACATGACAGAGGAGAGACTGAGACAGAGAAACACTACTTGGAAATTTCAAATACCAAGGTGTGTGGGGAAGGTATTTTCTCAAATGGTCAGGGATCAGAAAAGACTTGTTATCAAAAAGTGAAGAGGGAAAACCTTGAAAGAAAGGAGGGAGACCATGGACACCATCATACCATGTAGCAACATGCCACTGGATTGGCAATGGACACTAATGACAAATAGACACAGGGAATAAAATCCCAAATGCAGAATGAAGCCTGGTCATGGACAGATAGTACTTACCACTCCTATCCCATTGGGAGATACCCCAGAAGTCAAGCTCTTCTACACTTCGGCACGGTACTTCTTGTATAGCTTGCCACCCCAATAAAGCATTATTGAATTGAATTGGCAAAGCACTTGGGATGAGGGAAGGTTGTCAAGTGGAAGAGTCAGAAACTTGTTTGTGCAGCATCTAACACAGCAGGCCTGTGGTCCATTCCTGGGGCGCCAAGGTCCTCCCATAACACATATAATAAAGAAGTAACAATAATGGCCTGTTTTCCTCCACTTTTTTGTTTGCAGAGCCTGATCTTCAGATGCTGTAGCCACTGACTTCAATGGAGCGAAACTGATTTACAGCAGGAGCTGGCCTGTAACATTTTATTGGTTTTGCACTGGACATTGGGACGACAGTAATATTTGGAGCTTCACAGGTGATTAGGCAGCATGAGTCATCATTAATTTTACATATTTCCATATATTTAAGAGGAAGAAAGGGTTGGGAGGGGAGGGAAATTTCTATTTGATTTTTTGTTTGGAGAGAGGGGTGAAATTCTGATTCTCCAGTTTTTTTTATCCTTTAATTTCTCCTTAATCCATTTGATGAGACAGCTTGGGCAATGTTTATTAGCTGAGATCTGCTTAATCACTGTATTCACTGAGAAAGAGCATTTCTTTTTGCATGAAGTACTTTTCCTGTTGTGAAGAGATTTTTGTACTCCCAGAGTCTTGTCCGCTTCTCTTTCCTTATGGGTGTTTGACTTCCTTATATCCAGTTTTATCTGATTTGTTAACTGAATCTTCAGTTTAAGGATCCTCTATTTGTGTATTTCTCTTCAGGATGGATGGACTGCTGATGGGTTATTGTGAGTTTCTATCAATTGTGCACAGGAGGTTAATGGTTACACTTGCAGAAGAGAAAGGTTTTTCATGAGAAGATGTTTACTTTCCACCTCATTGCTCAAAATGGCAGAGAGGAAGTCTTTGTGATGGGGGAAGGCATATTCGGTCAGATAGTGTAAGAACCTCAGTTGAGATCTCAAACCAAATCTAAACCTTTTTTCAGGTTTCAAACATTTACTGTAATTGTAATTCAATTAATTTTATTCAAGTCAAACAAAAAGAGGAACAGTTACTTGGGAATCAGCTAGAACTGAAAGTTATAAGATAAAAGAAGCAAATGGAAAAATCTGTATTACTTTAAAAGGTACTCAGTGCATATGAATTCTTAGTTTGCCTTCAGTTCATAACCTGTTTGGTTTTATTGATAACCTTCATTTTCATTTTGGCTGTGCATCAGAAAGAAGTTATTTTTTCATTTCATTTTCATTTATTCTATGCAATTTCCTCAGAGAAGGGAATTCAAAATGCCAACTCAGGTGTGAGATAGTTCTCGTGTGAGCCTTTAAAACCGTACGTGTTTCTCCATGGGTTCATAACACTTTTCAAGTAAAAGCACTGAACCATTGAATTTTTGCAGCCTTACAGTGTTTTTCTGCAACCACGCATGTGAAGCTGCCTTGGAATTTTCTTCTCTGGACACAGAAGTATCTCTGAATGTCAAGAGTCTTGTTTGTCTTTCTACCCGAGATACTTATATGCCCCCTCCTCCCCCCGCACCCCCCCATGGCCAAAGCATTTGAGCACTTCATGGTCTTTAATGAATTTACCCTCACAGCACCTCTATGAGATAGAAAAGTACTATTATATCCATTTTATAGATGGGAAACTGAGGCACAGAGAGACCAAGTGACCTGTACATGCCTAAGGTCACACAGGAAGACTATGGCAGAGCAGAGACTTGAACCCGTTTCCCAAGGCCCCAGAAAGCTTAAAGCAGGCCTCCCAAATCTCTCCGTCCCAAATCACTTCAAAAATATCTATTGCAAATTTGGGGGCCAAATTCTGCTCTCAGTTATAGCTGTGTAAATCCAGGGTAACTCTGCTGATTTTCTTTGAGTTACTATGGACACAGTGTAACTGGGAGCAGAATTTGACCCTGAAAATAACAGAAAGCTAGAGTAATTATTGATTTGTTGCACACTTAATAAAAGATGAGACACTTGAGACAAGTTGGGTAGCTAAAAACCGAGGCACCCAAATTCACTCCTCACTTTTGATCATCTTGGCTCAGCTCCTATTCAGGCTAGGGCCTAAAGGCAAAATCAAGCCTTAGGTTTGCTATTAGAGGAAGTTAGGAACTCACACATGGGTTATCCATGTAAACAATGAATGAAAAATGAATAGCCTAAATGGATAGAGCCAACAGACAGACTAGACAAACAGAATGGAATAAGCGCCGATGCCTCAGCCAGAGGCACGCTGTCACCTCAGTGTGTCTGAGTGACTTAAACAAATCTTGCTGAACAGAAATGAAGATATTCAACTTAATAATGAGGAAAAAGTTGTTGTGACTGAGAACCAGAAATACAATCTCTCTTTCAAAACAAATAAGATATAACTTACTCATATATAAAAAGACAAGGCTTTCTGAAATAATTGGTAATTTGGTTAATTTTCCTTTTCATTTTTTACTTGAATCTTAACCTCTGGCCTGCTCCCTCACTAGGTTTTCCTGTTTCCACTTGGCCTTGACAAAAAACAGACCTATCCTTAAGCGTGTTATACAAACTAATCATTTATACTAGGAGAACTAAATGGATGGTACAGAACCCTTTTGAACCTATGTTACATTTTAACTACTTTTAACACATCCAGCTGTGCAAAGTTCAATCGTTCACTTCAGCAGGTAGGTCCAACGTGAGATAACATGTGCATGTTTCTTTGTAGCTCACCCAAGAAAAGAAAAAATACCAGAGTGCTAAGAAGACAGTTGATCAAATATTTGTAATTTCTCAGAGAAACTGTCTTGCTATTTTCATGTCATTTTAAGTATAACTATAGCTGTCTCTGTAAATAATGTGGCCTAAGCTTTCAAAAGTAACTAGTGATTTTGAATGCTTCAGTTCTTGGGTGCTCAACTTGAGACACCTTAAAGAGGCTTGATTTTCAGTCACCACTGATACAATGATTAGTCACATCTGAACATTTAGGCCATGGGTATATCATTTTAGCTGATTTACTCTAATGCTTTTTATTGTGGAACAAACAGGATATACATATGATGTGCCATTTTTTCTGAGAAATTTTGGGGAAAAAAGTTTTTTCTAAATCTCCTGTTTTCAAAGACGAAAAAGGAAAAATGTGCACTCCAAACCAACCCAAAAAATGATGTTCTTTTTCCACAACCCAAATATTTCTACTAACAAGATTTCCACAAGAATTTTGATTTGTTTTTCATTGAAAAACAAGGCAGAAAATTTGAGGCAAAGTGAAAATGTTCTGCAAAAAGCGTTCATTTTATTCAAGTTATTTTTCATCAAAAAATATTTTAATGAAAAAATGCTGGCTCATACCAGTAATAGTGGACTTGATCCTGTGACAACTGTCATCACACCCACAAGTAACTGAAGGCCTAGTGCCTAAAAAGAAGGAGGCTGTGATATGGTACAAGTTTTGACATTTATAATTAATCACGTAGCAGTTACAGTGGACACAATACTATAGACATTTGTATGTAGCGTTAAATTAATCAACAAGCTTTGCCATCTGGACTTTTCACTACTTTGATCCTACAGTATGTTCCTAGACCCTATGAACTTCCATGTGTACCCAGTGGTTTGCATTAATGAATGGCACTGTCAGATAACTGCCCAAATTAGGGTGACAGTCACACCATTGTGTCTTACGGCAAATCAAATATTATCGTGAGCTTTCAAAAGGTTAGTGTACAGGAAGCACGCATAACCCTCAATTCTGTCTGAGTGGATGAGCGGTATGATAGGATATTTTCCCAATATTTCTTTTTTCTTTTTTTGGCCTATGAAAATGACTGGATTTCACAGGAATAAAAGGACAAATGAGTGAAAGGGAGTGAAAGGACGAATCTTTAGTGAACAGTCTGGGAAGATGAAAAAGGGGTTTTGCGTGACTCACGGGGCCTGTGGTGCAAATAACAGAATCATAGAAATTAGGGATGGAAAAGGCTTATTAGGTCATTTAGCCCCTTACCAGTGCAGGGTTCTTCTCTACAGTATTCTTTCTAGTGCTTTGTGGAGAAGACTTGAATTCTCCAGGGCTGAAGTCTACCATGGAACATTATGTGTGAAAACTGCCCACAAAAGGATGAAAAGCTTCTTACTGCTGGATATGAGTTGGGATTTGAGAATCCCCAAGAGGGGGGTGGTATTTCAATGATGAAAGCCTAAAGCACACGCTGAAGTCAGTCACTGATGGGCTAATAAGCTAAAAAGGTATGAACGAATGAAGGTCAGGCAGACAGGGGTTCCCATCATGTCTTATGTTGCTTGAGAAAGCAGGTAGCGTCTGATCAGAGCAGATAGAGGCTCTAAAGAAAGGGCGTCACAAGGTCTCTCTTACTCACACATGCTGGGTGGTAAAACTAGCAGTTCCTCAGATGCTGAGTAAGGTCCCTAGGAAAAAATAATAAGACCTATTGAGCCAAATTCTGCCTGGAGATGTGAGATTTGTACATACAACTTCCATTGGGTGCGGTGGGAGCCACACACACACATACCCCTGAGGGCAGAGTTTAGCCCATCCAGTTTACCTTTCTCAGCAAGAAAAGCCTTCTATTAGCGTGAACAATATTTGCAAGATAGCTTTGCAAATGTATGCGGGATAAATTCTTCTCCCTCCTCTGCACTGAGGGAGAGGTCTCTGGCAGTCGAACCAGTAGACAAAAAGGGCCAGGATTTGAGGCACAGATTCAGGGCCTGCACGAAGGGGGAGGACTGAGGTGGGAGAAAGCAGTTTCCCCCAAATCTGCCACCTAATATAATGTCTTCTTCTTGCCCCCACAAGAAAACACAGTGGTATCATCAAATGCCATCTCCACCGCTGAGATGTTCAGCAATTTGGGCAGGGCAGTGTGCGGGGCAGTGTCAGGGCTTCCTGCAACGTGGCCTGGATGCTAGGCTGAGGATTTGTCCCGAGATATGTAATCTCACTTTATTGCTCAGAACCTCCACTGTGTTTTGCTGCCCTTGGAAACCGTGTGAATAAGTGCTCTTTACTTGTTCTCCTTGACTGCATCACGTTTGAAGGGGGAAGAGGCATAATTCCTAAGGATGAAACAGTCCAAGGGAAAACTTTGTCTAGTTCCAAGACAAGCCAGTGACTCAAAACCATGGGAATGAAGTAGCCTGGGGCATTCTACGGAACTTCCGGCTGCACCAGATGGGTGAACGCTGAGTGGAAATGGTATTGAGAGAATCATTCGGGGGCTGACACTGTCCCCCTTTGTCACATTGAGTTGTACCTTACTCTCTAAGAAGGTACGCAGGAAGCAATAGAACTCTTCTTGGATTAAGGTAGCACTCAGTGTAAAGACAATAGAATAAGACCCTTTTAATGTACAATGGAAGCTCTCCAGCCTAAACAAAAATCATCTTACCTATCTTGTCTTCTTTCACATGCGGACAAATAAGTCTATGAACACTTTCAGTGCAAACTGTTTTGTAGGCCAGATCTCAGCTGATTGCCATGGGGCTATGCCAATTTACACCAGCAGAGGATCAGACCCTCCAGTTCCAATAGGAAAGAGTTTTTTTTCATATCCTAACTGAACACGCTTCCTTTTAAAAGAATTGCTTTTTGACCTCAACTGGAGCCTTAACCCAGTGTGAGTTTTGTAGGAGGTTGTTGCAGAGAACATGGGGATAGTAGTCTAAATCTTTAACACTCCCACATCAAAATTAAAAACCGATAATAAGTCTCTATACTTTTTCTCCCAGTCATTATGTTAAATAACCAATCAGCTTGGTGTTTTATGAAGCCAGCTTTCTTGACCACTGTTACTTTGCAGGATATTCATTACTTTATTTTTGCTGCTGTGTATCACAGAAATCATGTCATTATAGACACTGGCCTTCTTCTGAACCCTGTTGGTATTTTTCATTCCCTTTAGTCACTTCATGCACTGCTCCATGTTCTGGAGAGAGGCAGTACAGTAGGCAGACTTTGGAAGATCTCTGTAACAAGAAGATACCTGATTCTGAAGCAAGAGTAAAAAAGGAAACCCCAAAGAAAGGAAGATGTTTTTAAGAGAGAGCGAACCCTACTCAGTTTCAATCAATTCTCTTACAGCCCCAAATCAAGAAAATTAGGGATAAGTTTTGGCCTGAGGTACAGCAAGGGCTGTTTCAAAAACTGGAACTCCCTTAGAGTAAGCCCTTGTGAGTCATAAACATCTCCGGGGCCCTATGTCTTCAGAGAGTCCCAGTTCATCCTGGGAGGGTGTAATTGCTGCTGGCCTATAAAAGCAAATTACGATAATCCCTGAGGCAGCACAGCTAGTGCATCAGGAGTAGAACCTAGCTTCCACCTGCTTGTCCTCCTTCTCTGACCACTCCCCACCCTCCCTGTTCCCGTAGCAAATTGACCTTATTTTCAAAATAAAGAAACAGGGCAATTTCGTAGCAACACCTTTTAGAGTTGCGTAATAGTCAAGCTTAAAATGACACTGCTGGTGTCATCCCTGCCAGCTTCTGAGTCAACATCAACATGGCGATATTTCTCAGAGGGGAGGAACTTCGCTAGTAACTTAATGTTCTAAATACATTTACCAGAAACGCCACCAGGAGGATGCTCTTAGCATTCATGGTGCGCAGTTTGATAATGTGTATGTCTGTCACTGGCCAAATGAGTGGAGACTGAACGTCCAGCCGGATTGTCGTAAGGAACTAGCTAGGGAGTGATCCAGGTGGCACTCGATCTGCAAAAGGAGGCTCATTCCCTCTGGGATTTGCCTTAGTGAAAATGAATGATGCTTTTCTCTTCACTCCAAATCCTGATCACTACATTTAACATTCATTTGACTAGATTGTTCCTGGTAAATGCAGAGCCAAGTCTAGCCACAGGAGCAAGCTGGTTTGTGCAAATACTTTGTAGTTATTAAAAAAAAAAAGTTTCAACTGAAAAAACTGGGACATTTCAGATGTTCCCAGAACTCCAAAACATGATATGAAAAACTGACCACACCAGTAAAATCAGGAAAGAAGACTGCTTTGTTCTGGGTTTGTTGTGCAAGCATGCAAGGAAGCAGCACATTCTTATCTCTGTGCACTGGGACCCAAGGTCCAGATAGACAACGCAAGAGTGTATAGAGAATTCTTTCTCTCTCTGAATCCTTTTCTGAAGGCGCATAGAGGACCATGCTCTAGTCCTAAATGAGCAGAAGAAGAATCATTACATGATTTAAATCATTCCACTGAAAAATGAATAATTTCTTTCCTTCTCCTTTCTCCTCTATAATATTTTAGTGGGAGAAGAGTGGAATCCCACAATGGCACATGCAGGTTTTTCATAGAACTAGGAAGAAGAGTGTCACCAGCAGACACAGTGCGTTTTTACCTTTCCATTCAGTGTAGTTTTTAAAGATATCTGTATCAGAAATCCAATTAACAAGGAAGAGCACATATGGCAAAGTGATACTGACACTTTTTTCTTGCCATAAAATATTGCATTGATCACCCCACCCTCTCAGCTCTGTAACGGTTCATTTCTAAACAAATCCTGGAGCCTGGTTCAGAAAAGGAGTTGCTGAAAGAAATGGTCTGTACCACAACTAAGTAAAGCTTCTTTCCTCTTCTCACTGCTGTTTGTCACCCCCATCAACCCCGCTTCTGAAGGGCTGCTGTTGCTTTGTGGGCAGTTGGCGTATGTAGACAATGCAAAGCACACCAAGGAAGCCAGAACCCTCCAGTGCTGTGGTATTCCATCCAAAAGTTGCATGCTTGCAAATTGGTGAAGTAAGATGAAGATTAGCTGTTACACTTACGGGACAAACTCTGCTAGGTTGACCCATTGCCAGGAAAAATAACCCTTGACAATCAAAACCCAGTTAAGTCAACCAGTTCCTGCTTAATTAAGCACCCTCTAAGAGTCTTCTCTGCAACAAAGCTGATATTTTCAGCAGGTGAGATTGAAGCTGTCCAGCGCATACTACCCAATCTGAACCCTGAAACGGAGGCTGTGTGTGATGCTAACTCAGCTGGATCCCAGAATTACATTATTCACAATATAAACTTAAAAATCTCCATCAGTCCTGACTTCATTCACAAAACGGAACGATTTGCTTTCACTTGAACTTAAGAGTCCAGTCTGGGGAGGTAACTTCAGTGGACCTGGTCCAGAGCTCATTGAAATCAACAGGATTCTTTCCACTGAATTGAAAATAGGCCCATCAGGCCACATCCTGCGCTCCAAAAGACATGGCCACTCAGCACACATTGGAATCTGCAGGGTGTGATCCTCCAGACAATGACATCAACTCAATGTCAGTGGTGCAGAATTTAGCCCAATCTAACTCCCATTCAAAGTCAACCGGAGTTGACTTAAAACAGGGACTAGGAAGGCCAATTATAGCCATAGAGATGGGGGATATTACAGGTCAGTCCCATACAACAGCAAGATAAGCAGAGGGGAAAGCATCTCTAGCCTGTGCATAGCAATTTTTCAGTGCTGTCTGTCTGTAAAGATGGACACAAGAAACAAAGAGTGACTCAGACTAAAAAGCTCTCTCTCTTGTTTTCAGACAGAGGTGAGCAGGCCAGGCTCCGACTTGTTTGGGGATAGAGTGTTTCACTGTGGTTTGGAGGTGAGTCCAAATTTTTTATTACTCAGAAACTTTGGTTCGGAGTATGTTTTTTAAGGAGTCTGAGAATGAAATATGATTCATATTTACATCTGTTACCATGTTGGGAAGAAAAAGGGATGAGCAAACTGCTGCTGAAAGACAAATAAAAAAGCTGATTCCATTTCCCACAACAATTTCTAGGTTTGGGCTGCAATTGTTTATGTTACCAGAAATTTTGTAATAGAATTAAAAGTGGCAGACAATGGCAAAGTAAGCAATGGTTACAGCTGAGCATCTGGTCTTCTTGTAATGTTGATTTGGATGGAATATAAAAGAGTCACTGCTGTAAATTAGTTACATGTCAATTTTGTTTTTAAAGAAGTCCTTCAGGCTTTTGAAAATGACAGTTTAGTCCCATGATGTAATCTCCTCTGACTGTCCAGATCTCATCACTGTAGAAAGAATACATTGTAATGTCTGTGTGAATGATGAGTATACATACCACACAAATAAGATGTTATGCATGGTACTTATCACATAAATCTGTGCTATCATAATAATAGTTGAAGCATAATGGAGGAAAAAATGTCATGTATTGTAAAGAATTTTTTCCCTACATTAACCTCCATAAATGCCTTCAGGACACAGAGGGTACATCTAATGAAAGGACCTCTATGAGGCTGCATAATATGACATTCCATTCATAACACCAGAAAAAAAGGCAACACGGTGTATCTGCACAATTCTCATAGACTCATAGACTCATAGACTCATAGGTCAGAAGGGACCAATATGATCATCTAGTCTGACCTCCCGCACAAGGCAGGCCACAAAACCCTACCCATACACATTTATAACAACCCCGAACCCATGACTGAGTTATTGAAATCCTCAAAAGTGAGATTTGAAGACCTCAAGCTGCAGGGAATCCACCAGCAAGCGACTCATGCCCCATGCTGCAGGGGAAGGCGAAAAACCTCCGTGGCCCCTGCCAATCCGCCCCGGAGGAAAATTCCTTCCCGACCCCAAATATGGCGATCAGCTAAACCCTGAGCATGTGGGCAAGACTCACCAGCCAGCACCCAAAAAAGATTTCTCTGCAGTAACTCAGTTCCCATCCCATCCAGCATTCCCACAGACCATTGAGCAGACTTATCTGCGGATAATCCAAAATCAATTGCTCAAATTAAACTATCCCATCATAACATCCCCTCCATATACTTATCAAGCTTAGTCTTAAAGCCAGATAAGTCATTTGCCCCCACTACTTCCCTCGGAAGGCTATTCCAGAACTTCACTCCCCTAATGGTTAGAAACCTTCGTCTAATTTCTAGTCTAAATTTCCTAATATCCAATTTGTACCCATTCGTCCTCGTGCCTATAATAGTACTAAACTTAAATAATTCCTCTCCCTCCCTAACGTTAATCCCCCTGATATATTTATATATAGCAAGCATATCCCCCCGGAGCCTTCTTTTGGCCAGGCTAAACAAGCCAAGCTCTTTCAGTCTCCTTTCATAAGGCAGATTTTCCATTCCTCGGATCATCCTAGTAGCCCGTCTCTGAACCTGTTCCAGTTTGAATTCATCCTTCTTAAACATGGGACACCAGAACTGCACACAATATTCCAGGTGGGGTCTCACCAGCGCCGTATATAACGGCACTAACACCTCCTTCTCCTTGCTGGAAATACCTCGTCTGATGCATCCTAAAACCGCATTTGCTTTTTTAACAGCCATATCACATTGGCGGCTCATAGTCATCCTGTTATCAACCAATACCCCAAGGTCCTTCTCCTCCTCCGTCGTTTCCAACTGATGCATCCCCAACGTATATGTAAAATTTTTATTATTAATCCCTAAGTGCATGACCTTGCACTTTTCACTATTATATTTCATCCGATTACTATTGCTCCAGTGTACAAGGTAGTCCAGATCTTCCTGAATAGCATCCCGGTCCTTCTCCGTGTTAGCAATACCCCCCAGCTTCGTATCATCCGCAAATTTTATTAACACACTCTCGCTCTTTGTGTCAAGATCAGTTATAAAAAGTGTTAAAAAGTGTACAGCAAATTGTAAAGGTTTTCAGGAAAATCATTGACATCCATGTGCTGCATCCAGCACATCCAGACAGAATGTTTCAAATGTGTAAATGCTAATTATGAAAGATAATGTTGTGCAAGCATGCAGATAAAAACCATGCTTTCCTCTAAAAAATATGATCCTTAAACATCCACAAAGTATTATTTGTGGTACAATAGATACCAAGGCCAAGTTGTGGTAGGTGCTGTGCATATATATATATAGAAAGAGACGGTGACTGTTATTCTACAGAATTTACAGCCTTATATAGACGAGGCAAAGCAAGGGAGAAAAGAAATATTATCCCCATTTTTACCAGTGGAGAACTGGAGCACAGACATTTTCTACGACTGACCCAAAGTTAAAGAGGAAGCTTGTGGTAGAGCCAGGAATTGACCCCAAATCTCCCGAGTCCCAGGCCTTTAACCACAAGGCCAACCTTCCTCAATTTTGAGTCAGCAATTCAGATTTCGTTAAGAATGCTTAGCACACCCACAAAATGTAATGCTAGGACTTGAAATTGCCAGCCCTTCTGTCGTGTGCAGTTATGTTGCCTTCAGGAGGGAGCATCTGCAGGCATGTGGTTTTATTTTGCATCATGCCATTCTGATAAACTGTGTCCCAAAAAGCTTTACCGAGTGAAATAAAGAGAAACAGAGCACAGGGAAAGGAAGAGTTGTAGGCAAGACAGAAGGGGCAATGGCCTTCAGCTGAGATTTGAAAGGTAATGGAAAGTGAATGAGGAAGGACTGTTCCCCATGGCAACAGAAAGCCATGTTACCAACAGTGACAAGATTGTATGGAAGGATATAAGGAACAGATGCATAAATGGCTCATATAATCAGACCCCCAAATAGATGGCCTGCTTTACTCTCCACTGTGTAGGGCAGCAGGAAGAAAACAAAGTGGAAACGAAATTATTATTATTAATATGATAGTAGTTCCCAGAGGTTCCAGCCATGATCAGGACCCCCATTGTACTAGCCACTGGTTAGACACATCACGTGAACCGACCCAGCCTTGAAGAGCTTCCAGTCTAAATAGAAAAGGATGGGAGGAGAGGCAAAGAGAGATGAAGGGAGCACCACAGGTCAGCAACAGACCCGGGAAGCCCCGTGCCCAATACACTGGGCCTCTTCTGCACCCAAATGGTTTATTCTCTCAAAATGAAGGTGGGGGACAAAATTCCTCATGTCACAAAAATCCAGAGAGTGAATGACTATACAAGCGGGGCCAGAATCGTAAGTACATTCAGGAGTGCTGCAGACCAGATGGTACATAGGCAATTTGTCTATCCGCTGATGCTCTGGAAGGAATGTTCAAAATACCTTACGCTGCTTGCGCAGACTAATCCAAATGCTATCTGGAAATTGCAAACTTTTTGTTAATCTTGTTAATCCTTTTAGGGGAGCAACTCAGAGAATAAGTGGTGCAAGAGCACCAACTCCCTGGAAGAATCTACTCTCCCACCAATGGGGGGTCCCACAATTGTTACACTATCCACAAGCCCACGAGGCAGTGTGAAAAGTCTTTGAGAGCATCGGAGATGGAAAACACATGCTGGCGTACCCACTGGAATGATATGACCTAATGTGCACAGCCATGGGCAGACCACCGACTGACTACATGTGCATAAGTGCTCCCGGGGGGGGAGGAGGCTTTGACTTTCTAGCCCCTCCTCCCCCAAACAAGTGACAGAAAGATTCACACCCTCTGGGAAAAGGCTCTGACACGCCACATGTGCAGGTTTGGAAAGAGAAAGAATCCCACGCTGCAGCGAATGTGTTGGAGAAGGCGCATGACAAGATCAAGTGGCTAACCCGTTGGTTTCTCTCGCTGGGTTTATTGTGTCTGATAATGAAGCAAGTCTGGGACGTGCTGCTGAGAATGGGGAATTTGATCATGTTTCATGTTTTGCAAACTGCCTTAATTAAATTGTTCATGATTCCCCCCCCCCAACGCAAACAAAAGGCATGTGAAACAAAGACTGGCCTTTGCCTGTAATAGAGACATTCTATGGGGGGCTAGGACACATACGTGACATGAGAAACATATTACTCCTGCCAAATGCGCATCTTACTCTCATTTTCACATCCAGAGAACTTTGGGGGCCTCTTATTGCCCTTTGTTTCCTGTCCCTCCCCTGCACCTTGTTTCCTTGAACTACAGTAAGGAGTTTCCCTTTTCATCCCTACCCCTTTCCCCATCCTAGACATTGTCCTTTTTCCCCTCCACAGTTGTGCATTCCCAGCGAGGAAGTGGCTCTGACCCACCAGCCAGCACCCTCTGCCCCTTGTGACTGGGCACGGTGTAGCAGCCCCTGTTGACAGTCCCTTCAGCCCTGTGGTGGTCTGTGTCTTCTTTGTGACTCAGCTTTCTGGCCAGATCACATAGGGTCCCACCCTTTCTGGGGTAAAGCAATAGTCCCACAAACAATAATCCTTCAATCACCAATTGGATCTTGGACTCCAGACTCGTTTGTTGTTAACCCCGGTATCAGAAGGTTGCAATAGTCATTACCCTTGTCAGGGGTGTTTTGCTTCACCTGCATCAGTGGTCCAGTATAGGGACCCAGGCCATCCCTTTCTTCTGCATTCTGGTTCAGGGACCCTTTAATAAGCAATCAAGATCTGACCCCTTACTGCCTCCCTGGACCACGTCCTCCTTTGTCCTGTGTTGGGCCTTTCCCAGCCTCTTATAGCAGTTCACTCTAAGCCTCTTTCAGAGCTTTCTAGCACTTTCCACCACCCAACTGGTTCCGCTTTCAGAGAGGTCATCCGCTTCCTCGGCATGCCAGTCTCTGCCCCAGCGGGAGTTTTCCTGTTGCTCGCGCACGGAGCACACGAGCACAGGGAATCTTTGGCAGACTCGCTTCCCCCGGCTACCCTACCCATCTACTTGGGCTCTCTGATGCAGGCCTACCTTCCTTCAGAGAGGCTTCGTCAGCCAGCAGGCCAATTTAGCCTCCTGGCTTCTCTCACGACAGCCAGCAATCTTCCTGGTCAACCCCCCACCTGAGCCAGGTTCAGCCCTCCTCCCCCTATGCTTGGCACCTACTGCAGGTGTAGATCTGAGTTCTACCTACGTCACCACTTCATGACAGCGCGATCTGGAGACCCAGGGAAGCAATAAGCTGTATATAAATATTTGATCCCCACCAGCGACTATGTTAACACAGAGAGCAGCAAAACGTTTCGGGAAGCAATGAAGCAAGGTTCCAAATATGGATTTCGGCAAAAGCCAGGGTCAATACAAATAACCCAGTAAACTCAAATATTCCAAGAAACTCACTATTCCAAGAACGCCCAAACACATTCAGATATTTTAATCTGCATGTCTGTTTCTTTCGGCTTTGTGTCTTCTAAACACACGTTGGAGAGTGATTTCTGAGGCTGCAGTGACGAGAGAGACAAGGTGAGCGTCTGATCCCCAAAGACTTGAGCACATGAGTAAACCCATTGACTTCAATGGGCATACTCATTTGTTTCAATTGAAGTCCGTGTTTAGGTCTTTTACTGAACTGGGGCCTGACTGCACTACTTCAGCCAATGAGAAGATAAGCTCTCTAATTGTTTTGGGTTCACAAAAGGCTTCTTGAAGCATTAAAATAGCCTGTGGAAAAATATAAGCAGAAATACAAATGCAGCTAAAGATCAGTAAAAGAAATGGAATAGAAATACTATATCCCATGTGCTCTCTTACAGAAAAAGGAGCTTTGCAGGAACCTGGTAAGCCTGGACTGGGGGGAGAGAGGAGAAAGAATAAGTGTTTCCCCATGTATTGAAACTAAACAGGAAGTGGCATGACAGTACGTTTGATTTCTTTTTTATATATTTGACAGCTTCAGATCTAGGTTAGATTTATAACAAAGTGTGTCAATTTGGTGCTTAGTTAAAGACTCGGCTCTGATCCAACAAAGCACTTAAGCATGTGGGTAAATCACTCTAAGCTGGTGAGTCAGTCCCACTTAGCCAAATTCCCAGTGGATGTAAATCAGCATAGCTCTACTAAAGCCAGTGGTGGTACACTGATTTACACCACTGGGGAGCAGGCCCATTTACTTCAGTGGGACTACTGCCATGCTTAAAGTTATGCATGATTCTCTGATTTGCATAAGAGCTCTGCTGAATCAAGACCTAAGAGTGTGGGCCATACCACCAAGCATACATCACTTGCACCATCTCTGGCATTCCAGTTCCAGCCGTCTCTGGTGCTAGATTATTTAGATGGAGTGGGAACAGGGAACGGAATTTGGGGTGTGGAATGATGTCCTTCAGAGGCTAAGATGAGACAAACTGACTCATTCTGACATACGACTTAAATCAGTATCAGGTCTCAGAGATGAAAGGCTATTACAGTAAACCACTGTACAGTAATAGCTCTTTGTAGTGCTCTTTCTCCTATAGAAAAATGTAATGTTGAGAACATGAAAAACAGCCCATCTTTCTACTTAGAACTGAAATGAAAAAGAGCTTCTTTTAAACTGCACCATTCAGAAAAGACAATCTACTCCATGTTTAGTGTGTTGATTGTGCATTCATAACAATTCAAGCAATTATTGCTGCAGTAAATGCAAACGTAATAGTTGTTGGGATATTACTTAGTAATTGCTCTACAATTTGAAAGATTTTATGTAACCACTGCAGAACTCTTATTATAATTAATATATATATAAATAGAGAGAGCCGATTATGTAATAGCCATGTGCTGTATAAACAATGTCGTTCTTGGAAATTAAACAACTGTTGAATCTCCCCCAGGGTTTAAAAAAAGGCAACAAATTGTGGGGCTGGGTGGATGAGTGGTTAAAGTGTCAGCATGTAGGTTTTGTCACTGTGGATCAACTCCAACCTGAGGTTAATTTAGAATTATGAAAGATCTGGTGGTCTCACTTTGGCAGGCAGCAGGCTCTAACTAATCTATGCCCACATACATGGTCACCTTGCTGCGCAGCATAGCTGTGGCAGTGGGGTAGAATCCAGGATCTTTTGCTTCAAAATCATATGTCTGAAGCTAAAGCATTAGCTAGAATATCTGCTAGAGCTGGCCAAAATTTGTTCAGTAAAATTTTGAGGGGTTGAAAAATGGCTTTGTCAATGCAAGTTTGTTGTTTGGATTTTTTTGTAAAAATTTATCGACGTCACTATTTTCCTTTTTTTTTTTTTTTTGCAAAATCAGTGTTGGACATCTAAACTGAATTTCAGTCAACATTTCTATCACTGTTATTATTGAAAACTATTATTGAAAGAGTTATCAATACTTTCTGTCTACCGAGAACGAGAGACCTACTTCATTTCCGTAAAGGACGGTCCTTTCTGGTTGGTCACATAGTGGGAAAGGAGCTACATAGTAGTTCAATAGCCTATGAAGAAAAGTCAATTCCTACTCCTTCCACACCCCAAGTCCTTCCCAGCATAGCAATTCATTCATACCTAAATGCTGGAGCTCAGCACAGCTCTCATGGTAGAACTCTCTGACGTGTCTACATTACAGAATGTTGTCTCTGGTTTGTGTGCTTTTCTTATTTTTCAGTTAACGCCTAGTTTTTTCTCCATTACTGAAGTTCAGTTTTGATTCACTCTTTCCGTTTACCACTCAAATTCCTTTCCAGATAGTCCTTGAACCCTCATTGAACTGGGAAATTAGCTGCACCCACAACCCAATTTCCATCCCCTGGAGACCTCAATCAACTAGGTTGTGCAGATGTTCAAGATACAGTTATGTAGGCTCTCTTGTGCTCCAACAGGCTTAGCTTTCCCTCTGTAGTGCCTGAATATTGGGAAAATTTATAGCTGTAAGGAAAATTATCCGGTTTATTTGTATTTCAACGACAACCATGAATATGTTATTTAGGAGGATTTTGTTTCGGTTTTTTACACTGTATGTTTTCATTTACCACAGACGAAGAATTCCTGCAATATATTCAAAACTAAAAGAAAAAATATAAGATAACAATTAGGACCAGATTCTCAGCTGGTGTAATTCCATATAGCTCCTCTGAAGTCAATGAAGTTGTGCCACTTTCCACCAGCCCTAGCACTCCACTCTACAATTTGGGGGCCAAATTTGTTGTTCAAGTAAATGGGCTAAACTCCATCAAAGTCAATGGAGCTACGTCCACTTCCATCAGCACTGACACTGCATGAATATTTTATTCTTATATCAAAGAAAGGAAAAATATTCCCTGCTTTGAGTGAGTCTCGAGTCAGTCTGAAAACATAGCAATCCTCACAGCAAGGGAAAAGACTTGAGAGGAGTAGTTCTGACTTAGGCATTTCTTGTGTTGCAGAAACACACCAGATATTCAGACTCACATTTTTTTATATGAAAGTCCATGAGAAAGAAGTCTGACGGCCAGCCCTTGTGTTATCAGAGTAATTTAACATTGAGTTACGCTAGCAGAGCCTATAAATCTTTGCTAACAGCTTAACATGTGAGGCATTTGATGTGTCTGGGAACCTGCTGTATGAAAGAAATTAGCTGTAAAAAAAGAAGTGAAATGCCTATTCCCCTGGGAAGAGTCTGTAAGGCTGCTAATAGATCATCTGTTCATTTGGAAGACACTTGTTCCTTTAGTAAAACAGCAACTAATATTTTTGCTTTCCACTGCTTGGACAGGAAATACGGTGCTAAGGGCCAAGAGACAGAGCAAATTATCATATTAATTACACGGTCAGTAAACATTTGCTGTCCCACGTTTCCTAAAGTCTGAATGCTTCCTGGCTGGATTTCACCAGTGGAACCAGCCTCTGTTAGCTGTTTCATTGTGATGTATATGTCTGAGAAGACGGGTTACATTTTAGAGGAGAGCCAGGTTAAACACACTCATCGTAATGGGAGAGAAGGATCAGTCAACTAGGAAGGCAGAAAAACGTCAGTGGTGCCAGCATTCAGGCCACACTTTTCAAACTGGGCACCTAAAACTAAGCACCTAAGTGATGTTCAGATCCTGCAAAAAGAACTACATAGGGAAACCTCTGCTCTCTCACAGAGCCCCACTGATTTCTACCCACTCATAATCTGTAGGATCAGGGCCTATGTGGCCTAATTTCTAGAGATGCTGAGCATCCACAACACTGGTGCCGGGTCAGATTATCACCTCCACTGAGGATGTGGCCCATGACAGACCGAGCAAGGTGAGACCTGAGATGGATAAGGATTTAGGATTTGGACCTATGGTGGGACTTACTGGTATCAAAAGGAGAATCTACAGCATTTCTAACACAAGTGGCAGGCTGAGAGAGCAATTTACCTCGTTTCATTTTCACCACAGCAAGACACCCTTCTGCAGTACTTAAAATTCCTAACAGCCACTCTTCCAATTGGGATGTGCCAGTCATTGGGCTCAGTCAGGTCAACATCAAAGGGGAAACACAAACAAACAGTAAACTGTTTTGAAAATCTTATTTCTTGTATGTCTTGGGCAGAGCTTCCACCTCAAAGATTTTGGCTAAAACAGCTCCCAGATTTTATCCCGGACAGGGCAACAGCAAACAGGATATTTCAAGTTTTTTGGAATTCTTTCAGTATGGGCCACAGATCTTTTGCATTGTGTTGCGTTATAGCCCTTAATTCTAATGCTACGCATATGAGAGTAAAGGCACATTAAATGTGAAGAGGTGTGCGCAGTGGGTGTGAACTGACATAACGTCATCAAGCACAGTTGGAGCTGTGTCGATTTGCATCAACCGAGGAGCTGGCTTTAAATGTTTATTTGATATATACTCAGAATTATGGCAGCTGTATTTGAAATGTTATGTTTCCAAAGTGACCACTGATTTGCAACAGCTCAAGTTCTGGAAGCTCCTTCGGAGATAACCCAGACTCACTGTCAGAAGCGCTGAGCACCCACCTATCATGCTGATGTCAAGGGGAGCTGCGGGCACTCAGAACCTCTCAAAATCAGGCCCCAGGTGTCTCAAGCTGGGAACCAAAAATGGAGATATTCTCAAATCAGTGGGCACCAGAAAATGCAGCTGCAAATACAGAGGGCTAAATTCAACCCTTGCCAATGGAATTCAAAGGAGGTTGATAACATCAGGTTCAAATTTGGCCCCTATACCCACTGCATTGAATGATGATCTCAGTTTCTACTGGGGTCTCTTTGCTACTTATTACAAGCTGCTTATTTAAAGAAGTCTTTGAGAGATGTAGAGGAGAGAATATAAGGGGACTACATTTACTATGCTTTCTCTATTATAAAAGTTCAGCTGGAAACCGCAGCAATTATTTTTAAGTGATATTTTTTAGCCAGTTTGTGACACTAGGGATTCGGAGCACTTTTCCCGTTGCGCCAGGTTGTTTTATTGGTCTTTCACCAGACATACTTTAATGGTTTTATTTTCACCTCCATTAATGCTTAAATGCTTCCATGAGGCATTGTAGTCAGTTATTCTCCACCGATATTGAAGAATAACACGAATGACAGTGCATTTATAAACACACAGAAAGTACCAGAGTTTTCTCCATTACTCTGTCATCAAAGATATCAGCTCTAGGTTGAGCTCAGAGCATTAGCCCATGTAGCCTGATATGAGTTCATGAGGCTGGAATTCAAAACACTAACCAGCTGTGGGAACCCGGGAAGAAGCCTGTCACACTAAATGGTATCCAGATTAGAGCTGTGAGAATTTGGGAAAGCCCGTCTAGCAAGCAAGCTCCTTTAGGAAAAAACAATGGTTCCCAAGTAGCTACACTTAAAGGAAGCAAGGCCTAAATTAGATATAGAAGTAACTAAGCCTGACTGAAACTAAATCTATGTTAGAGGGAAGGAAAATAAGTTCAGCAAGTTGTTTCTTAATGATGATGTGGACTTTCCCTTGGACAAATATCTCTCAAATGCAACCTCGGTGCCATATTCTGCTTTCAGGTGCATGCGTGTGCATGTGTATTTTTTGGCAGAATTCAACCCTAAGAAAAGAGAACAACATGTATCATGTTCTGAAGGGTAGATCCATTATGCTACTGTATGCATAGAGCTGTTCGTGTCTGGCATGCAGGTGCTTGATTTTGAAACTCCAGCTAACTAGACAGAAATTTCTAGGGGGACCACCCACTGTGTAATACATAAGAGAAGGAAAGTGAATGGGATTGATACTGCATCCACCCCACAACTGATTTCATGCTTGGGGCAAAGCAATTAGTCTTGTTCTCTCCTTCCAATCCTGAGATACTATTGTATTTCGACACTTCTCCATTCCTGGAGAACACACCACATGCTGAAAGGTATTTATGGCTGATCCTGCTAAATGCAGTATGCTTGAGGACTGGGGCCGTATCTCTTACTTGATTTACAACATCCTTTAAAACCATTCTTTGGGAAAGGAGGAATGGATGTTGTCTCTCGATTTGCTCAATACCATCACAGTCGCTTGACTCAGATTTGGCAGCACGAGTCACACTGCAGTGAATGCACTGGTTTCAGATGGCTCACAGGGATGTGCCAGCATGAATTTCAGGCCTGGAAAAACTCCGTACTTTATTGTCAATGTAGCAAATTGCCTTGGGTATATCCATCAGTGTCAATACTGGATAAGTGCTGCTCATCAGGGGTTGGCTGTTTGAGGATTTTGTGATGAGGTGGAAGAGGGTCGCTCAAAGGCAGAAATACTTCAGGAAGTGATTTTTTTCTGCGTACTTAGTTAGTGACCCTGAACAGAGCCGCCACACAGATGGTGTCAGGTCCCTCTGAGATTCCAAAGACATGGCCAATGATCTGATTGATGTTACACCTGTTAAGACTCGTGGGAGTAACTAACGATACGTCTCTAATGAAATTCTCATTTGTGATTTCCCCTCTTTCATGACATCTAAGTCCTTTTAACCACTAAACTTTGCTCCTGACTCAGAATAAAATCAAGCCATTCTTTGTGAATACATTAATTGGTCTGATTATGAAACAAAACACATCTTCAAGACAAAAAAGAATTGACACTTTAAACACATTTAAAGACACCATTTGTCTTAGCCTGACTCAGAAATGTCCGTCAATTTTCTTCACACGTATAACAACAAGAAAACAAACTTTTTTGTGGGAGAGGGAGGGACCCACACAAACTTTCTTTCCTCCTCTGAGGGGATTTTGGAAGGGCTGGTAGGAAGGAGACCCTAAAAAGGACTATTTTTGGCCTTATCTCCATACTTTCTATGTATTCAACAATTTCCAAAAAGAATGAAGCTGGTCAATATTTACGGAATGAATTTTGTTTGTCAAAATGACATTTTTAGTGAAAAAATCTTTTTTCTTCAAAAGTTTCTTTTTTTAGATGAAACATGGAATAGAAAATATTTGGCTTATCGGTTTTCCTTCTTTCTTCCCCCCACTCCCTTTTCAGTGGCAAAATGTTAAGAGACCAAAAAGAAGAGAAAGGGGAGAGAGAAGGAGTAAGGAGACTTTTGGAGCATGAATTCCAGATCGTTGCTTTAACTGCTCAGGAAATTCACTACTTAATAACTGATGAAATTAAATAACTGAGTTTGCATGCTTCCCCCTCCTCCCTCCACATCATGACAAAGAAGAAAACCTGCATCCACTGGAGGGGAGAATTCCACCAAGGTCTTTGCTTGGGGTTCCAGCTCCAAACTCCCAGGGAAAGAAAGTGTAGAAGTAATGTAGTTTCAGGCTTTGTTAACTTCTGCTGGCCTGCCCCTCCATGCTGTAGAACAACCTAGTTTTGAGGAGCTCTTGAGTAAGCATCTGGCGACATTGCTTCAAGATCTCCTGAGACCTGAGACTTATGGGACCTGATCAATGGACTCTTCTGGGGCATGCTGGCCCAGTGGGAGAATTCCTGAGGAACTGCAAGTTTCTCAAGAAACCCAGCTTGCAGTCCTTACTCACCCAAAACTCCCAGTGACTCCAATGTGGATTTTGACTACAAAATGATGTGCAGGATTAGGTGGTAAAGGGACTAAGAGGCCCTGAGAACTTAATGTCTGACTTATAAATCCAGACATCAGTTACTGAGCTTGGGACACAGATTAAGCAAGAAGAGAAAACTATTCCTTCTGAATAACTCATTTAAGGTGTGTTTGATTCAAAATGCCCCTGACAAGAAATGCACAGAAGGACTTGAATATTTCAGCCATGCTATGTAGCAATGAGAAAATGCGAAGGCCAAAGCATTTTGCTCCCAAAACACTGATCAGCCAAAAATCAATCAAGATATAACACACCTTTCTAATCACCTTCTCCTGTATTTATAGTTGTGGTATAATAGACGTTCAAGATGTCAGGGAACAAGACTCCACAAAAACCTTGCTTGTCTGGCTTATTCATTTTTGGATGAATTGTCTTTCTGTTCTTCATTACAATTAATCTGCATAATAGCACCTGGATATATTTATGATCTTTCAAATTTGGATTCATATCTAATATTAGTTTAGCCCTCTTAAATCTACTAATATTATTTACAATTTGCAGCACAGTAGCCTCTAGAGGTCCCAGCCAGGACTGGGGTCCCATCATGCTAAGCACTGTACAGACACATAATAGGAGACTGTCTCTGCTTCAAATGCCTGACAATCGAAAGAGAAAAGATAGACAAAGGGTTGCAAGGAAAACACATCAGCAAATAGCCACCCATTTCATGACATCCACAGATACATCCATATGGGCATCTTTCCATATGGTCTGAATTTTAAATAAAATCTATAGGCCAGACCCATCAACTGATATAAACTGGTGTAGCTCCACTGAAGCTGAGGATCTGGCCCGACATTTGGATTTACCCATTTTATCAGTGTCACCAGGCCCACTGCCTCTCTTCTTCTTTATTCTGGGGCTAAATCATTTCCCTCTCTGTGTTAGCCCAACCCACTCTTCTCTATTCTACCAGTTATTCTCTCTCTCTTTCTCTTTCTCAGGTCAGATCCCTGTTTGCTGTTCAGCCCTTTCTCTCTCTTTCCGTTATCACACATTATCTTCTCTGTTTCCACCCTCCTCCCCTTCACACCTCCATCACTCAGGACCAGCTGTCAGTCCCACCTCCCTCTCTCCCTGCTAAGACATACCTCTGCCTATGCTTGCCTGTTTCCTTCCCTTCCTCCATAGGGTTCTGCTCTTCCCTCAAGGGCTCCAACTCTGAGGTGTTTTTTTCTTCCAGCCCTGCCCCCTTGTTTCTGACATACTCTACTGATTTCACCCTCTAGCAATGAGAGGCCTGAAGGGAGGAAATTAGTGCAGAAGTAATGGATTTTCTTTTCAAGTGGCAAGGCGTCTCTTATGTACGTGAAGGATTTTGATTCAAGTCCCAGTTGGGACAGATCCTTCATACTCAGTGATACCACCACAGAGCCTGTTAATATGGCCACCTGTACATAACTACTTCTCTTGATACAACTGCTTCTCCTCTGATATGGCCTTATCACACTACGTGGCCTGCAGGCTACCATCTGACAGTGTGTGTGCATGGATCAGCGAACTGTCACTAAAACATCCTTGCTGAGACAGCTTTAAAAAGGCCAGAGTTCCCATGGAACCATAATCTTAATTTCCAAATATACGAAAGGACCCATCTTTTCCCAGGAGCATATTTATTCCATCCTTGCCCTGAATATTATTTCTATTGCAATGTAGGCCTAAGAGAAAATTGACCTCGTAGCTACATTCTCTAACAAAGAATGATGCCTCCTTCTGAAGATATTTATGTACATAAAAGGAAGGCCTGCCCCTTGTTTAAACAATAAGTGTCTTGGAGTTTTAGCAACTGTTACACAAGTTTTTCTAATTGCATTTCTGCATTTGATAGTTATTTTCTTATTAGTGAATAATTTTCATCTGCTAAACATTTACATCCTATATTAGAAACTTCAAAGACCTCAGAAGTTTTATGACATTCATCTCCATCAGTGCATACCAAGTCACAAGAAAGAAAAATCTAAACAGAAGGCATTCAGAGAAAGCCACCATGGAACACTGAAACACAGCTAGCTTCAAGCAATTATATAATAAAGAGTAAACATTGCTCTCTTCTGCTACCTCATACTAAGAGATACCCATCACTCATTCAAGACAAAGCTAATTCATTCCAGCCCTTTCCCTTCCTTACAGCAACTTTGTCACTTTTGTTATAGCTTAAGGACCAGAATTCTAACCTCAGATCTGTGTACATGGCAGCTGTGATGTGGATATGAACAAGATTTGATGCTAGATGGAACATCTTACAATGGGAAAAAAATCGTGAGTATAGACGTGTGAGCAGCGGTTGCAATTACTACAAAGAACTTGTTCTATTATAAAAACCCATTACTTCATTTTCAGTGGAAGGTGCTATTCAAGGAACAAGCACATACTGGAGCTGGTGAAAAACTGAGGGAGAAAAATTCACAAAATTGAAATTTCAATGACATTTTTAATATTTTTTTTAAAATTGACTGGTTCTAGTACATATGTTAAGAAATCCCACATTATATTGCCATCTAAATCAAATGGGATATCAAAGAACTGGAAATATTCTGTGAACTATTATGAAGGCAGACTCTTTTTTGTCTCCCAGATACTATCTCCAGAGCAAATACCTGGAATCAACAGTCTATTCTCACACAGATCCCTATTGTTTGCCAACACTGTAGGTGCAGTTCTAGAATCCTCTTAGGTGGGGCTAGAAGTTTTCCTCTGGAGTTCCCCTTGTGACTATTAGAAGTGGAATGCATTAGCTAACAAGTCTGCACCTATGTCAGGTAGGCAAAGGGCTACATTTGTTTCCATAGAATAATTCCATTCTTTGGTAACAGTCTCATAAATTTGAGAATGGAGTTTTCTGTGCTGTCCCAAAAAAACCCTTCTTAACCATGCAACCAACAGTTTGGCCATTACACGACCATGCAAATCCTACACCTTTTTACTACCTGTGTCTTTTAAGCTCCTCTGAGAGAAGGGGAATGTTGAACATTCTTTCATTTCCATTTCCAGCTTAGAAATTGGAACTTTTATTCAAATATGATGGCTACGGAATATAAACTAAACAGCATGCTAACAGAGGGCACAGCATGAGCATTATGAGATTATTAGTAGTAATAATTATTTGTATTTCTGTAGCATTTTGCAGCCCCACTCATGGTGCAGGGCCCTGTTGTGCTAGGCTCTGTACAAATGCAGATGGGCTTAGAGCCATACTACAGTAGAGAAGATAACAGAATTTGGGTTTACAGGATTGACTGTTACATCTGAGCTATAAGGCCAGTTTCTGAGCTGATGTGCATTGGCATACAATGATTTAGCCCAGTCGGAAATCTGGCCCATAATCTGTAACGTATGGAGATATGGCTACAGTGGCAAACCTGTCGTACCTGTTGATAGATGTGCAGCTGAGCTGGCGCAGGGAAGAGCTCAATCTCTTACTGGTAGTCACCAGAGTAGTGCAACACTTCCTCCCTGGAGCCAGTGACCACTAGGGACTGAACTGTGGCACCCAGTGTTGCAGTTTCCTTTGTGGTTGCTTCTAGCTATACACCACCCGTTACTCAGGCCAGATTGAAAAGCTACAATCTAACCCTAAATTAATAGGTAAAGCAATATTGCATTTAAATTCTGTTCCAGCTTTTGCAAATCCTTTTATGCAACTCCTGTATGTAAGCACAGTAGTCGAGCTGCAGTAACTTGGCATGTGGAATTCCCACTGAAGTCAACAAGAGATCTGCAAGCAGAAGAATTGTGGGACTGAGTGTCTGTTTTGTAGCAGTTCTTCAACAGCCACATCCTTCAACCCTACCTCATCCAAATACTCCTCCATCCACAGAGTCCCATTCAATCAGTGGGACTATATGAGTGAGTAAAAGTTGAAGGATTGGGCCCTTACTTCTGTACAGTATTTATCTGATTAAAAAGATCAATAAAATATGTGAAGTTAAAAAAATTAAAATATAGCAACAGGATTACTGCAGCATGGATACACTATTTCTGAATGCATGCATGTGCATGTACACACACACATTCCTAATTGTGCATTTTTACCAAGTTTGTGCTAACAAATCGGTGAGACCGCTAAGATGAAGATTTTAAAATCAGTGTTTTAAGACAGCTCATGTTGAAAAAATTATCCTACGGATCAAATGTCCTTTTCAGTTTGCAATTAACACAATGATAGGAGGAGGAGGAAATGTAAGTGCCAAGGGATGGGAAATGGGAGGCCTAATTTCTTTTCCAAGATTAACTCTTGGGGCTGAAATAAAATTCAACCTGTTGGCTAAAATTTGGCTCTTTTCCTACTAAAACACCTCCCTAATCAGTTCAGCATGTTAGATGTATATCAGACTGGACCATACCTCTAGGGGGGGAAATAGAATTGTCTATTTTTATTATGTGAAATACTATGTTGCATATATTTCACCATTTTTCTTCTCATAGAGCTTGTAGTTTGTAAAAAGAAATAAAGCTAAAAGAATATCAAAACCTGATAAACTTCAAATGTCTAAATAATTTTCTAATGAGCAACTAAAGCAAACAGTGCGATGTATGATGTTAGGTCACCTAAGTCAAAAACAACAGAAAGCTTTGACACTTCTAGACACATTAGTAATTCAGATCTATCAGACATTACAGGTCACATTGTGACTTAGACCTTGCACACATGAAAGAAGTAAGGCGCTGATTCCATTTTCAGCAGGCTTAACTTCAGGCATGTGCTTAAGTCCCACTGACTTTAAAAAGGGCTTCAGAACATAGAGTCAGAAATGTAGGGCTGGAAGGGACCCTGAGAGACAGGACCAAGTAAATCTAGACCATTCCTGAAAAGTGGTTGTCCAACCTGTTCTTACAAACCTCCAATGATGAGGATTCCACAACCTCTCTGGGAAGCCTAGTCCAGAGTTTAACTATCATTCTATTTTTTCCTAATTCTAATCTAAATCTTTCTTGCTGTAGATTAAGCCCATTACATCTTGTCCTATCTCCGGTGGACATGGAGAACAATTGATCGCCTCCCTCTTTATAACGGCCCTTCACATATTTGAAGGCTGTCATCAGGTCATCAGGTTCCTCTTCACTCTTCTTTTCTGAAGACTAAAGAAGCCCAGGTGTTTTAACCTTTCCCCATCGGTCAGGTTTTCTAAACTTTTGATCTTTTTTGTTGTTTAAATTACTTAAATCCTGCTTAAATGGTTTGCTGAAGTGGATTCTAAAAGGAAGTAAGAACCCCATGTATGCTCTTATGTTGGCTATCCAGACCTAGTGGGTGGATGAATAGGATTAATGGGTTTCCATGGGGGCACGCTCCCTCTCTGGGGAAGGTGGGTGAGGGGTAGAAGCGTCACTATCTCCACCCCTAATCACTGGCCTGTGTAGCTAAGCCAGCCCAAGGAATATCACAATGTACTCATGGCATATACCAGCACTATCTTACTATCTGCCGGCTACCAGAGCACATGGAAAGCAAGGAGAGAAATGTGTCTCAGCCACATGTCTCTCAGTCACTTTGGCTTCCAGCACCAACCTGGGCTGGCACAGTTTGCATACCATCTCTTGCTTGGGATGTGCCAGTAGTCACCATCGAGCCCCCCCTGTGAAGAGAAATAAACAACAGTTTTACACACACTTGGTCACGTGGCCCATGTAACGTTATCCAACACTATGTAATTAACAAGAGTGACTTTTCTAAAGCCCAGACTTATTTCTTCCAAAGTAATCCCAACGGGCATCATTTCTACTTCCACACTGTCTTGTTTTGAATGTTCTTTTGCCTTGGTTTTCAGGCCCTCTTGCAATTTATACCACCTACTCAGCAATTTTCAAAGCAGTCTGTATAGACTGACCACAGCAATATAGCAACTTAATGCTCACTCCAATCATTCTCAACAATCTATGGGTTAGATTACATACTCGGTGCCAGAAGAAATGATCTATCTCAGATTTAAATCATTAAGAATGACCCTCTGGAGACAATAATCTCTCCTAAATTTGAGAGCTACAGACAACTGTCAGAATGTTGTCTGGCTCTGGAACGTTTCCTCATAACAAGCCCGGTTTGTGCAATCAATGAGGCTGACAAATTCTTTGATATGCTCTCAGGGCCTGATACAAGGCACACTGAAGTCTGTGGAAACACTCCGTTGACTAGACCTGGGTGGGAAACAGCTTCCCCATCTCCTGAGGATTTTCAAGGAAAAGAAAATGGATCAGGTCAATTGAAACATTTCATTTAGGATTTTCACCATTTTTATTTTTTTACTTTTTTAATATATTTTTTACTATAAATCAAGTTAGATTTCGAAACAAAAAGGTTATTTTGAACTGAAAAAACAGGCATTTCTGTTTTGAAAATGTCAAAACAGGGGCATTTTGACAATTTCAAAACTTTTTTTTTTCCAAAAATTTTTTGTAAGAGGAAATATACTGAAACTGATCCTTTCCCATGAAAAATTTTGGTTTCAATCAATCACGTTTTTTCCAATGAAAAAACATTTAGCTGAAAAATGCTTACCAGCAGTACCATTGACTTCTTTGCGTTCTGGATCAGACCCTACAGTGTGCAATCCACTAGCTAGTTTCTTTTTCTTTTTTTTTTTTTGCCTGTACACTTTCAAAACACATTAGATAGAGACAATCTCCTTTTTTTATAATCATCCCAGTTTAAATTCATACCAGTAAGGAGAGGTTTTCCCTGGTGAAGCATGCTTGTGACAAACCATTTAGCATCAATAATTTTTAAATAATGGAATAATTCCACACAACTGAAAGTACAATGTGCTGCAAACTTTATGGGAACACTAAAACCAACACAAATTATTTATTTTCAAAAATATTACTCACTTTTTTGCAAAACAATGACTGTCTTGAACTTTTTGTACTACTGGAGTACTGAGAGCTCCCCACCTAGCTTGGGCTCCCATTGTGCTAGGCACTGTACATATTATTAAGGCAGATGTCAACAGATGGTGCTGTTACTCATAGTCTTACCAGTTCTTAGCCTGCAAGCATGGTTCATTCTTTGAAGCCATGCTGAATTAGTGCTAGTTTTGTGATGCAATTTTTGGGGGGTGGGGTGGGGTGGAGGGGGGGAGACGGAGCTATTGCAAGTGGTAAGGGAGTTTGCTCAGCCTTAATCTAAGTTGAGTCAATTCTTGGGTCAGAGTTGCTTCCTGGGAACTGGTGTTTTAGCCAAGATTCCTGAAAGTGGGGATAGCCTGCATGATGAAATGTTATCATCTCTGATCACGGGCTGGTGTATATTGTGCAATAACACAAACAAGGTGTATCAGGAATATACCCATTGATTTCTCCTCCAACTGGAAACTGACTTGCAAAACCACAGTCTCTGCTCCCACTCAACGAGGTCCCTGCCCCAAATTCACCATCGAAGTACAAAGCAGAGAAGTATTAGAGCAGGTTTACACTTAAAGCATACTGGTATAGCTATGTCATTCAGGGTTGTGATTTTTTTTTAATCGATGTAGCTATACCAGTATAAGCCCTAATGCAGATGCATTTATAGTGTTTTTGCCAGTAGAGCTTATGTCTCTCAGTTGGGAATTCATCCCAACTATTCCAGCAGAAGCACTTTTATGCCGGAATAAACTGCATCTACACTAGAATGGTTTGCTGGTATAGTTATATTGGTATAACGATGCCAGCAACATTTTTCTAGTGAAGACAAGACTTTATTCTTCCCACTGTTTTACAGACGGGGTGTGGTGTTCATTAGTCATTCAGTGCATATGGTGTTTACAAGAGCTCTCCTGTATTCAGTGCCGGGTTCCAGTTCACAGTGCACAACCACAGCACCCACTCAGACTCTCCGTCTGGGAAGTTCAGGACTTAAAGGCACAGCCCCTCATACCACGTGGGAACTAAGGCACAGAAAGACCAAGTGATTTGTTCAAGAACACCCGAGCAAACAAGTGGAAGAGCTGGGAACTGAACTGGACAAAATATCCTGGACAAAGTTCTGCCCCCTGTTCTGCCTGCCTGCTACAAGTTTTATGGCAGTCTGGGATGCGTAGGCTGCACCTGTAAGAATACGACCCACGGTCCTGAGTAATTCTTTTAAGAACAGTAGTTTTCCAGAAAAAAAAACCCATCATTATGACTATTAGTAATATACAGCAGAGAAGGGAATCCCCGGGTGTTGGTTATTCTTTCTGCACAAACTATGCACACATTGAGACATTCTTTCAAAGAAATCAAGCTAAGAGTGGTTTCTTATTTCACAGTATAATGCTGAATATCCAGAAACTGATAATAAACCTAAGCAGTACACGTCAATGGCTCCCCAATGAGAACTTTCTGACTGACATTTTTCATCCATAACAGAATTCGCATGACTCTCCAAGGGACATGTGAATTGTCTCACCTATAGAAAAAAGAGCAAATTTCTGTGCATGATGGAAAGAGAAAACAGAGCCGGAGACTTCAGCTGAGTATTTCACAGAACGCCACTTTCAAGGAAGCCCTTTAAGAGCACAGACGCTGTGCCCTGATGACATCACCATCTGCTATGAAATGTGCCCTGGGAAGAACACGTCTTCTGTACAGTAATTCTCTTTCTCTCGCTCGCTCGCTTTAAACCTTGACAATGAGCACAGTAAATTAAGCTTCCTATTTTTCATACTAAATTCAAAATAAGCAGAAGAGCTTAGCCAGTGATCTGGCTCAAAATCTCCTTCTTGCATTTTTGGCTTTCTGTGAGTCACCAAGAGACTTAGGCTAGAGGTCTGATCGCTTGTTCTTAGACAGATCCTCAGTCCAGTTTTGCATGCACTCACTCAAGCCTCCACTTCAAACCTCTTGCTGAATGCGCCATGTTCTTTGTCAGCAGTCACCTTTGTTATAGCTATCGTCTCAGGTCTCACCAAGAGCCAACTTAGCCGCCTTCCTGTTATGGAGCCATTCTTACAACTCTTTCTAGACAAAGCTGAGGGCTCCAGATTTTCCTGCCACTCCAACCTCAGTTCACCTTTCAAATGACTCAGGGGATTTCATTGCCTTCTTCTGACCAATGCCTCACCATTGCAAGGATGTGCATTGGTGCACTTGTCTCTCAAATAGCTTCACCTGGGTTTGAAGGGCAATTTCTGAAGACTGCTGAAAACAAATTTTCAGAGCGTCATCAGGGGCTTTCTCAAGGTGCACAGTGCTGTTGGGGCAGAGAGAAACCGAAGGACATCTGCTGAGTGAATTAGTTTGATCTTCAAAATGCTCCTTCATCAAGCACTACAAAGTGTATGTTCATTGAAAAATGGACACTGTGGTCAGCCTGGCAAGACGCTACTTCGCAATGCTCTGATTTTGCTCTGTCATCAAACTTATCTGTGTTGTTACTCTGAATTCCCAATCGTGCCTGCGGACTGCTGAATTGGGTTCTGTGCAAGAAGAACATTGTTTTGTTATTTGCCTGTATATTGGTCTCAGACACATCCACCAGCATGAAAAATAACCGGTGCTAATGCTAGTTGGTCTTTATCCATTTTAGCATTTTCTTATTACATTTGGGACTTCTTAGCTTGATTCGCCTCTGAAATCTCTGCACTTTATAATGAAATATTTCAGCAAGCTGGAGTAACAGTGTATGTTGTTCTAATGGGGCCAGAACTTCCGAGTAGCTCCCATGCCTAAGTTAGTGGGGAATGTATAAAAGAATTATTTCATGTATATACCTGCTTTTGATCACAAAGACAAATGGGAATATTTTAACTGATTCCAGTGAGAGTTGAAGCCCAAGGGAAGAACATAGTATGTACCTCAACGTTAGTTTCACATATTCTGATTTTAAAAAAAGTAACTGATAGTTTCCACAGACAAGTAAACTAGATGACTTTATTGCTAGTCATAGCAATAATTAGAGCTGTTTTAAATTATTCAAACAAAAACATTTGTTGTTGAAAAATGCCCCTTTTATAAAATCAGAAATATTTCAGAAACATTTTCGAGGAGGAGGTTGGATTTTTTTTCTTTTTACTTTTTTTTTTTTTAATGAAACTGGAAAACAAAACAGTTTTTTTCAGAGGGTTTGCAGTTTTATTCTTTTTTCTCCCCTTTTGCTGTGTCAACATGGAAAAAGCAAGAAAGAAAGAGTGCAGGAGGGGAGGCAGGGGAAGGGAAACAAAAACAAAAAACCAAAACAAAGTTTCACAAAACACTGTGACATAAAGGCAGCCCTTTCTTCAAAGAGCTAACAGTCTAAGTGCGATTGATGTGTAGTAATAAGTAATGTGGAATTGATATTCACTGATAACACAACATTCTGAAAAATACAATGGGACTGGAAGAATTCGCATGACTCTCCAAGGGACATGTGAATTGTCTCACCTATAGAAAAAAGAGCAAATTTCTGTGCATGATGGAAAGAGAAAACAGAGCCGGAGACTTCAGCTGAGTATTTCACAGAACGCCACTTTCAAGGAAGCCCTTTAAGAGCACAAACGCTGTGCCCTGATGACATCACCATCTGCTAATATGCTATTGACTGGAAGGTTTCACATTGAACTGTGCTAACTATGTATCGCAAATGATCAATGTAAAGCAAAAATATGTGTTTGGAGTTTCATAAATCATAAAATACAGTGTTCTCCACTGTAGGGATAATGGAGTGTTTTATTTTCACAGCTCTTTGCTCAGACATACCACTTACATTCCAGGAGAAGAAATAATGTTATGGATTTTGAAATCAGAGATACCAGTATCGATGACATTTTTTAAACCTAAGCTCACTTTTTTTTCATGAATACAGAATAGCATCAATTCCTTGTGATTAATGGATGAGGTGATAATTAACTAAAGAAAGAATTCTATTTCTAAGAGCAAAGTCTAAGTCTGTGGTCTTACACAATAGCATTTCCCTGCCTTTTTGAAGGTAGGAAAACTGGGGCACTGACCTCTGCAGATTGCGGATCCCTGCAGAGGATGACATGAAATGGGCTCCACAATTATTTTCAGTCCCAGGGGACTGACATCAAGAGGACTTCCCAGATAGGAGCCCTATTCCCCTCTGTTTCTGAAAAATTCATGTTTTGACTTGAAATGAGCTGCTGGAACATCAGCATGGCTGGAGAGATGAGCAGAAAACAAGCACTCCACGGATACCTTTAATATGAATGGTGCAAAATCTTGTTCCCCTCATAACAGTCATGTGAAAATTTTGAGGGTGTAACCCGTCACCACTTTTCGCAACAAACGTAGACTCAAAGCATAAGGGATCCATTATAACATAGGTAATTTTAAAGGGATGCTCTTCATCTTAAATCTAAAACCAGACAGGTGACTCATGTAAATTATAATCTTAAAATTTCCAGGTCTGCTTTCTTTTCAATGCCATTATTACCACAACTTACCAGAAACAAATGAGTGTAGGTACACTCTTGCACCATTGAAGCCTTCGGGAACTTAGCCAGTGGGCCCAGGTTTCCACGCTATTTCCATATCATAATGAATACCCAGTTGTGTGATCAGGAGACAATTCTCATCAAACATTAGTTTCACAATTTCTATCCTAGACATTTAATATGATACATACCACCCACTGCCATCACCGTTTCCAAGCCTGTTTTCAATTAGCCTGAGCCCTGAGACAGAAATAATAAAGCGGTTCGGGCCAAATCTTGCAGCCCTGACTCTCACACCATTCAATAGGAGTTGCGACTTCAGGATCTGCCCCTAAATTACTGTATTGTAAATTGCTCAGGAGCTACATGAGTTTTCCCAGGCTTTAGCTACCCTGCAAGTATCTCCACTGGGAAAAGGGAGGAGAACAGATGCAGCTGTGAGGTGTCTGCCCATGTCTGACCCTGGGTCAACAGTGGGCTGTTCAGTTACCAACAATGACCCATGGGCTTCTGGAATCCCACTTTACCTCCTGTAGGATTTTCACAGCTCCACATTTTACCAGTGGAATATTTCATCCCTGCACCACCAAGCGTAGCTTGAGAACAATACCCAAATGTGATTTCAATTAGGTCAATAACAAATTCATGAAGGTTCAGCCCTCGCCATCTGTCCAGAGGGAATGAGATTCTGTGTTTTGTTTTCTTTCTCTTTCTTTCTTTCTTATGAATCCTCTGATTGACAAAAGCAGCTCTCTAAATAAGAGAGATGAAATGGACTGTATGGCAAACAACAAAAGAGTAAATTAATAGTGGAACTACCTTAATTCCCAGCGCCTTGCAGCGTTACATAAATTTATGACATAACATGTACATAATTTTACATGATTCAACCACATTTAAACAAGGACCTAGATGAGAGCACTGAAAGCATATGAATAGACTAGTAAGTTTTCAGAGGAACTATGTTTGTGGGAAGTAATAATTTTACAAAAATACTTTCATTTCAGAAGTTTAGATGCATTTAGCATTAAAAGCAAAACTGCCACTGGACCAAACAGTAGAGTTGAGTCTGTAGATCTAATCCAACATAACAGAAGCAGAAGAATCAGGATTTTTGCAGTTCACTGGTTATACATTTGATGTCACAGAAATTTTTGCCTATTCTACACATGCATATGGTCAACCACAGCAATAAAAGGGGACGTAGCTTGTCAGATATGCTGTCCTGGGGTGCCCTTCTAAATAGCAGTGCACAGGGCAATTATTGGATGGTAGTGAAGGACAATAAAAGCCTGAGCCTTCAAATACTTTCACATGTGAACAACTTCAATGTTACTGCTCACCTGAATATACTTGGATGGTTTGCAAGTCTGGGCCGTTAGTTGGGAGAGTTCATACATAGCCCTTATCTCTCTTCAGTGGAAGCAAATTGTACCACAAGCCCCACTTGGCAAAAAGCGGAAGCATGTGCTTAAATCTGCTCCTGTTCAGTGATGCATTTAAGTAAGTGCTTAGCTTCAGCATGAGTTAATGACTTACTGAAGTCAATGGGTCTTAACATGTCAGAAGCTAAGCATGTGCTTCAGCGAATTGCTGAGGTGGGGCCATCGTGGAGACAACGTGAAAACCAGATGAGAAAGAAGAAGCAATAGGGAGAGAAAGTGCATCCACAGGTCTAATTTTAGAGACTCACTGCTACTGGTTTTTAGTCCCTTGAGCCAATTTAATAGTAAGGGCCAGATTCTACCATCATGGCCGTGTTGAGTATCTGCTTCCCATTGGAGAAAATGGAACTGCTCATGAAGTAAGATGCTATGGCTGTAAATCCAGGTGGTAGAATCTGGTCCTTACCATTCTCTGGTGTCCCATCATCTTACTAAAATGCGAATAGACACGTATTCATGCCATAGATACTCCATACTGGACAAACATAGTTTTGTCTCGGTCACTGGACGCAAACCCAATCTTTGCAAATGTGGTGATGGATTATTTCACGTTTCTCTGATTATGAAGGTCAGGAGCATTTTCTAATATATTCATATTCAAATACATCAATTAAAGCACAATCTGTTTCATGTCTCTTCTTTGCTTGACATCTGGAACTCCCAATGCAATCTCAATGATGTGTGATGTCTAATCTTTACAAACGGATGCCACTATTGAAAGACTGGGAACACATCACCAGGCAAAATGGCTCTCATAAATAATCCACCATCTTCAGGAAATGTCATTGTAAAGGCATGCTCACCTTTGACCTTTCATCCCCTATAATGAAGGCTGGGCAAGAATGCAAATTAAGACAAAGTCACAAGGCGGGCTGAAAAAAAAATCAATTCTACTGCTTACAAGTAATTAGGACAGACAGCAAGAGACAAATTATATTTATAATTAAGTGATTAACCGCAAGTGAGAGTTAAACCAGTCATTACAAACAGAAGTGACAGAAAACATAAGTGATTTAAGAAATGCAGGATGGGATATGAAAATTACGCTCCACCCTGGCCTAGCTCTGCTTCCATCTGGCTTCAGGGGGTCACAGGTAGGTCAAAGCAGAGCACTTCTGAAAATCCCGCCCATTCATCCCAGGTCTAGAGACAGAGGAGGATGGTCCCACAGAGGCATCTAGGATGTTGTCACAGAGACACCACTGATCCTATTGGCTGTGAGTGAATGGGAGACCCTCATTTTACAGATTTTTTGAGGGAGGTGTTACTCCACTCTCCCTCCATCTGTAGATTACTACACAAGTAGGGCAAAGGTCAATTAGTCTTTATGCAGAGACCCGTATACCAGAGAAACCTAAAGACGTTCCAGAAATAATACCTCAGGGTTCTCCCCCATAAGGTTTTCTAGAGTAAGGATATTCTCCTGCTTTGGTTTTTAAATACCAGGTTTTGAACAAGAATATCAAAATAATCATTTAAAACAGAGAAAAAAATTCTTCTGGAGGGACAAATCTTTGAAATCAGTGGAAGTTTTGTCACTGACTTTAGAGGGACCAGGATTTAGACCCTGGGTTGTGTCACTAGAAACCTTAAAATGTGAATGTTTCAGGATATTTCAGATTCTGACTCATGGCTACTTCCTCTATTTGATGTTTCCTGTCACTCAGTGGTTTTGCCATTGGTGTACACCTTTTGCAACGCAACAAATTACACATTTCCATAAAGTCAAGCAAAGTACTTCAGCCATAAAACACACCCTCATTTACATCATGCTGAGGAATGAGTCATTCTGCTGGATTTCCTGACCAATAATAATTTCCTTGCACAAAACAGCAAATAGAATTTGACGCGATACATGTTGGAAGGAGCAAAAGAGAAGAGTTTAACGGAAAGGAAAAATGGGATATGTTCCCTTAAATGGTGCAAGAACAAAGAGAAGTGTCATTTCTGATGCACTGTGGGATGATGTTAATAGTATATCCTTCCAAAATGATGGGTCAAGGTGCCTTTGACTGAACTCTCTAATACCGAGGGATGAAGTCAATGGGGCTATCATGGGCACAGCCGGGTTTTCTGTGGATTGGTTAGCAGGATCAGGGTCTATGTTTAGCTAAGGACTTGTTACTGAGGCTGTTTAGTTAAACCTTAACCAAAAAATACTAAACGCACTGATTGCAAAGTTGGTCCAAATCATCTCCTGAGAGCTGGGATTTCTGGTGAGCCTCTGCTACTTCCTACTTCTCATCTGGCCAGAAATACTCCCAATGAACAACCTTTCCCTCACAACATTTGATACTTCTTCTAGTTCCAGCAGGAAACAGAAAGCAGAGAAGTGCATGAAGACAGAACGAGAAATTCCACATTCCAAGTTCCAAATTCACCAAGTTTTGGTTTGATTTAGTTTCAAGGTCTTTTTCACCATGCAAACCAATTTTATGTTCAGTAACCCTGATCTTACAGTAGGTGAAGAAGATGAGAATCAAGTTATCTGAACATCTACAAAATGTGCACATGTAGAGAAAGATTTTCCAGACAGCTCATGGCTAGATTTTCAGAAGCGCTTAGCTCCCATTTGGACATCTAAATAGAGGCCAGATTTTCAAAAGCACTTGGCCCTCCAAAGCTCCCAAGGTTGCACATATGATCAGATTTTCAGAAAGAGTTTTCTGCCCAACATGCCAGACTCTTCTAAAAATCAGGACACTTATTCTGGTGTCTACATGGGGAGCTGAAAATCTGTCCTCGAAAATCTGGCTCCAGGAGGGCAACTTTTATAGGGGAGACTCACCACTTTTTATATAACACCTCAATGCATAACACTATCAGGATCTGGCAAACATAGCATACACGCTTCAGCTATGTAGGAATGCAGGACTGTCAGTTTCAATCAAGACTTAAATGAAGCCAAGACTTTCAGTGAAGGTAAACCTTGAGTGCTTAATATTTAATAAAAACATCCTGTTCCCATAAACTGATTCTTTTTTAACAAAGTATAGCTCTGCCTTTAGAATAGTGAGATTAAAAGGAAGAGGCCTTTAAACTTTAGGAAAATAAAGCAGTAAATGATTACATTCAAGGCCAGATCCTCAGTGGGGGGAAATCAGCAGAGCTTTCACAGAACGAGGTTGATTCACCCCAGCCTAGCATCTGGCCTGAAGTGTTTAAAACTGATTTACATACGTGCACTTGTGGTAATGTGTGGTTTGAGAGTATTGAACATCTGCTTTAAGCTGTCTGCAGGTTCCAATTAAAGATTTTTTTCCATTATAAATTTGTCTTCCCCTTTTTTCATTTCTTCCAAAAACCTGTTTTCTTTTATTGTGCTTCAGTCATTTTTTTGCTCTTGGAGGTTTTGGGAACAGCAGCAGTGGAAACTGAAGCTATCTGATTAAACTGGGGTCAGGCTCTGTGTAGCCAGCTGCAATCCACACTTCCCCACCCTGCCCTACCACTAACCTGAACTTTGATCTGAAGGGACCACCCCCACCCCTCTCTCCTGTGATAGCTTGGTCCAGATTTCTGCTAAGCAAACACAGCCAATTAGCTAAAATGCCAAAATAGCTTTGTGTGAAAATATATACACATGCTGTCAAGTTTCTGTAACTTGTACAGTTGGATATTAACCAAGACCACCAAATGCATTTGGCAATCTGGAATCCATGGACAAATCAAGTCACTTGACATTTCTTCTTGGTCCTGATGAGCACTTTACAGCTTAAACTACAGCCAAAGTTTCCAAAAAGTAGATGCCCAATGAGGCATTGCTGCCCAGCGACAAGAGCACTGGACTGAGACTCAGAAGACCTGGATCCTAGTCCTGGTTTGGCCACTGGGCTGCTGGGTGACCTTGGCCAAGTCATTCACCACTCTGTGCCTCAGTGTTCCCCACTGTAAAATGGGGGTAATGATACTGACTCTTCATCACAAAGCACGTAGCGATCTACTGAGGTAAAATGCTGTCTGGGAGCTAGGAATTAGTACTGTCAGACTCCTAAATCCAGACTGAGTAATCTAAACCAGTGCCCCAATTTCAAAAGTGCTGAGCACCCAGAATTGACAAATGACTTGGTGCTGTTGGGTGCTCAGCACTTTTGAAAATCAGGCCATCACTTTGGGGGCCTCACTATGGATTTAGGAGTGGGATTTTGAAAAGCACATGCATGATTTAGACACACAATTCCCACTGACTTTCACTGAGACTTGTGATTTTAAGGCACTTATGAAAATCCCACCCTAAAGGCCCATTGTTAGGCTCCTGCTTTTGAAAATCTTGGCCTATGTTTTTGAGAGTATATTTATTACATTACCCTAACCCCCCAATCAAGCTCAGAGTCTCATTGTGCTAGGCGTTGTACATACACACAGTAAGAGACGGTCTCTACTCTGAAGACCTTGCTATCTGAATGGACAAGCCAGACAAAGGAAGGGCTATTATCCACACTTCACGGGTGGGGAGCTGAGACACAGCAAGGTATCTTGTCCAAGTTCCCCAGGAACACTGCAGCAGATTCAGGAATTGATCCATTAGTCCAGTGACTTACCCACAAAAGCACCCTTCCTCTCTATGAATAGGGCCTCCAGTTACCGTGCTGGGTGGGGATTTACACAGGCCACTTTCCGGGTTGTCACTGGGAATCCATACACTTCTCCCCCACCGGGGGTGGGGGGACACACACAATGTAACCCTTTCCTTTTTGGTTGCTACTCTGTTCTTCCCTGAAGTGGTGGAAGTTAGTCGGCCCTCCTGCCCCCATCTCGAAGCACTGCCACAGCAATGGGAAGCAAGGCGAGAAAAGCTCACATTTGAAAAGCCCTTAAGCCATTTTCATGGCTCCAGGGGTGGCCACCAGATTTTTTGACATGTGGACTGCTCACTAATTACAAGTGAAGGTTGTGGGCTGCAACTGTTAAATGACTGTTGTGAACAACCACTAACAGCTCAGGACATGTCGACACTGGAATAAAAGACCCACAGCACGGCCACAGGCCAGCTGGCTCGGGTGCGGGGCTTGAGCTCACAGGGCTAAAAATCACTGTGTAGACATTCAGGCGAAGGCTGGAGCCTGGGCTCTGGGACCCTCTCCCCTCACAGGATCCCAGAGCTCGGGCTCCAGCCTGCACCCAAACAACTACACAGCACTTTTACAGCCGGAGTCAGCTGAGCTGGGCCAGCAGTGGGTGTTGAATTGCTGCGTATACCCTTTGGGAACCGTATAAAGCCAGGCAGGAAGGGCTGGCGTATGATAAAGATTCAGTAGAAAGCTGAGGTGGGAGGATACTGCTTGCACCAAACTTCACCACAGCAGCTAATTAATAGTGAAATGGGAGAGGCGGGGAGAGAGAGAGAAAGAGAAAGACGCTGAACGAATACACTGAATTTTAGAGATAATAAGGCAACGTGGCCCAGTTGGGTGGAGCATTGAGCCATGGAACAGGATTTCTACCCCTGGCTCTGGCACCGGCTAGCAACCTTGGTTTGCATCCCACCCTTTGCCTGCTTTAGGCTGTCGGCACTTTGGAGCAGGGTCTGTCTCTCACAATGTGTCTGGTACGAAAGAGCCTCTAGAAAGGACTGTCATTACAAGGATTTTGAAGCCCACAGGTGCAGAGATGAGGCTGGTCCTTCCCCAGCAACTGAGAAAAGAAAAAGACATCTGGAAGCATTTCAAGCCTCTGGATCACAGCCCATTGGGCTGGATGGGAATCTGTCCATTTACTTCAATGAGTGTTTTGTCCCTGTTGGATCTGATGCTTCAATCAGCAGGCGGGGCTCCTTGCCTGAAACTAGCAGGAGGATCTATTTGGGGTGGGATGGATTTTAATTTTTGGTTAATGAAACTATCAGTACATCAAGGCATCTAGGAGGCCTTTTATTTAATTAGAGTCTGCTTTCCAATGTACCAAACATACCCCCTGATGTTGCTAGCCTAGAAAGGCTTTGGTTAACATACCCGAGGGAGCATTTGCCAGAATCAAAACCCCTATGACTTGGAAATTACTGAGCTCCGACTGCTTCGAGTCCTTTGATGTCAACATTTTTGTTCCTGTTGCAATTACTTCTTATTAAAAGGCATAGTCAGGAGAACCGGACTCCAGGAGTGTCTCCTAACAGATAACAGCAAGGTGCTGTTCTCCAAACTAAGCTGCAAGAATTGTTATAGAACAAAACAGAAATCCCTTTGACTGTTAAAATCCATGTTATCTATAGTATTATCATGCATGTGGCTATTGCTACAGCAGCTTGATATTTTTCAACTGCAAAATTTTTCCCTTTGAAAAGTGGTTTCTTTTAACTTGACCTTTTGCCACAGAAAAGTGTCAATTTCAACTAAATTTTTCTAGTTTGGAAGACTCAAAACAAAAAATGTAAATTTCAAACGTACCATTTAAAACTAAATAATTTTTTTTCTTTTAATTTTGAAAGGTCAGTTCAAGGCAAATATTTTATTTAGACCAAAAATGTCTAAAGGTCTGGTTTGACATTTCCAGCTCAGAATTTTTCCTTTGCTGAATATTTTTGATATTTTAATTTTTTGTTCCAATGTGGAATGGAAAATAATTTAGAAGTGTCAATGTTTCCCATGACAGGAAAATTCTGCTTTTCAGATAACGCTGGCCATCGCTTTACTATTAACTTGTACTGTAACTGCCTGCTGTATGTAAGGGGTGCAATGTTGATGTGCCAAGCAATGGAACAAATCTCAGACATTGCTTCTCTGCTGCCTCCTTACTCCTGAGCAAAGGGGGGACACCCAAGTCAATTACGCCATGTCTGAATCCAGCTGCGCTGGCCATCATGGCACCACTTCACTGGGAAAGGAAAGGCAAAATCAAAGCTCTGTCCAGTCCCTGCCTGCCTGCACGGAAAAGTGTTGAGAACTTGAACTGGGCAAAGCAGTTCAACCAACACTTTTTCTTTTTTGGCAAAAAAAATTCAGATTCAAATCCACCAAAACTTTTGTGAATTCATGTTTATCTTGCAGAATAGTTTTAGTAAAAGAAAATCTATACTTTTCGGTTCTACATCGTCAAAATGAAATGTTTTAACTGTAAGTCAAAACAACTTTTCATTTTGACATTGATTTTATTTGAAAAACAAAAAAAGTGTAAAAGGCTTACAGCTAAATTTCTTGTTTTGGAAAGAACAAAATGTTTAATTCAGCCGAGAAGCATTTTTTAAAATCTTTTTAATTCATCAAAAATTTTGAAAAGTTTTGGGTTTGGGTCAATGCAACATGGTGTTTTTCCAAAAGTGCCACTAAACCAAAAAATCCATTATTCACACAGCTCTACTGATCACGCAGTAACCACTCAGTATCTACAGCTGAAATAAGGGAGAATTATGTCCCCCATTATGTCCCTGCAGTTTGACTTTCTTATATCCTTTTTATGGATTAATTTTAATTTGTTTAGGATGAACAAAAAAAAATCAATAATTTAGGACATGTTGAGGAAAGACTGAAACTTCAGCAGAATAAGGAAAATAGCTTTCCTGGATAATAGAAATGAAACTAGTGTGCTTCTCAATTTTCTTGGTCCCCAGCCAAAGAACCTGAATAAATCTCAAAGTGTTAAAAAGAATCCTGCATGGAATTATTGTTCTTTAAAAACCACTCTAATGATGGTTATCATTTCATTCAGCTTCCATTAATACACTTGTGAAATGTACAGTGGCATTTGTTTGCATGCACAGATGAGGTAATTGCAAGCCTACCAATCTGATCTTCGTGTACAATGGTTTGCCTAGATAATTAGCTCTGGTTTCCTCAGTATTTCTTACTTTATTATACTTACACACCGAATCCCAAGAATACTGCAAACACTGAGACAAAACCACTAGATTATCCAAAGCACATAACTGCATTTTTAAAGGTTGACTGCTTGCACATGTGATCCTTTGTACATGACTAAATGACCTGGCTAAATGACACGGCTAAATGACTTTTTGTTTCAGTTTTTAAAAAGTTTAGTCGCAATTGGACAACCAACATAGTGAATGCCTATGAAAATGAGGTAGGATCAGAGACTAAAATAGGAAAGACCAAGTTAAAAATTACTCAGACAAGTTAGATGTCTTCAAGTGACCAGGGCCTGATGAAATACACCCTAGAATACTCAAGCAGCAGAGTGAGGAGATATCTGAGCCATTAGCGATTATCTTTGAAAAGTCGTGAAAGACGGGAGAGATGCCAGAAGAAAGGGCAAAAGTGTCAATCTACAAAAAGGGGAATAGGGACAACCCAGAGAATTACAGACCAGTCAGCTTAACTTCAGGACCCAGAAAGATAATGGAGCAAATAATCAAGCAATCAATTTGCAAACACCTATACTTAATAAAGTGATAAGTAACAGTCAGCATGGATTTGTCAAGAACAAATCGTGCCACACCAACCTAATAGCTTTTTTTGACAGGGTAACAAGCCTTGTGGATGGGGGGAGGGAGGGAGCAGGTGGTAGATGTGGTATATCTTGACTTTAATAAGGCTTTTAAGACTGTCTCACATGACCTTCTCATAAACAAACTAGGGAAATGTAACCTACATGGAGCTACTAGAAGGTGGGTGCTTAACTGGTTGGAAAACCATTCCCAGGGAGTAGTTACCAGTGGTGCACAGTCCTGCTGGAAGGGCATATCAAGTGGGGTCCCATAGGGATCAGTTCTGGGTCCAATTCTGTTCAATATCTTCATCAGTGATTTAGATAATGGCTTAGACAGCACACTTATAAAGTTTGTGGACAATACCAAGCTGGGAGGGGTTGCAAGTGCTTTGGAGGATAAGAATAAAAATCAAAATGATCAGAACTGGAGAAATGGTCTGAAGTAAATAGGATGAAATTCAATAAGGACAAATGCAAAGTACTCCACTTAGGAAGGTGCAATCAATTGCACACGTACAAAACGGGAAATGACTGCCTAGGAAGGAGCACTACAGAAAGGCATTTGGGGGTCACAGTGGATCACAAGCTAAATATCAGTCAACAGAGTAACACTGCTGCAAAAAAAAGCAAACATCATTCTGGGATGAGTAACACAAGCAAGATACAAGACCTAATTCTTCCACTCTACTTCAAGTTGATAAGGCCTCCGCTGGAGTATTGCATCTAGTTTAGGGCACCACATTTCAGAAAAGACAATAGGAGAATAGGTGGACAAATAGGAGAAAGTCTGGAGAAGAGCAACAAAAATGATTAAAGGTCTAGTAAACATGACCTATGAAGGAAGATTGAAAAAACTGGGTTTGTTTAGTCTGGAGAAGAGAAGACTGGGGGTGGGGGACATGATAACAATTTTCAAGTACATAAAAGGTTGTTTTAGGAAGGAGGGGAAAAAAATGTTCTCATTAACCTCTGAGGATAGGACAAGAAGCAATGGACTTAAATTGCAGCAAGGGTAGTTTAAGTTGCACATTAGGAAAAACTTCCTATCTGTCAGGTTAGTTAAGCACTGGAATAAATTGCCTAAGGAGTTTGTGGAATCTCCATCTTTGGAGATTTTTAAGAGCAGGTTAGACAAACACCTGTAAAGGATGGTCATAACACTTAGACCTGCCTTGAGTGCAGTGGACTGGACTACAAGACCTCTTCAGGTTCCTTATGGTTCTGTGATTCTATAATTCTATGCAAAAGCAAAGTTTTATACATTCAAAAAGAGGTGTCTGCAAATCTCCAATCTCATTCCTGGAGGCTGGCTAAATTTTGGACCTTACATGTAACATCTCCTACCCGCAAAGCTGCTAACGCGACAGCCAACACAGCCTTTCCAATATAATACTATAACAGACATAGCTCTTTCCCTCTCTCTGATAGGTTAGCTCTGGATGGTAACCATCAGCTTTATTAGCAGTGATGAATATATGACTGATCCAGCTTCAAGATTTAACATATATTTTAAATAAATATTAGACCACAGCCAACAATCTCGTCAGTAACAGGCATGCCAGCTGGTTTGCCCAACCTAGCTTTGGGGGCTACAAGGGCTGATCCGATGCCCACTGAAGTCAATGGAAGGACACCCAGTGGGGTTTGAATCAGGGTCAGAATGAACAACAACTGATTCAAGAAGATTTTTGCCTCTGCTTAGAGAAAAGACACCCATTTGAGGTAGTAGTGAGATAGATTGTATATATGATGAATCTACATTGAATAAACCCCTCACAAGGCAGTTCCACGAACTCATTCTTTGGTATTAAGGGTGGTATTTTCAAAACTGCTCTATGTTGGTTTAACCCTTCTCCCATTGAACTCAATGGCAACAGTGAAACCAAAGCAGAGCATTTCGAAAATCCCATCAGTACGCTACAGCTGGTTGAAAATTTTCTGACCAAATGCTTTTCTGTTCAAATATGCTGATTTGACAACTGAGAAAAGTTCTGTTCCAAGGGCACATACTGATTCTGGGAACATTTTTTCACATAACATTACTGGAATATTAGTTATTTTCAGCTTTATCATTTTGACTTTTGTTATAAACTCTGATTTTTATAATATAAAAGTCAAAACATATGAGAACAAAAGTAAAATCAATAAAATAGACCTTTTGATACAGTTGCAATGAAATGTTGTTTCAGTTTTCCCAAAATGAAGTTTTGAAATTTTCATTCTGTGGGTATTTTACAGTTTTGTTCCACCGAGGAACGAAAAAAATCAAAATTTCAGAATTTCCTCAGAACAGGAATTCTGGACTCCCACCAGCCCTACAACACATCTTCCAACCTTTTCCTTCAGCCCGGGGGGAGTTGAGAGCTAACATTCACTGTCTAGTCATCCCTCCAGTAGCTGGGTATTGTAGACAATCTGTACTTTGTGACTTACTGTGTATGGAGCATGTATGTGGCAGAAGATGATAGCATGCTTGAGGCTTTCAGCCCAAGATGTTTACAGCTTATAATGAAAACCATAAGTTTCTTCCTTTACCAAAATCTATATACATTCCTATGACCCACAGGCAAATAGGAGACCAAGGGGGAGTTCACAGTGATTAATCATTTTACATTTCTGACAGTTTAATGAGCTTCTAGAAGTGCCATATTGGCCAGACAATCACAAATGCAGCTTTTTTTCCTTCTTCTTTTCACCCAATCTAGCAACAGCTTTACATAGGTTTGGAAGTAAAATAGATCTTCAAGCGTTACAGATGTGACTGAAAGCAACTATACCTCTTTATTTTGTAGGCTGGATGGTAATTTCAGTCTTATCAAGAAACAGGCAAACAAAAGAAATTGTAATACTATCTCAATAACCTACGTGTCAGTATGTAGCATGTCTAGGGAGGGGAAAGGTTTATTTCTCTTAGGCTGGATTAATCTTCCTGGAGAGCCCAGTCCAGAGGTGATGAGGAGCAAAAAGAATAACATTCAGTTATGAGAAACAGAACGTCCAACCAAAACGGCTTGTTCACAAACAGATGGCAAATACAGCCAATGTTCTGAAACCACAGCTGTGCGACTGCGATCTCTCAGATCTATGTGTGTGATCATTAAAGATTTTCAAATGATCTAATACAGCACAGTCTCCTGGAGATTTGGGTTCTCCAGACTTTGTGCTGTTGTTGTTGTTGTTTTGTTTTGGGGTTTTTTTTTTGAAGGACCACATTAAACTCGCCCAACACGCAGTCAAAAAGAAAACAGCTCTCAAGCTTTTCTTTTTTAAAAAGTTCTGGGCACGCACACACATGCCCATATGCGCACACACAAATGGCCTTAATTTTGTCCTGTTTGGTGCACTTTGCACACACTCCCTGCATCAACAGGAACAGCTGGGAATTCACCCATTGGGGGGAAGGCAGGAGGCAGAGTAATCATTGTCCTCCCCCTGTGGGCACCTCCCAGGTGTCTACAGCCCTTTTCCTCTTCAGAAGGCTGCAGAGGATAGATGTGGATTCCCTTTGCACAGCACATATACCACCGTAACCCCACTCCAGGGCCAGATTTTCCACAGTTAAACACCAGCAAACGCACACGCATCTATTTGCATGTGCCACGGTGATATACGGAAATACCCAGTGTGCATCTGCAAATCAGATTTTTGTGTGCTCATCTGGCCAGATAGATGCCTGGTTGGTCATGTACAAACGCCAGCTCCTCCTTTGTGCGTGCAGATGGGGGGTTTGTAATAGATGCACGATTTAGATATTTGCAAATTTCATGTGTGATTTTTAAAATGTGGCCCTTCTTACTTTGTAATGCAAAATGTTTAATGACATGTATCTTGATTTTGTTTGGTGAGGGAGGGTCTCATCCATGCACCTCTCTATAAATCTCACTAACTCTTCCTTCACATTCCCTGGCCCCAGGTTTCACTTTATGTATCCATTCTTCTTCCCACATAGGTGGCTCCTTCCCAGGTCCTATCAATACTACTCAGTACTGATGATCTTAAACAGACACGAAGGAAAGTGGATGATACCGAGTGAGCTGATATGCACCCCTCCCCTGCCCTTCACATTCATGATCCGATGAACCTCTGCATGATCCATGCAGCTGAAGAACATGGGGCAAAGCTCCATTTCCACCTTTGTGTCTCTGCACCATAGTGTCTGTCACTGTCACTGTACCATCGGGTCAGCCTCCACCTTCTCTTCCCTGAGGCCCCATGCACAGTACATGGGCTAAGAGTTGCCCATTAGTCCAGGCAAGTTGCATGTCCAGGAGCCTTACCTCAGCAAGGCACTGAGTAAGTGATGAAGTATTAGACTGAGATGGCATATATGCTGCCTTCCCTTACTGGGTATATGCACCAAGTGTACACAAATATACAGCCTCCCTGAGGAAGAAATCCCAGCTGACAGTGCAAAAGCATTAGGAGTCTATTTTGAACTGGGTTGAGACCCAACATCCATTTTGTGGGGGAAACAATTTGTGCCCACAAACTTGCACCTTAAAAAAGTAATTGTGGGTGCAAATGTAAGTAGTTGCTTCTTGCAATACCTGGTTATTGTCTACCCTTAGGTGTTTGAAGTCATAGGTAATCAGATTTCAGGTCCAAGTCTTACAGGTAGACAATGCATCTGCAAAAGAAAGACCAAACAGTAAAAAGCTAACTGGGTCAGGAATTGGTGGTAGCATACTTTGCTGACTGCAGGGTCATTCCATCCGCCTGAAAAAAAAAATAAGTGGTCTATTTAAAAAAGACCCTGTGATGTTTTAGCTTTGCAATTCCCATTCAGTAACACTGGCATCTTCTAGACTAACAGGTAAATAAATGCAAAGGGGATGTCTATATAACACGTCCTCTGGCTATAAAGGATCACAGCCAATGACTGTGCCACACAGCTAACAACTTAGACAATGCTTTGGAAAGAAGTAATAGGAAAGGGTTCATTTGCTTTTCAGAAACAGAAGAGCTTACCAGAAAAATAATGGCTTTGCAATCTATATATAGAGTGGAAGTCTGATAAAACTCCGATGTGTGCAAATGGAAAAGCTCTGCTGGGCAGCAGGAACCTGTTTATTTAGAAAGCTGAGTCTGCAGTTCGAGCGACACTTCATTAGATAGCTTTGCTCCGAAGAATTTCTCGGTCTTATAAAACTACAGAAATTCCATCCTGACGGCAGGCAAAATGAATTGCTTCTATGTAAAGTTTATGCAAGTCGGAAAAGCAAAATAATCCAGCTCATTATTTAACTCGACAAATTACGCTGGAGCACAAACAAACACACAAATGGAAGATGCAGCCTCTCTGAAGAGAATGCAGGCTGATGCCGATTTCATGCAGCAGTGGCCGACTCCAGTAAATTAAATGCCCAGGGCCTCAGAGGCTTCATCTGGTCCTAATTTTCAATCGGCAGTAAAATGATACGTTTTTTTCACTTTCATTGTAGCTTGTTTTCATCTACTTTATGTTCCAAGACGTCCTGTTTTTCAAGCGTTGATCTGTCACATTAAAAAAATGGACTTGAAAAATGTACAATAGCGACCTAGCGGCACCACTAAGGCAACAGAGCTCTTGATTTCCAGGCCAGCTCTCCAAGTCAATGGAAATCAGAAACAAGAGGAGACGAAAGGCTTGTCTGCGTGTGTGTGAAAGGCCCTGGCTTCTCTGCTTTTTTGCAGTGCTCCCTTTTAAATCCTGCCTCAGATTAGAGAGAAAGGCCTACAGGAGAGAAGAGACGCCTTTGATGGTGGTTTGGGCAATGGTGTCTACCCAGTACCACCAGGGTCCGGAGGGTTGGCCATTGTCTTTTCTCCCTTCATATAAAAGGGGTTGGAAGCATCATTGTTGCTTCACACTGGGATTCTCTGCCTCAGTGCTTGGCCTCCTAGGGGCAGCCACCCCTCCAATCTGCTGCCTCTCATCTGGATAGCATAACACTTGGTTAGGAATTGCAGGGTGCTCAGCATCTATTCTATGCTGCAGTACACACTTAGGAGCTCAAGTCAAAGACAAAAGCATCAGAGGGCAAAAGATTGCCACCCGTGTACTTTCAGCCCGAGTCTTCTCTAGTTGTGGCAGCCTCCAGGTGACCTCCTTAGGCCCTGGGCCCCCTTTCAGCCAGCACTCAGGTACACACATTGAGATATGTCCTGCCTCTTCAGGGTTTAGAGAGAGAGGAAGTCTCCAACTCCTGGAGCCAGGATATTGGCGTGAAGGCTTGTCTGATCCTGCTACAACCAGGTGCACAGGGCTGCATGGGACACCACTCTGCCAACTGGAGAAAAGGTTCTGTAGTGAGAGCCAGCTGGAGGGAAGAGATGAAAAATAAGGGGAAATGGCGCGTTATGCCACAGTCTGATACTGTAGCCCTAGATGTCTCACCTGAGGTATGTCTACACTGCACTGAAAAACCTGGGGCTGGCCTGCAGCGGCTGATTCAGGTTCGTGGGACTCAGGCTAAGGGTGTTTAATTACAGTTCTGTGCTCAGACCGGAGCCCAGGCTCTTGGACCCTGCAAGGTGGGAGGCAACAGAGTCAGCTCATGCCTGGCTAATAGCTACCCAATGGCACTGTCAGAAATGGGGAGAGCATGTCGTCAGTTGGGCCAAAGTCCACAGGCTTGGTGACGGAGACCTCTAGCCCCTCCTTCTAGGAACAGGTAAGGAGAGGGACTGATAGCAAAAGGAAGAGGAACTCACTGCAGTTCTCTTCCATCCCCTACCCTATAAGAGCTGTGCAGTGGGAAATGCAGTGGCCTCAGCAGAAGGAACACCAGAAGGCAAGGTCCGTGGAAGGTCTGCTCCAGGCAGAGCTGACCAGAGGATGACAATTCTGTATTGTGGCAACTCTCCGGGTTTCTGAGTTTGCTTTTGTTTCTCATTGGAATGAAACCGAAACATATTTGTAGAAACAGAATGTCCGTTTTCAGATAGAAACCTGAGTTTTCCCTCTGTATGTGGTTAGGCCACTGGCCTTGAATGAAGGGACCCACGTTCAAGTCCTTACTCTGTCTGAGATCAAACAGATTTTCCACCCCAGATCACTCTAAATCAGGCAGAGCAAGGACTTGAACTGAGAATTCACACACACAAGACCAGTGACATACCCATCGGGGTATAGACTGGGAGAGAGTCACACCCTTCCCTCAATTAACTCATCAAACATCTCCACAAAATGTGTTGACTTCAACAAAACAGTGTATTTAGGCAACATTTTATTTCGTTGAAAGTCTTCTGATCAGCTCTAGATTCACATTCTCCATCCATAGAACAGGTGTGAAACCATTCTTCCCTCCATATGGAGTAAACTTGACTAGCTTTAGCCATCCAGCAGAACCCTATGAAGCTTCCAGTCATAATAGGCAGGGATTATTACTCCTCATCTTGTCAGATAGCAGAGGCCCATTGTCTTCAATAAAAAGATAATGGATATAGCTGAGGACAGTAGTGGGACACTAAGCTGCAATTTTCACAGGCACCTCGGGGATTTAGACGCACAGCTCTCATTAATTTTAGTGGGATTTGTACATCTACATCCCCTTAGGCATCTTGGAAAATATTAGCCCTAGTGTCTGTCATCTCCTAGTAAAAGCAAAATAAAACCTAAAGAAACAGCCTCTGAAAGCATCAATCTCCACGCAACCGAAACAAGCAAAATGTGTAAGATTGTGAAAAGGCAAAACAATCAACTAACTGATTGAATGGAGATTAGCCCTCAAGTGCAATTAATAACGTAAATGTCTCTTCTAGGCTTGCACAACACAGAGCATGGTAATTCACATAAAAGCAGTTGCTATCCCAAATCCTCCAGAATGAACTTGTGGGTTTTTGCCAAAGCTCCAGCTGTGCCATTATCTGAGCATCAGTTCATTACCCTAGGCAGATATCCTCACTGGATGAGAACCCGTTTTGACTGGGTCAAGGGAGCGCTATGTCTTCACAGCAGGAGGTAGGCCAGTGCTAAATGTTAGCTACGCAAATGTGCTTGCAATTTCTTTTTATTTTTTTCCCCGAAAAGAAGGCATGAGAGAGCACCAGGGTTTGAGGGTAAATGTCAGAACTTTCCAAGATCTCTGCCTTTTTGTCTTGTAAGATTCTAGGGACAAATTCTCTACTGGTGCAAATCCGTGGGAGCTTTATTGATCTCAGTGGACTGGAGCCAATTTAATCAGCAGAGAATTGGGCTCAATATCTTGCCATGCTTCTGACCCTCACTCATTCCATCCCTCCCATGCTGATTTCACAGGCCCATCTCTCTCCTCCCTCCCCTCCAGAAAACTCATCTCATGACACATTTTCTTCACTCACTCTGGGCTTCATCCTGTGCCCGCTGAAGTTAACAGCCCAGCTCACCTTTGTCTCATATGGTTTCTAAGAGCCCATTTCTCAGTTCTTTTTCCTGACTGCTTTTATGCTCTCTTATGCACCAGAACACCGTGCTGGGATGGAATGAATGCCACAGCACAATGGTGGCATAGTTTTCCTTCTTTGTAAACGTCTGTTGTTTTAATCCTTGTAAATACCTATTAATGGACCACAGAAGACTGGCAGGGAAAATAAAGGTATAATGGTGCTGGGAAAATGATGCCAAAGTATCCTTGAGGACATCTTCACAATTTGAGAGATGGAGCACTTCACCTCGCAAAGGACATGTTTTCCCCTAAGTATCTACGCTGCTATTCCTAAAGGGACCTAAGTAATTTTAATGGGAGTTGGGCAGCTGCCTCACCTTGGCCCCTATGAAAATTCCAGTCCTAGGTTTCATGTGCTCACCCATCCCATACATATCTGAACTCCTGCTGCTCTAAACAAGCTGTGATTAAAGTGAATGGCAAAAGCTGCATTGACACATACATCCTTGGTTCTATGTGCGAAATAGGGGTGTTGTTTGAGGGTTCGGGCGCTAAGGATTATAAACCACAGAACACAGTGGCAGGGGAGAGCGCAGGACCTAAACTACTGGATAATAATTATTAATAATTAATCATTCTCATTGGCTAAGACTACCATGTATGTTTCCAAGTCACATCTACATCCAGTCCTAGCCTTTGTATCTTTTAAAAAAGGAATTTACATAGCACAGCCTCATTGAGCTATATTCTTCTTCTCTAATATGCAGTCAACAAACCAGTGAATATAAGGAGGGGCGGTGGGGACGAATTCCACAACATGATCACTTGGCAGTGTATATTGTTTTCTTTCAAAGGGCATTACAATACACTTCTCTCACTTGGGGAACTTCAATAGAAGATAATTATTCTTGTCTGCCTTGTCATATATATTAAAAATGTTCAAATGTGGCTTTCCAGGGAATTCTGCCAAATATTTTTAGGCACCAGACCCAGCTTTACTTAATTTTATATTGCCTTCTTAGTCTATTCTATTATAAAATATTCTTCCATGCAATTTGAATTTGGTAGAAAAGCTGAAACGTACTCGTTTATATTAGAAACATAAAAATGCTGTTTTCCTGAAAATGAAGATCTTTTAACTCCTAATGTGACAGCTGTTCAAATGGCCAGTGATTAAAGCATCTGCATGTAACTTAATGTACATCAGTGCGACTCTACCGCCACTGCAAAACAAACACAAATACCCAACCCTCTTCCAGGAAAAGCAATGTACCAAGAGCAGAATGTAGTTTCAATATTTAATGTTCTTATTAGCACTTTATAATTATTAATACTAGTTTAACAGTAGCAACTAGAGACCCTGAACAAGATCAGGGCCCTATTGGGCTAGGCACACATAGGAAATGTTCCTCCCTATTAGAGTCAATGGAAATTTTGCCATTGGCCTACAATGGGAGCAGGACAGGGCCCACAGTAGGAGATCAGCCCTGCCCCCAAAGTTACTTTGATTGTAAGCTTTTTGGGGCCAGGGCCATCTTTTAGTTCCATGACTGTACAGCATCTAACAGAGTGAGGTGCTTCTCCATAATTGTGGCTCCTTGGCAATACCACAATACAAATAACCAAGAACTTAAAATCTCAGTGGACAAAGGGCAGGAGGGAAAACTGAAGCACAGGGACTTGCCCAGAGTCACACACAGAAGACCAGTTGCAGAGGCAGGAATAGAACCCTGGCTGCTGGATTCCCCATATACTGCCTACCCACTTGACTCTGCTGCTTCCCTGGGTAGGGCCTGATTATTTTCTCATGTATAATGGTGTATAACGCAGCGTAACTCTATTGCCTTCAGTAGAATCAGTCCTGATTTAGACTATGTGAGAGAATTCCGAATAAAGCCCTCTAATGCACCTAGGTGTGTGTTTCCTGGATATTTTGCTCTTTATGAGCTAACTTCAGAAACTGCAGCTAATTAGCACAAAGGTCTATGTGAAATGTTGTATTTGTTTAAGTGTTTATTTTGGCCCCCTCAAAGAGGCTGATGTCCAACTCTTGTGTTAAGCCCCACCTTAGTTATATTTGTCCTGTTATGTAGAACAAACGTGGAGCGACATTTAAGTATGAAGCATTTTGAAACTATATTAATACTAATCTCTTTATCACTAACACACACATTAACTCCCTTCACAATTGACCCACAGGCTGATTGTTTGACATAGCCTGTCTTAAAGGGAAGGTTTCACAGAGTAGCAACATTGTTTTCCTTTTCCTTGGCTATCAAAAGGAAGCGAGCCCAGACGGCCTGTTGAAAACTGAAGCAGCTCAGTGGACGCCTCCTCTTGTGTTTTCATCTTTTATGGTGGTGGGCAGCTCTAAGCCAGACTCTGTAACTAGAATTTCTTATATCCTTCAGTCATTTGGCTGTTCTTTCCCAGAGCTATTCCAACAGCAGATTAATGTCAAGGCTGCCTGAGCCAAGCATATGAATCTAAATGGAGACCTCTTAGTTTAACAGGAATGCTGCTACACAGTCGCTGCTTTTACCAAGAGAGAACAGACTGGCTCTGATCTCACATGGGTGTAAATCAGGAATGATCCCATTGCAGTCAATCAAATTACACTGGTGTAAGTGAAGTTCACTTCAGGCCTTGGACACGGTGCATTCATGACAAAACGCAGTTGCGTGGTGAAAATGCTGTGTGTGTTGTATTTAAAATTTCCCTGTTTAAACAGCAGTTGGCTGTACTATCCTGGTTATTAAATGGCACTAAATTGCACAATGCTAGGACAGTGACTGAATTGCCCCTGCTCCCAGTGTGATGATAAATGAGGAACTGCCTTTGTAGCCTCGTTCTTTGAAGGGCCATCTCGGCAGCCAGCGCACAGAACAATCTGAACTGAACCCAGTTCAAGGGAGGCTTAAAACAGGACTGTTCATGTAGAGAGGGTGAGCCATAGCTACACCACAGGCTTCTGCGGGTACAGCTGTGTTGGTCAGGGGCTTGAAGAGGTGTGATCTCCAACTGACAAAAAGCCTCTAGTGTAGCCACAGTGATAGCCAAATATAGAGGGAAAATTACCTCTGGCAGGGGAATAAGCCTTGTCAGTATAAACTCAGACCACACTACGAGCGCTTTGCTGGTCTAATACCAGTGTAGCTATACCAGTTAAGGCGTTCCTTGTGTAGAACTGGCTTGAGAGAAGCAGCGCAAAGGAGAAAGCAGTGATCTAGAACAGAACAAGAAGACGGGTAAAAACCACAGGACCTTCACTCAGAATGCCTGTGTTATACAACATGGGTGGAGGGATTCCTCAATGTAAGGGCTAGAGCATGATTCAGACTTCCATGCAGAGGGGAAAGAAGCCCTCCACCTCTTAAATGCTTTGCATGCTAAGCTCAGAGGTCCCAGGTTCTATCCCACCCACCAACAAGCAGAGTCTCCCAGAATTAGAGACACAAAGCCGTACATATCCTTTGGAAGGGAACCTATGCTACAGTCTGGGTTTCACAAGTTAAGCAGGGATGACTATCTGTGGGTACCATGCGACTGGAGCAGGTGGCCAGGGAGAACAGACAATTCATGGAGCTTTGGCTCCAATACTCCTATTCACTGTCTCAGTAAATTAAGGGGGGGACAGAAAAATTTACTGCCCATATAGCCAAGAGCAAATTAGATCCCTTAGGAGCAAGAGGTGGGGGGGAGGAGAAGAACAGACAGCAGGGAGGGAATTGTGGCTCCTTGAACCACATTTCCTTTCTTGGTGCAGCACACCAATGCCTGTCCTCTTACTGACCACTTGTGATACAATATGGATACATATCCAGGACTTTCCACCACCCAACACAAAAGCAACTCCAAATTTCACTAAGAGAGAATGGGTTTTGTTATTTTCCTGCCATTCTGAAGCTGTTCATCATGACCAGGTGTTTGACCTGGTACTGTACAGCCTTTTGATTAAAATATTAGAGCAATAGAAAATTAACATGGTACACATTCAATGGATTAAAAGCTGGCTAACTGAAAGGTCTAAAAAAGTCATTGTAAATGGGGAAACGTTGTCGAGTGGGTCTGTTTCTAGTGGGGTCCTGCAGGGATCGGGTCTTGGCCCTATGCTATTTAACACTTTTATCAATGACTTGGAGGAAAACACAAAATGATCACTGACAAAATTTGCAGATGACACAAAAATTGGGGGAGTGGTAAATAGTGAAGAGGACAGGTCACTGATTCAGAGAGATACAGATTGTTTTGTAAGCTGGGTGCAAGCAAACAATATATTTTTAAAATATGGTTAAATGTAAATGTATACATCTAGAAACAAAGAATGTAGGTCATACTTACAGGAGAGGGACTCTGTCCTGGGAAGCAGTGACTCTGAAAAACATTTGGGGGTCATGGTAGATAATCAGCTGAACATGAGCTCCCATTGCGACATTGTGGCCAGAGCACTGAATGCATAAAGGGGACAATCTTGACTAGGAGTAGAGAGATTATTTTACCTCTGTGTTTGGCAAGGATGCAATCACTGTTAGAATACAACATCTGGTCCTACTGTCCAAAGTTCAAGAAGAATGTTGATAAACTGGAGAGGGTTCATTGAAGAGCCAAGAGATTGATTAAAGGATTCAAAAACACGTTTTACAGTGATAGACTCAAGAAACTCTATCTATTTAGCTTAACAAAAAGAAGATTAAGGGGTGACTTGATTATGGTCTGTAAATTCCTACATGGGGAACAAATATTTAACAGTAGGCTCCTCAATCTAGAGAAAGGTCTGACACGACCCAATTGCTGGAAGTTGAAGCTAGACAAATTCAGACAGAAAATAAGGCCTATATTTTTAACAGAGAGGGTTAATCAACCACTGGAACATTTTACCAACAGTTGTGGGGGATTCTTCATCGCTGGCCATTTTTAAGTTAAGATTGGAGTTTTTCTAAAAGAGCTGTCCTAGAAATTATTTTGGGACAGGTCAGTCTAGATTATCACAATGGCCCCTTCTGTCTTTGGAATCTATGAAGAGTGGAGCCAATTTACACCCATGAGAAAATGTTTCTAATTTAAGTTGTCCAGTCAAAGTCACCTTGTGCATCGCACAAACACAAGTCTGTAGGAGTGTTCTTCCCCTCCCCCTGTGCAAACAGAAGCAGAAGCTTCAAAGAAATGTTTGTAAAGTTTTATTCTCTTTTAGAAGGAAATAGAATCCCATTAAAGGCAAACTTTCTGGGGGATAAGCTGATTCAGAGGGTTGGTAACAGTCGAGCTCTAGATTAGAGATAGACCTAGAGCCAAACCCCTAATCTAAACAGCCCAAATGTTGGGGAATTTTGCACTCCAGTGTCAAACCAAAACTCCAAGGGCAAACACTTCCAAACTTGGGAAAGCTCAGGTCCACATCTGGATCCAAACTTTACATGTCAGGCCTGCCTCTATTGTAGGCTGCCACTTAGACTCCAGTCCGGGTTGGTGGCAACTGATAGTCATCCCCATTTGTTGGGCTGTCACCCAATGGCCGTTTAGTGACCTAACTGACGGGAGTTGGAGTTTTGGGCTAGTTTGCAACAAACAGGTATCAACGTCTCAGAAACAGCCACCGCAAAGGACATTAATTGGCATCCTCCTCAGCAGCCTCACAGCGAAGTCATTGACTGAATGGCCCAGGGGACTGAACTATCCTCAACCTCCTCGTGAAGGAGGGTACAACAGAGAGAGACACCAGGGTTATTTAGTGGATGGACATGAACATCCAAACGGCAACAGAAAAAATTACTGGTGAGCACAGGGAGAGGGAATGTTCTGACCTGAAAGGTTTAACTTAAGAAGAAAAATAAATTGGAGGAGGGGGTTTAATTTTCAGTAATTTTAGTAAAATAACGAAAGACGGATTCAATGCAACTTATTTTTGCATGTATGAGAGGCTGATGTTGCTTAGGGCTTAAAAACCATTAAGCAAATATTCAAAGTTTAAATCTGAAAGTGCAAACACCCCAGAAAAGCATTTTTTTGAAGAGCTATAAGAGCATTGGACACCAGTGTGCTGTAATTTAATGCATTGGCCATTTAGAAAGAGAAGCCTTTATTTAGAAACAGGAAGCTTAGTTTATTGCCCAGTGTGTACTGTTCGCCTACTGCATTATTTTGGGCTATTTTCATTCCTCACACAGCAAAGAGGAAATTCTAAGAACATTTCATTGCCGTTCTCTATTAGATGAACAGCAAAGGTTTGCAGTTTGCTGACCACGGGATTGCTTTGCTAGTTTTGGCATTCAATTTCACTTCACACAGATCTGGTGGAGGATAAAATATTTCTTCTTTCTAAAAATGGGTTTTTTTTCTTTCCCATTCCATTTGAGTCCTGCTCCCACTCCCGTCTTTCATTATTTTACTCAAAAAGCCCAACTGAAAATAAAAATAGTAAGCTGATCCCTCTCCTCTAATTTATTTTTCTTCTTAAGTTAAACCTTTCAGGTCAGAAACCAATGAGAGAGGCACATAAACACTACAACTTCCTCCACTCACAGAGGCTCTTCAAGGGTTTTCAGTGGGACAGGGACCATTTTATGTAACAGCCATCAGATCAATACAGAATTGACCCACTTACCATACATTGAACAGTATGATTGCTATTCTAAATGTTTCTATCAGGATAGACACTGCATCTCTTTTACTGGGCGTTATGGTTCTGTTTTCTGTATAGCATGGTTCTGTACAGCTGAGATAACAAAGCAAAGAACTGGAATGCAGACACATTCATATGCTCTTCCAGTACTTCACATGGCTCTCCAGAATGTTTTTGTACTATTGTACTATTTTCCCCCCTTTAGCTAAAAGCAAAAAGTAATTAAATACATAAATAAAAATGTATTCCTCACAAAAGGCTTGTTTTTTAAAAAAGCGTTAAGCATTTTGACATTTATTAGAAACAGTTTTAGTTGCTCGTTAGGCTGAAGACAACGTTTTATTGATTTACAAGGAGCACCTCATCCAATATCCATCATCTGCAAAAAAAAAACCAGAGTCTGAGAATTAAAAAATGGGTGATGCCTTTTTGGCAGCAGCTTCCTGTGTCCTGCCAACTGCATGCCGTGTACAACTGGATGGGAAACAGCCCTGCTCTTTCTCTGTGCTCTTCATGCCTTACCGTACGTGTCCCACATACTGTGCGCTAATGTACATTTATTTTTATATTACAGCTTGTATATATTAGATCAAGGTTTTGGGGACTTCTTTATTGCTTGCCATCAGTTATTCAGACTCGTATTCACTTTGGTGATAAGTGCAGCAAAAATAGATAGATTCGATAGATAGATCTACTGTACACACATCTGTATCCGCACAGTCATACATATCTCTAGGCCTGATGGAAAGTCTCCAGTTGATTTTGGTGAGCTTTAGATCAGGCCCAAGTTTAGTATGAGTTATGAATTAGGCTCCTCTGAACTTTAAAACTGGTTTAAAATGGCCAAAATTGTGGACTGCTTCTCCATTCTCTGATACTGATTCTCCATCAACATGACACCACTGACTCCAACAGAGCAGAAAACCAGTGTAGAAAGGTGGAGAATCAGGCTTATTTATTTGTGGTTTTAAAGTAGTTTCTTAGCCTGCTTGCTACTCACTTTTTCTCATGATCCTTGAGCTAGTTTCCTGGCAAGGAGCACTACAGACTTAATCCAGTGAAATCAATGTGACTCTTTCTATTGACTTCATACAGGCTTGGGTCACAAGAAGCCTGCGCAGAGGGCATTGCAATTTAATACTGCAAAGGCAAGAAGACGTTAATGAAAGTCTCTGGAGGAGATCATAGGCTTTTACTCAACTTGGCTATAAAAATTATAAAAGTTTAGTACAACATTTTAAAATGTGTCAAACTTCTCTGAACATAATATTATCCTCCCTTCCCAGGTCTTTTTTTTTTTTTAATCATTGTTCAGGATGGAATGGAGATACATTTTCCAGACTAAGTAGTTTTGCTCACATCTTGTGCCATAAGAAAGAACATAGCTATGTTGTGCCCACCACCTCTTCCGCATATGCAGCCCCAGTGAATTCCCTGGTGATGCTATCTGGCTTTGGCTTACTCTCTCTTTTCCAGGTTCCCTCCCTCGCAGATATGCCAGAGCCACTTTCCTCTCCGCCTGTATGGCTGCACCTGTTTTTCCCTTTCTCTGAGGTTATTGGTCATCTTGCTCCTGGCAGCCTCGTGTCACACGCTGCCCATGTTCCCACACCCTCAATAGCTAATGCTAGAGCACATACAGTAACTGCTTTTAGAATATTTTCCCACAATGATATTTTTCTCATTCATTTATACTGGATTTACCACTCTCACAGGGCCAGCCCCTGGATTCCTTGCTCAGTCCATGCTCACCCATCACTCCATGGCAGTAATGGGAGCTTTGCCCCAGTAAGGACTACAGGAGTTCCCCTCCAAAGGGAAAGATGGCCCAGTGGTTAGGGCTCTCATCAAAGACTTGAACAATAAGGACTCAAATTCCCAGCTTTTCCACAGAGTCTGTGCATGACCCTGGCCAAGGGACTTCAATTCACCATCTGCAAAATGGAAGAGCAGCAGTTGCCTACCTCACTGGAGTGGTGTGAAGGGAAATTACATGGAAGATTGTGGCCACTCAAATACTACGGTAATGGGGTTCAGACAGATACGAGAGAGAGCTAGTCATCCTGCACAAGGCCTGCCTCACAATTCCCAGCCACTTTTCCAGTCCTTGTGCAATGTTTCTGAACACCTACTTTTGCAACGGAAATGCAAGCTGATGAGGCAGGCCCCTTTACATTATATAATTATGATGTTCAGACACAGACAGGAAGATTAGTCTTTAGGTTGTGAAACCTGACTGGGAGTCAGGAAATCTGGGATCAGTTTCTAGCTCTGCTACAAACTTCCTGTCTAACCTCAGGCAAGTCACATAATTCCTCTGTGTTTCCTTTCCCCATCTGTCACATGAGGGCAATAAGCTTTCCTTTGTCTAGCTCATCTACAACAGGTCTTGGATTGGCAGATCTTTAGAATGGGGAATACTTCGCACCATGGGTCTTGGTTTTGGCCTGGAGGTGCTACTGTAATACAAATAATTTAAAATAAGAATAAAGAGTCCGAGCTCTGCAACTATCTTTATTTGCGCAAATAGCCCAATTGACGTCTGTCCACTGTACAACTATAATGGCCGATTTTAAATTTCAAATGGCCCCAAAGTGGTCAATCCAAACATAAGGACACAATGATGACACAGGATACAGTCCACCTTCAGCAAGCCCATGTTTAACAACTGCTCCAACGTAATGGTATTGGACACAATGCTCTTTGTTCCCTATTCTAAGCACAGGAAGAAACTGTGATATTTCAGATACCATTGTGTGGTAACAATTGGCAAACACTGACTGCAGTGGCTAGACTTTTGTTCTGTATCTTCTATCAGCAAAGTATCCCGAGGTTGGCGTTGACTAAGGTCTCAATCCTGTAACCTTATTCACATGAGTACTCCTTACTCTCACACAAGTAGTCACATCGACATCAGTTACGGAACCAGTGATGCTAGACAGTTTTCTGTATTACAGGGGAAATCATCTGTGGCATGGTCGAGACATGTTATGTTATGGTTAAGTCAAGCAAAACCTGTGAGTTCTGACAGTATCTCAGAGTACTGCGCACACTTCAGTGCAGCATTCAAATTCTTCTCCACTTATTCAGCAAGCTTCAGAAGGAATTTCATCTTCAAACACGTACATTATAGCCACAACAGATGCAAGATCATATAAAATCAAAAGATGCACTTGGCCTGAGTCATGCACAAATTGCTCAGAATATTACCCACAAGCTAAACTCACTTAATTCCTTGCCTTTTATTCATATAAAGTGAAAGGTACCTGGAGAAAGAAGAACTCTAAGGGGCAGTGCCAAGGACCTTGTGTAATCCTTCTGCACTGGGGTTTATTTCATCCATAACGATTGCAAAAAATTGTCAAAGATTAATGCTTATTAATAAACATTTCTCTGGTTGTCTTTCTTTTTGCAAAGCAGTGTGTTTGTGGCGTGCTACTGGAATGTGGACACTGTGGTTAGGTCACTTATACTGACAGGAGAATACAGGTTGTAATATTTTCAGGTACTTGACTGAACTAGCAGGGGAGGATGTATTGTGATTAGATGGTGGTTTCTATGCATAGTTCAGCTGTGACTTTGCTTTCCTTTCCTTGCCCATTTCCTCTTTGTCCTGCATATGATGGGCTGTGCAGTCTTTGCAAAGGAGACACTGGAGGTTACACAGACAGGTGAAATATTCCACATAGCTACACTTCCCTTCACTACAGCTACCTACCTCTCTTTCTGCAGGATTAAGGCAGTTTTACTTTCCTTTGGTACATCATGCAGAGGGGAACCTAAAGGCCTACTTTATCTAGAAGTAGTACACTTCTCCATGTATTTCTTTCCCTGCATGTTCCTGCAACCCATACTGTCACTTGCTATTGACATGATGGCTTGCTGTAACATTGACTATGTGGATTTTGCAAGAAGTACTGCAAGATATTTTGAGTATTGAAAAGTTATTGTGTGTCATCAGTATATAATAGCATGCTGAGCTCCCTGAAAGGAAAGGATAACCCATAAGTGTCTGTTTACATGTTATTTTTTAAGTCCTTCCTTATTGTAGAAATGTGGGCAAACACCCTCAAAGAAATAAACCATGGATTATATCTACAAATATTTTATTTCTAATTCTACTTATGCAAAATTAAAAGTGCTTGAGAATGAATTTTGGAATTTTCAAAGATTTGATGCTAAGTTTCATGCTCACATCCCATAGAAATTTAGAAGCCTTAGGTTCTTTGGAAAAGTCAGCCAGCAGCCTTTGAATACTGTTAAAATTTCAAACAACCTGTTAGACTTTGTATTAATGAAATAACCCCAACAGAAATTGTTACTTCAACTAAGAAAACGTAGCTTCATTTACATCAATTACATGTTCAGTGGTAGAACTCTCTTGGAGCTCAGTAGACCTGGTTCCTATTCCTGGCATTCCCACTGATCTGCTGTGCAACTTGGGGCAAAACTCTGGGCTTCCGTTTCCCTCTTTGTATTTTGATTGCAAGTTCTTTGTGTCTTTTACTGTGTGTATGCACAATGCCTAGCATACTGGAGATTGGCTTTGTAACATGGCACCTATATTATTTCACTCTTATTTTATCATAGAAGATCATAGAATCATAGAAGATTAGGGTTGGAAGGGGCCTCAGGAGGTCATCCAGTCCAACCCCTGCTCAAAGCAGGGCCAACCCCAGGGAGGGCTTTGTCAAGCTGCACCTTAAAAACCTCTAAGGATGGAGATTCCACCATCTCCCTAGTAACCCATTCCAGTGCTTTACCGCACTCCTAGTGAAAAAGTTTTTCCTAATATCCAACATAGACATCTCCCACTGAACTTGAGATCATTGCTCCTAGTTCTGTCATCTACTACCACTGTGAATAGTCCAGCTCCATCCTCCCTGAAACCCCATTTCAGGTAGTTAAAGACTGCTATCAAATCCCCCTCATTCTTCTCTTCTGCAGACTAAACACACCTAGTTCCCTCAGCCTCTCCTCATAAGTCATGTGTTCCAGCCCCCTAATCATTTTTGTTGTCCTCCGCTGGACTCTTTCCAACTTGTCCACATCCTTTTTGTAGTGGGGTCCCAAAACTGGACACGATACTCCAAATGTGGCCTCACCAGAGCTAAATAGAGGGGAATAATCACTTCTCTCGATCTGCTGGCAATGCTCCTTCTAATGTAGCCCAATATGCTATTAGCCTTCTTGACAATAAGGTCACCCTGTTGACTCAAATCTAGCTTTTTGTCCACTGTAACCCCCAGGACTTTTTCTGCAGAACTGCTGCCTAGCCAGTCAGTCCCCAGTCTGTAGTAGTGCATGGGATTCTTCTGTCCTAAGCGCTGAACTCTAAGCTTGTCCTTGTTAAACCTCATCAGATTTTTTTTTGTCCAATCCTCCAATTTTTCTAGGCCACTCTGTATCCTATCCTTACCCTCCAGGGTATCTGCCACTCCCCCCATCTTAGTGTTATCTGCAAATTTGCTGAGGGTGCAATCCACCCCATCCTCCAGCTCATTAATGAAGACATTGAACAAAACCAGCACTGACCCCTGGGGCACTCCACTTGTTTCTGGCTGCCAACTAGACATCGAGCCATTGACCTCATAGACTCATAGACTCATAGGTCAGAAGGGACCAATATGATCATCTAGTCTGACCTCCTGCACAAGGCAGGCCACAAAACCCTACCCATACACATTTATAACAACCCCGAACCCATGACTGAGTTATTGAAATCCTCAAAAGTGAGATTTGAAGACCTCAAGCTGCAGGGAATCCATCAGCAAGTGACCCATGCCCCACGCTGCAGAGGAAGGCGAAAAACCTCCGGGGCCTCTGCCAATCCGCCCCGGAGGAAAATTCCTTCCCGACCCCAAATATGGCGATCAGCTAAACCCCGAGCATGTGGGCAAGACTCACCAGCCAGCACCCAAAAAGAATTCTCTGCAGTAACTCAGTTCCCATCCCATCCAACATTCCCACAGACCATTGAGCAGACTTATCTGCCGATAATCCAAATCAATTGCTCAAATTAAACTATCCCATCATAACATCCTGTTGAGCCCAGTGATCTAGCCAGCTTTCTATTCATCTTATAGTCCATTCATCCAACCCATACTTCTTTAACTTGCTGATAAGACTTCTGTGGCAGACAGTATTAAAACCTTTGCTTGTTGATGTTATAACACTTTTACCTTAGATTTGTTTCAATTTACAAGATCAAATGACATGAGGAAACTTGGCAACATCATTAACTGAGGAACTGGAGGTGGAAACATTTCAGGTCTTATTTATTCATTTATGGACTTCTAGAGCAGCTCTCTCAATTGTAACTAGGTTTTTTCCCCTAATATAAACATGAATTTTACCCCAGTCATGTGATATTACTCATCTATCGTCAACATTCAAACAGTAAAAAAACTGTATGCTCATTTTAAAGCTCAAGTGAAGTATAAAGTTTGCAGTGTAATCTGCGCTTTAACACAGGCCACTGTGTCCTAGCCTTGTAAGGCTTTAAACATTGTGACTAGACACACTTTGTATTAAACTAACCTGGAATTTCCATCCAGCAGGGAATTCTGATAGTTCAGCATTTGTTTTCGGAACAAATCAGAATGAAAACTGAGATATCCATTTTTCCCCAGCACAACATACACAAAAAGTTAAAATTCATGAATGGTGAAATGTTTAATTTCAGTTTGCTGAACTAACCCAGAACATCTCGTTTTGAGTCAATTTAACATAAACTTCATTTTCATAGGGTGCCTATTGCCTTATAGGAGTTGTAGTTCAGGAGCCTAATGCCTCCGTTCTCCCCTTGTGAGCTGGGCACCCTGGCCAGACGACATCCCCCATCATGCATCACACAACTTGGTCGATGAAAGTCCGCATGGCATCATGACAGAAGTAGTCCAACCAGGGAACCCAGCCCACAGGAGAGACTGGGGGTACGAACCATTGAGGCCATGCAGCACAACAGACAAACCTAGAGCAATATAGCCATGATGTATTAATCATAGGGACCTCCCCTCTGTCCCTCAGAAAGCACTTGAACATCCTGAGAAATATCTGAATTCATTTAGAAGCTGAGTGAGATCCTCAGCTGGCAGGTAAGAGTGTAGACACATTGACTTCAGAGCTACTCTGATTTCCACCCACTGAGGAACCAGCCCACCATCTTTCTAATACTGCCAGCCTTAAAGTGATGGGGCCATTCCACCTCCTTCCCCTCCATTGAGCTCATCCTATTATAGGAGAGAGGTAGTGGTGTTGGAAAGGGAGGGAAACTAGTACTGGGGAAGCAGAAGTCACAGAAGAAATCTCAGAGGTTGTTGAGAAGGGGTGGTGGAGTCAGTTCAGGTGTAGCAGAGACAATGTGGAGAAGGCTTGGAGCAGAAAATGAGAAAGTTTGGTTTGGAAATGAGCACGAGGCTTAGAGATTGTGAGGCTCTATACCTCAAAAAACCTTCTCCATCCCCATTCCCACCTTTGACTGGCCCTCCGACTTCTCCATATCCTTAGCACCCTTCATCTTCTCTCCCTTCTGCAAATCAGCCTCAAACTTTGGACACTCTTTCTCCATCAGCCATTTCTGCAGCTTCTGGTGACCTCCACATTGTATCTGCTGCAGTTGTAGACAGGGCAACTGACTAATAACAGGATACAATGCTTTGTCTTATGGGTTGTGTATACATGTGTGAGCAACTGCATCTGATACATAGATATAGTGCAACCATATAAGATATACAGATCTCATACTGCCTCTGTTTGGAGGTTAGGAAGAGAGAGAAACCTTCATGAAAGAAAAGGTGTTTTTAGAACACATTGGGAGTGTGGTAGCAGAACGGATACAGAATGGAGAGCTGGCAGCTTTGACAGCAAAGCGGGAGGGCAGGAAGCAAAAAGTGAGCTGTGATTATTTTTAATTCATTTATTTTGTAGAGTTTGGAAAAATAATGCTGGAAGTAGCCATATACAAAAGGCATTTTTGCTGCTCCATAGTTGCAGAAGTTGTTTAAAATGTATTTACTGTAACCCTGAGCCTACAGACACTTCCTTCTCAGTACTTCCACACCTATTTCCATTCACTTAATGGCAACTAGGCATAGGCATAAGACAGACATCCAGGAGGGTTTGTGTGTCACAAATTACTGTCCATGTATTCCATGGACTTTGAAGAAAGACGTCTTTCCCAGACTTCTGAAAGTTAAGTGCCCTTTCCTCCCCACCTTCCACTTGGGAAAATGAAACCAATTACACCCCCTTCTATTCTGCCATGTTAGTAGGACAGGATGAGGAAAACTTGCATTGCCACTGCACCACTGTGACAAATCCAGGTCAGTCCTTCCTACACACCCATCATTTTGGGAAATGCAAAGCAATACCAGATTTTAGCCTGATTCCATTTTAAACAGCTGAGATGTGGGGGTTTTAAGAGAAATGGTAAGTCTTCCTCAGAAAAAAGAAACGGAAAGTATCTACATAACAAACGGGGGCTGACAGACATGCTCAGCTGAGACAGAGGAAAAGTCACATTTTCCTTTCGACTTTGAACATGGTAACTTGTGGGTGGTGCTAGGCTGCTCTACATTTTATTATTATTTCTATTGCAGCAGTGCCAAAACTGTGCTGGGTGCTGTAACAATATAGAAAGAGACATGGCTACTGCTTCTAAAAGCTTACATCCTAGAAGATAAGCAACACATAAAGAGGGAGTGAGAAACTTAAATTGAAACTTACAAGGAATTTTTCTCCCTTCTCTCCCCAGTCCCTTGTCCTCAGCCATTGAAGTGGGTTGTGAAGGCAATGGAACTACAGCGTGTACTTAAATTTAAGTACCCTCCCAACTACTCTTTAAAAGGAGAATATGATAAATTCACTTTAACCCTCAGCACATTTGGATCCACCAGACTATTTCTAATCCTCCACTTTGGTGGTGAAGTCTCCAAAATGGATTCTTATGGCTAATGCATTGACAGTGAAAGAACAGTGACATTCCCTCATAATGCCCAGACCTGGTAGCAAGTAGGAAGTAGTAATGCAAGCCTTCCACACTCCTGGCTGCTTGCAAGCTTCAACTCCTTTCATCACGGGATCCAGTCCTCACACTAATTCAGTCCACATGCCTATGGAATGGAATGTGGTAGTCAAGTGACATCTGAGGAGCAAGGTTCAAATCACCAGCCTCATTTCCAACAACTTCAGATTAGAACTGAACAACCCTTGACCTGAGAGGCCTGTAATTTACTCATTAAACCATATAACTCCCCTATTTCCTGACTAATAATCCATAAGGGTTCACAATTTGTTAACTCTGCAGTCAACCTTTTTTGTTCTTGTTTAGACTTATGCTGCAGACATCATAAATTTTACCTACTAACCTGTGACCAGGCCCTTACCTCATTTGAGATATTCTGACTCAAAAATATATGTCTTGCTGATGCAATTTCCTCATTATATCAAGGACTTAGGAGAGCAATTTTTTCTTTCAGGAAGAACACGATCCAGTCACCTAAAAGTGGAGCATGCTAACTAGTTTCCTGTTTGGTGGAGACAATGATGTTTGTAAGCTCTGATGTCTTATGCATTCTGTTCCTTCACAGTGCTGAAAATATCCTCTACTTGAGAGAGAGAGAGTTTTAGGATTTGTCTATCACTGGATTTTTTTCCTCTTGAGTTAACTGATTGGCAATTAGGGCAATGAGCATCTATTTGTAGCCTGAAACAAAACTGGGGAATGTTCACATTGGCCTTTACAAATGTGTTAATTACTTTGAGTTGATTGGCAATCAATTAACTAAGGCAAAAAAGACTAGTGTAGACAAATCAAGAGAGGGAGAACTGGACTGGCTTTCATATCCTGTA